>SJYQ01009590.1:21348-107720 GCA_006410935.1 Redunca redunca | reverse complement strand
GAGCGGCCCTTCGGCTGTGCGGACTGCGGCCGCCGCTTCCGCCTCCAGGGGCAGCTGCGGAGCCACCGGCGCCTGCACACCGGCGAGAGGCCATTCCCGTGCCCCGACTGCGGTAAGAGCTACCGCGTGAAGGCCGACCTGAAGGCGCACCGGCTGCTGCATGGCGGCCCGATGCCCTTCTCCTGTGAATGCGGCAAGGGCTTTGCCAAGCAGTCCAAGCTCGTGGAGCACGTCCGGACGCACACAGGCGAGAAGCCCTTCCAGTGTCCACAGTGCGACAAGCGCTTCCGCTTGAAGGCGCAGCTGCTCAGCCACCAGGGCCTGCACACCGGGGAGAGGCCTTTCCGCTGCCCCGAGTGCGACAAAAACTTCCGGGAAAGGGGCCACATGCTCCGGCACCAGCGCATCCACCGGCCCGACCGGCCGTTCGCCTGTGCGGACTGCGGCAAGGGCTTCATTTACAAATCGAAACTGGCCGAACACATGCGAGTGCACACGAAATCCTGCCGTGTCCGCAGAGAGCCTGACGTTAAGAAAAGGCTCAGCCAGCTGTTTGCGATGATCGAGGCCGACTGGAGTTGAGGCCAAGGAGGGCGCCCAAAGCGGTCAGCAGAGTCGGTGTTGCCTGGGAATCCACAGCTGAACCCCACATCTGGTAAGACAGAGCAAGAATGGAATGCAAGTTAGGAATAGGAGAAACCACAAAGATTCTCTCATTTAAAACATCACCAGCTATTAATATATTTTTTTATCCATTGGTAAAAAGAGGTATTTGTTCCCACCATCTTATGGGGTAATTTTCCCACCACATGCTAATAAGCTAACTCTGAAATCCCGACTTGAATTTAGGCAGCCGGAAAGCCCTCCGGCACTGTTCTCAAAAGCATGGGGTGACTTAAATGTCAGCTCTTCTCTTCATAGTATGAACATAAGCAGGGGCTTCAATCCAGTGAATTTTGTTGCAGGTCTGAAATGATACTGGGTTTGGTTTAATTCATTTATTTGAAGCTAATAGCAATAAAATGAGTTCTCTGAAAAAAACAAAAAAACAAAAAAAACAAAAAAACAATAACTCCCCCACTGTTCTCTCTTCACCTCTATTCCACATTGCACAGTCTGATGAACTACTGTTAAACACATTCTGATAAAGACAGTCACTTTTCTCTCAGTTGCCCACCAAGGAGATTTTACTCTCTAAACCTGCATTGAAAACCTTTCACAATTTAACCTCAGCTTACCTTTACCTCCCAAGCACACCCCCTGCCCAACCAATCTAGTACACACGGTCCAGCCAAACTGAATCACTGTTTGTTCCCTGCACTTTTTACTTCTGTCCTTGCTCATGCCATTCCATCTGCTGTGGTGCCTCATTCCCCCATCTGTGCCTTCTGAAATCTGACTCGTGGCTTCATGCCCGACTCACATGCCTTCTCCTCTGTGGTGACAGTGTTCCCTGACCAGCCCCACTGGAAACGAGGCTCCCTTTGAATTCCTCGGTTACTTGGTCCTTCTTTCCATGACCCCCATTTCATGCTGCCTTACATTATAGCCAGTTATGTGCATGTCTCACCTATCCCTGTGCAGACTGTCAGATTCCTGGAGGCAGGAACCAGGTCTAATTCACTTTAGCTTTTCTCCCACTGTCTAGCCCAGTGCTTTTGGCATAAAAGAAAAAAAATTACTATTTTCTGGGTAAATAGGAAACTGAATATCAAAATTCTTTGAAGAGGTGTGAATAAATAGTTTAGTACAGCTCTAAGTAATAGATGGCATTTTACCTTTAAAAATAGAATTGAGTAGTAAAGTCTGATAAATTTTTCCAGGTTTCAGGCCAGATAGTTATTTTCATGCATGATCAATAACAAATTTAACAATTTGTTCAAAGGTAAAAAATGATCATTATAAAGAATAGGCAGGCAATTCACACTCACTAAAATGAGAAGAGACATTTTATGCACTTGCAGGAGATCTAATGGGAAACCAGAGCAATGGCCCAAGACTCTGGTTCAAGGACATGTTATTAACCGTCTAGAAACTCTGTTTACAGAAAACAGCTGACCTTGGGGATCTATGAGCCCCTGTACTTTCTGGCAATTATTTTTTGTTGCCAACTTTAAAACATGAATAACTAATTCACATTAGTTCACTGAATTCCCTGACTTATTTTTACTTATTTATTTTCTCTCAGTGTGGCATATATTAATGTGAAAATGAAAATACATAGGGAAACATTCTTTGCTAAACTCTGACACAAAACTGAGGTCAAACATCATTCAGAGAAATGTTTTGGCTTTAAATAAATACTCTTCCTCTGCTGGGCCCTATTAGTGTAAACATCTTCATGAATGGGCACATTTTTTCCCCAGGTGGAGTTTATTTTCAGTAGAGTCTAAATACATGGCTTTCCCCTTGTTATATCACTATTAGCTGCCAAAGTTATAATAATAAATTTATCAGAAAGAAGTGTTTGCCATGCAGACATTCTTGGTTATGAGAGGATATAGCATAGAAGTGTCCTAGTTATGTTTAGTTACCTCTTGACGCTGTCACATGACCAGCATTAGTTGACCAGGGAATCTACAGGTGTGGAGATGGCTATCTGAATTCTGAGAATCTGACCATTGTCTATGAAAGGTAATGGCAGTCCTGGAGGCAGTGTGAGCAACGTGTTGTTTCAACACTTGGAGATATGGTTTGGCATCCTAAAGAAGCTGCAAAACATTGGACTTACCTCAGAAAATTAAACTTGCATGCAGGCCAGTAGCAGTGATTTACAGGAGCCTGAAAGAGACAGCTTTCCCTCCAGGACTGATTCAAGCCAAATTTAATGTCATATGTAAAGAAAACTAGCATGCCAGTCAGAAAGAGGGCATGTTTTATTATCCAAGGATGCACCAAGGAGAATCAGTGAGACACGCATAGATTGTACCTTTCTAAAAACCCTGTGTGGGAGAACGTTCTTGTCAGTGGCTGTTTAGTTCAGTACACTGGTCGAAGCACCTAAGCTCTTGTCAAGATTACATTTAATAAGGAGAGGGATCCAAATAGTTGTAGCTAGAACACTTTGGATAGTAACTAGTACAACCACCTCCACCACTGGTAATTCCCCTGGTGGCTCAGATGGTAAAGAATCTACCTGCAATGCAGGAGACCTGGTCAGGAAGATCCCCTGGAGAAGGGAATGGCAACCCACTCCAGTATTCTTGCCTGGAGAATTCCATGGACAGAGAAGCCTGGCAGGCTACAGTCCGTGGGGTTGCAAAGAATCAGACATGACTGAGCGACTAACACTTTGACTTTCTTTTTCACCTCTACTCTTAGCTGTAGACACCTGCTGTCTTGACTTGATACCATTTCCTTTTGATTCATTTGATGGGTACCTTCTTTCTGATTAGCATTTTCCTTCTCATATAATTTTGCTTATAATAAGGAGATGAGCTTATTGTGCTTTTACAGAGGATTCTGATTTTCATGACACATATTTCTTGAGACAATACAATAAATTCAATAACTTAGCGACTCCAGTCAAAGCAAATGGATCGGTCTCCATTGCTGACAAAAATCTCCTTTAGAGTCAGACTTTGGATTGTGATCAAACAAATTCACAAAGGGATTGCTGTCTTGTGAGGCTGCTGGGGCTACTGCCTGAAAGTTTAGCCAGATGGAGGCAGGGGGCGTGATGGCTCTGAGCAGTCTCTGAAAGTGGAACATGCAGGGCCCACGCATTTGGATGTTTACGCAGTTTCTTCAGTGCATGAGGGTATCTGCTGAGGGGTGAGGGGGGCTGCAATCCAGCCCCCACTCAGTTCTCAAGAATGTAATTTTCAAGCAAGTCCACCTGGAAGAAGAGCTTAGTTTTTGAATTTGCAGAAAGGTATGATTTGGTCCTGAATTAGAGCCTTTGCAATGGTTATAATACGTATGAAAAGAGTTTTAGGGCAAGTCAGTTTATACAGGTATTTAAAACATGACTGATCATAACCTGAGACTCTGAGCAGGGGTCTCCCAATATTCATAATGATTCATCATTATCATGAAAACATCTAAGTATGTAAACATACTATGTATATATAGTTATAATATATGTGTTTATATAAATATATTTTATACTTAAATTAGATCTTTAATGTACTATACTCACCATTAAATATATACAGTAGTAAAAAGGAGTAAATAAAAATAAATGTAAATAAAAGATTTTGTGTACATCATTCTGGACATCACTAAAGTAAAGGAAATGATCAAAGCAGACCCTTTCTTGCCCTAATACTGCCTATACATCTAAGAAAAAAATTGCAGGGACACCCCTTCCCACCCAGAGATTCATCTTTCCTACTCATATCACCCCAAGTTCAGAAGGTCTTCTACTTGTCTATCTCAAATTCTAGTCACATAAGGTTAACATTTTCAAAGACACTAGAAAGTCTTCACAATAATAAATTCTAACACTTAGTATTTAGGTAAGATCTTAGTCCTGACCATCTGTAAGTAAAGAATAGAATCAATTAAACAGCAAAAAAAATTAAAGTTTAATTTAATAAATACAATAATCTTATTTCTAATATTTTGATTTTATGTTCTGAAAGGTATCCTCAAAGCATACAGCAAAGATAAAGATTAGTAAGTTACTGAAAATGTCTGTTACTACCAACAAGAGCTGCAGTCATACATTTTATCTTTTAACTGGTTTTAAAAAGGACCCCAGTTGACCAAGTCTATTGCAGACTGGTCATTGAGATAAACATTTTCTGCTGCTGTGACAGATTTCCAGAAGTTTTGGTTCATTATCATTGATTACTTTATCTGGCTGTCAGTATAGGGTATTTGGTGGCACAACTACAGTACCTTTCTTGTCTATGTCTATATTTTTTTAGAATTGGCACCAGACTCTGTCTGCCAGAATGATTCCATGGAGAGGATTAATTAGCCTGGTTATGACTCCAGAAGGTCTGTTCAAAGAGACAGAGCCCTGTATAAATAGGGTTAACCCCACAGAAGTTACTGGAACTTCTACACTCACTTTGCATCTTACTGGAATGATGTTTTTCAGAGGCCAAAGGAGTGTTCATTATATCTACAGGAAATTCTAACAGGAAAATGCTTATTGTTTTTGCTTGGAAAGTATGATTTGTTGGATTAGTAATGATAAGGAAAGAGAAGTAAAGGCTAAGAAACAGTATTTTTCTATAGACTCTTGTTATCTATTGAAGAAAGTTCTAGTTTTTGACTACTTAATATTTACTGTTATTTGACATGCACTGGTGAACTTTGGCAATTATTTTGGTTACTCTCTCTTCAATGCTCAGTACCACTTACATGTCTATTTCTTCAGTTCAGTTAAGTTACTCAGTCCTGTCCAACTCTTTGTGACCCCATGAATAGCAGCGCCAGGCCTCCCTGTCCATCACCAACTCCTGGAGTTCACTCAGACTCACATCCATTGAGTCCCTGATGCCATCCAGCCATCTCATCCTCTGTCGTCCCCTTCTCCTCCTGCCCCCAATCCCTCCCAGCATCAGAGTCTTTTCCAATGAGTCAACTCTTCGGATGAGGTGGCCAAAGTACTGGACTTTCAGCTTTAGCATCATTCCTTCTAAAGAAATCCCAGGGCTGATCTCCTTCAGAATGGACTGGTTGGATCTCCTTGCAGTCCAAGGGACTCTCAAGAGTCTTCTCCAACACCACAGTTCAAAAGCATCAATTCTTCAGCGCTCAGCCTTCTTCACAGTCCAACTCTCACATCCATACATGACCACAGGAAAAACCTATTTCTTAAGTCTCCTCAAAAATACCAAGTGTCTGGTGGGAACAGACATGTGGAAATGTTAATCTAGAGCTAGTTACACGTTATAGCCTCACAAAGGAAGAACTTTCATTGAATTAACATAGACCAGTCACTATATCCATGAAAACCACATGTGAGTATTGCTGGTAGGAACTTGTGTAAAGGATTGCTTTTCATTGCAATGCCCATATATTATCCATACACGCATATTCATACATTTATGTGGATGTCTGCAAAGTGCTTATCCATATAGTATTTCATTTTGATCCTCACAATTCTACAAATTAGGAAGGTAGTTATTATTATCCCCACTTTGTTTATGAAGAAACTGAGTCTCCAAAGGGTTAAGTGCCTTGCTTAATGATGATGATGATGATCAATAGACAAGATTGTTCCACTGATCTCTAGATGTATATATTTCACTGCTTATTAGACATATATTCTTGGATTTCTCTTATGCAACTTAATTTGTCAAGAATGAATTCTTGATTCTATTCCCCAATTTTTCCTTCTCACTCACCAGTCTTCACAAATAAATGGCATCACTCTCTTTTTGTTGCATAAGGTAGAAACCCAGGTGTCATTATTGACTCTTCCTTCTTTTTTAACAACCTCCCACATCCAAACTATAATCAATATATCAAATACTTGTCAGCACTTCTGAAATACATCCTCTCTCCACTTCTGCCCATTGCCACAGCCAGAAGCCTAACTGGACTTCCACCATCTCCTGCTAGGCTTCAGTGTCATCTCCTACAGGCCTCCTGTTTTTCTCTTACTTCTGGTCAGATCTCCGTGCAACATCTAGTGTGATCCAAGAGCCAAGTAGATAGTGTTCCTCTCCTTTCATTTTCCCATCTGAATCCTCCTGTATTACAGCCTGCAGAAATCCCTTCAAGGGTCCTTCCAGCAGGAACAGAGATTATTCTCAAGGGAAATCCAATGATGGGGTGAAACTCCTGTGGCTAACCTGGACTGGATGTGGGGACACGTGAGGACACCAAGGCAATGCTTGTTGGGTCCAGTCTCACGTTTATATTTCTCACCTGCACAGCACCTTGTGCATGGATGGTAGCTGCTTTGTGTTGTAGACACTGTTGGTCGCATCCCTTTCTAGGGCCAGTGCGTCTGTCTGTCACTGCTGTGAGAGTGGGCTGCTCTTGGCCTGGGAAGCTGTTTCATTTAGAAGTGCTTGGGAGGTACACTTCCTGCCACCCCTGTCCCCATCTGAGGGCAGTCCACAGTCAATGACTGCAGATATGATGGTGGAAAAGCCTGGGCTCCTTGCTCAAGGTGAGACACCTCTGTGGTACTATTCATGCTCTGAAGTTCCCTGACAAAGGGTAGACTTCAGCAGAACCTGCATCTCAGCTTCTTCTCCTGTCCCATTCTTCCATCCCTCTCTTACAGATTTTACCTGCAAGCATGTCCTCCATATATCACTTTCACAATGATCCCTGTCTCAGACTCTGCTTCTAGGAAACCTGACCTGGAACACTTAGTATTGGAGAGCAGTTGTAAATGATATGGTTGAGGATTCTTTGGGTGCCTCAGAATACATACATTCCTATTCCCATACGCCAGGGTACCAGTGAGAGTCTCCAGGAGTGGGGTGCACCATAAAGTTCTTGTTTTGAATTTCAGCTTGGCCCAGCCTAGCTGTTAAGGGGATTGATACTACACGTATGAAGTGCTGTATGTGTACTTGACAACACCTCTGTCTCCAGGACTGAAGTGGAAACAGAGTGGTCTTCTGAGCACCAAGTTGTCCCCTGTGCTCATCTGCCAGTTAATCTCAGGTTAAGCACCCTTGACATTCTTATTTTATTTATCCCCAAAGAAGTCCATCTTGTAAGAAAATAATATACTTAGTGCCCATTTGTACGCTACCACTTCAGTTCTTTTTTTCTTGCCTTCATGTAGACTCATTTTTTTTCTTATATTTTATTATACTAGTCTGGGCAAATTTAGTCCTAGAAATCCTGACTCAGCCCCAAAGAACCAGAAGAAGTGGGCATGCTCCTTGACCCAGAGAATTATTAGGAAGTATAGTGACTGAACATCAGAAAGACTGAGCTGCCTGGGAAGCAGACTCAGTAGAAATAAGTACAAATGAGGTTTCTTAGGGAATGCTTTAGGTATCAGAAGCTGTGAAAGTGAGAGGAGGAAGCAGGATTGGACAGAGGGAGAAACTGAACAGCAGCACATTCTCAATGGAAACATCAGCCAACCCATGGGATCTCTGAATTTGGGCAATAGGCAGGGCCTTTACAACCACCACAGCAGTTTTTCCCTAGATGTGGCGCACCCTGAAAGAGGAAATGATCTTGAGCGGGAAGGTCTCTTCAGCAGAGGCAGTCCTTGTAGGGGGCTGACAGCTGAAGTCTGTTTGCCTGCGACACCTCCTATAGAGGCAGACCCAGTCCTTCGTTTCTAGAGGAGAATCTTTCTGGTGCAGGTACACATATACAGTCACTTCTAAGGAAATCCTGGGACAGACAGACATCCAGTCTACTGCTCTAAGATTTACTGTATGTGGCTTGAAGTCTCTTGGGACACACTTGACCCAAATGCCTGTCTCCAAGAATATAATTGCAAAACTCATGCAGGTGGGATAGATGTTGGTTCTTACTACCTCCAAGTTATCATGGTTGGTTGGGGCTCGAGATGAGCATAGGCTTATTTCTCTGATACCTTCTAGATTCTGGTCCAAGAAGAAAATAGAGTTGTTTAAAATCCTGTGAATTCTATTAGAGGATGGTGTTTTTGTAACACAAGGTCATGAATTCTGTTCCTGGTATCGTATGATTTAAATTTAGCAGGGAGCTGGATTGGCTATGTGTCTTGACCACGTATCTATTAAAAGAAAGTCCTGGGCTATACAAGAAGGGCTTATCACAGCTTCTCATGTTTTGGAAGCCTTGAAAGAAGGAAGATTATTTGGGAAGTGAGAAACTTAATAGAAATACGAGTAGACAAGGGACAGTTAGACTCAGGAAAGTTTCAATAAAGTGAAAACTCAAATGATTTGATCAAATATAAAACCTACGACACTTTGTATTTTTATTTCCATTTTGTAAAACATGCACTTTTCCTTATAGGTCTTGTGTTTCTTTTCTGATGAAAGTATGTCTAGAGTTAGTACCTCTTTCTGTAAAATGAAAATGATAGATGAATCAGCCATGATATCTTAAAATATGGGTTATAAAGTAGTTTACAAATTAGTACTCACACAGAGTGCTTGGATAAATGGTACGTGTTTTGAGTAGCCTATCAAATTCAGCAGGACTTAATAGAATCTCCAGGCTTCTTTAAAGCTCTAACTAAATGTCTGATAGACTAGCACAGATATGAAAATGGGCTGTATGTTGTCAAAAACCCCAAAGTGAGTGTCTGTTCAGTGTAACTTGGTATTCTATTTAGCAAAAGGGATTTCACAATCTTTTCAGGAGAAATAAAACCTCTTCACTTTAATTTGGACAGTACCTAAGAGGTACTGTTAGACAGTAAGTGACTCTTTAATCCTATCATGGCTTATGGTCCTCTTGCTGAAACATGGGGAGAAGACCTCAACAGCAGAAATGGAGTTGCAAAAGGGACTTGGAAAATTCTGGACTTCAGGGTGCCCAGGACAGAGGTAGACCCTTGTTCCTGGTTAGTGATCTCGCAGCAGAGCACTAAACATGGGGTTATTTCTTTCTCATTTGATCTTTTCCTTCAGCTGGAAATGCAGTGGAAAAGAGATGGTTTTGCCACTTTGCATATCCATACCAAAGAACCAAATAAGATACTGAAGACCTAATAAGATTTAGTTTTCCAGCAATATAAATAATTTAATCAGATTAATGACATTGTTCTACCTGAGGAGTTCCATAATTAGTGGATTATTGAAGCCACGTGAAAGTTATCTGCCATTAGCACCTGGAGGAATTCCTGTTGTCTTAGGCTGCAGAATTGAGCAATATGAATATTCCTGTCATGCCATCTGTAAAGATAATAAGCCCCTGGCATTTTGTAAGCTGCATAAATCCACAGATTTCACATTAAATATTTAAGGCACAGGAGGAGTTATTTGTTAGGATGTAGATAAAGGGAGTTTGACCGTATCAGCCCTTAGTTCCCCTTTTGGGAAGTCTCTTGCTTTGTTGAAGGTACTTTCTTGCCTTTATCATTGTGTTTCCCCCCTTTTTGTTGTATTTTGTTTCAGTTCTTCTGGAGGTATTCTTTGGGCTTTTGTATGAGACACATTCAAAATGTTTTTACAGAAGGTTGGTTTGGCCTTTTCATATAAAGAAGAAATACTTACCAGGGGTGCAGAAGGAGATGAATCAGGCACGATCTCAATATATGGCAAAGGCTAGACATCTGTGGAAAGACCATCTCATTACTCTGTCCCTAAAGTATTTGAAAGCCAAGTTTTTTCAGCTTTATGTGTTCCATTCCTCTTGTTTATGTGTTATTTAGCTATGGGAAAAAAGACTGGCCTTTAATTGCAGACTTATTATTTTGCTTGCTGTATTTTTGTAAAACTTTTGCATAAAAAAATTTATAAATCAGAAATAGGAACTACTGTGTGAGGCCATGTTTAAGGAGTTGGAGTAGAAAACACTGTCATGTGGTTGCCAGAGGTGGGGGTAGGGAAGCGGGGAGGGGGGGATGAAATGGGTGAAGGGTGTCAAAGGTACAAACTTTCAGTTATAAAATAAATGTCATGGGGACGTAATGCACAGCATGGTGACTGTAATTAATAATACTACATTACATATTGGAAAGCTGCTAAGAAAGTAGATCTTGAAAGTTCTCATCACAAGAAAAAATTTTTGTAACCACATATGGTGACGAATGTTAACTGGACTTATTGTGGTGATCATTTTGCAGTGTACACAGATATCAAATCATTATATTATACACCTGAAACTAATATACTGTTATATATCAGTTATACCTCAAAAAACCCCACTGTTACCACATTTTGTAAAGAGTTGACCCAGCTGATTTAGTTGAAACTGGACATGCTGCAGATGTGATGTATTTTCAGATTAGAGCACTTTAAGTGAAGATGATGTTTTCTGAGTTGGTTTTAATTCACTTAAGAGATCAATCAGGTTATGTCCCACTCAAATGGGTAAGACAAGGAAAAGATCAATGAAAGGACTTTGTAGACACACAGGCAGGGTTCAGGTAGCCAGCAAGCAACGGTGACATACCCCAAGGTAGCAAGATTAGAGAGCCCTTACCAAATGCAGGCCAGAAAGGGAAATGAAGGATGTGGTTCCCAATCTTCTACAGCTGTAGAAGAGCAGTGCCCAACTAGAATTAGCATGAATTATCACCATCAGCAGCGGACCCAAGCTGCTGCCAACCCAAGGCCTGGCATGGAAGCGGCTGGTGGAATAAATACCCCCAAACCTCTTTCCTCTCACCCTCCATGCTGTTACTTCCCATCTAGTGAACCTAATTGGAAGCTAGAGGACAAGAGATCATGGTGTTACTCTTCGTGGAAGTCAGGTTCCTAGGCCAGAAAGCAGGGTGGGGGTAAATGAAGAGTGGATCAGAGTGACAAATGAGAATATCCAAAATGGTCATATGATATGAGGCTTTATGTAGACAATGAAAGCATTTTAAAGAGAATGATATAACTTAAATAATAACATGTGCTGTGTGAATTTAATGCATTGTTAAAGAGGGAATATATATATATATATATATATTTGTATTTAATGTAACTATATAAAGGCTACTGTTGACAAATTCTCTGGGTATATATATATATATAGTATTTGGATACACTGTAAAACATCACTCTTGTTTACCTAGATAATTTATAAGATTATTAGCTAGTTAGTGATATGAGAATGTCTCTGTCATAATTGTTCTCAGATTCCTATTTCCTTTTCTCCTATATTATCGGCTGATCTGATGTGATGTGTGGGACTTATTCTATGACAGCCTCTGTTGGAGTGAACATGACTTTGAATCAGAGGTTTTATGTTAATTAACACACGTTTTCTGCCTCTATATCTATAATTGCTCAAAGTTCATAGATCAAATACAGAGTTTTAATAATATTTTGAAAGCGCTGGCTATCTTTAGCCCCATTTTTATTTTTATTTTTTTAATAGCTCCTGAATCATTTTATTTTTATTATTATTTTTTTTACTTTAGTTTACTTTACATTACTGTATTGGTTTTGCCAAACATTGACATTAATTCACCATGAGTGTACATGCGTTCCCATAGCCCCATTTTTAAACAGACCAGTACAATGCTAATATATTTGGTAAAATCTGCTCTCCAACCTAAGCTTTGAAATTATTAGTGAATTAATGGTATCTCCTCTTATGTTCTCTGTTTTCTTCAGTGGCAATAGAAGAGAATTTATACACATCCCAGCTTTTTTGAAAAGGAAGGTGTTAAAAAGGGCTCCTACTGTCTTAAAAATTTCCCTGCTTTGCTAGAGCAATGGACTCTATACTTCCATGTACATCTCCTGATAGTCTTCTTTATACTCCTTATATACTATTCAGGATAGTGTCCTAGGTATGGCACCTTTTAGTTTACCCTTTGTCTATTTCTTACCCTCTTTCATGGGGACTAAGCATTGAAACAGACTCCAGAGGAAAATGAAGGTACTTATTCACACAGAGCAGAGGATTTCACTTAGTTTAGACTATCATCCCAGGGTTCCTTGTATGGGGAAGTATGAATATATAAAGCAAGGATAAGCACTCGGGCTATTGTTTCCCTGTACAATTAAATTCATACCTTTGATATAATTTGAGAATTATTTCATGGAGTTAGCCAACACAGGCAACAAGGAAAAACAAAATGCCCATGGGAGATGAGTACACTCTGTATTTCATGGGAACAGCAGGAGACCTTTTGAAACTCCTAAACTTGCTCAAATGTTTTAACTGAAGAACTTTAAGATTACCACATCACGCTAAAACTTTGGTGGAGATAACCAGCAACCTTGACCTGCTTAAGACAAATTGTGGTTTGTGTGCTTAAGAGGACAGTGCAATTAAAAATATTTATACAATTGCTCTTCAGAGAACCCTGACATTAATATGAGGTTATAAATTACCAGAACTTTCAAAAATGCAGGGAGGGGGCAATTTCTCAGAGGGGTGGTTCTGGAATTTATCTACATAACTGTTGCATCTTTAGTGACTATGAAGTCACCATGAGGACATTCTAGGCAACTGGGAAGTTACTGGCGGGCTGATAAAGCAATTGAATTATGATATGGGTCTAATTCTTTCATCAGCAGCAATTGTAAGATCTATATCAGAAATTTATCACCTCTTTTTTGAGAGATCTTGAACTAAACAACTAGCCCTGCTATCTTTAATCTTCCTGGCGTCAGTGGTAGTCTAAATAAATCATTTCTAAACAAATATGTTTAAAACATTTTATTCTATTTAAAATGATAGGCTTGACTAAATGAGTCCTTATCAAATTATAGTGGTGCCTTTTGCCCTATTGCTGTCTCCATTAGAAACCTCTATTTTTAGAAATTTGTAACTCAGATTTCCTTAAGGGAGGAACCTTGGCACTCAAACTACTGAGAGAGAAAGTGACCGCTATTCATTGTTATTGCTTGCTCCATTTCTTTTTTTTTTTTTTTAATTGCTTTGTTTCCAAACTGAATTATGGGAAAATAAACAAAAGCCTGAAGTAAGTTTAGGGCAGCTGTGGTTTTTTTTTTTTTTGAACCAATATCTCTAGCTTTAATCACATAACTTAAAGATCAAAATTATACACTACTGAGAAAATGTACCCTGTCTGTGCTGGATATGGAAATATTTTCTGACTCCTTTTTCATGGAATCAACCAAATTTGTTTCTTTCTCTGTCTCTCAAGATCTGAAGGATTTGTAATTTTATTTGACTTAAGTTCTTCCTCAATTTGCTCTATCTATATTTTTGGATTCTTTTATTAATCTCTAAGATCACATGGATAAAAGTGTTTAAAACATCTTAGATAATTTGAAGCAAATGGTAATTTTGAGTTTAAACATTGCATTGTTTGAACACTAAGTAGTTTGGAAATTGTATAGAAATGTTTATCTCCTGTTCCCTTGAGCAACATTGTATGGGGATCAATGACTTCATAAGCCTGTCTAATGGAGCCAGTTAGAGTTTCACCTGTGAAGTAATTCTTATCCAAGACCATACAGTCGGACAAAATGCCAGAGGTTTTACACTGGCAAAGGTGCTGTTGTGAGTTCAAGGGAGTTCTCAATCAAGGGAGTTGGTTAAGAAATTGGAGGCAAGAAACAGACATAGATGGGTGAAGTTGAAGGTAGAGATGGCATGAGAAAAGGTACAGTGAGAGAACAGGCATATATTGATTGTCTGGATGAATTTTGGAGATAAGGCCAATGCCTAGGCTGCCTTTTCTATGTTCCAGTATGTATTTCCACGAGGACCTAGATTCATTTAAAGTTGTGAGTGTAGGCTGGGCACTGTTTATTTTATCCAAAACTTCAAATTTCAAATTTTACTGGTACTACCACTTTTTTTTTAGATGGCAAGTTGGTATAATGTGGCTTGTTAGGGTGTGTGTGTTGTAATGGTTTGTGGGAAAAAGAACCTGTAATGTCATCAGTTTTTAACTGAGTCTGTCATGTCAGGCTTGTTGGGTCAGTGACATAAAGAGAAGGAAATCACAAATGCAAGCATTAAGACAAAGCTAAATTAGTGGGCCAGTTCTTCCAACTAGGACAACTGGAAAAGTTGGACAGATTCTTTTAAAAGTCTGCTTGTAGGCAAAGGGAAAAACAAAATCGTGAAAGAGCAAAGAATATACTTGGCTAGGATATAGAGTTCAGAAGCCCAGGAAAAATTTTTGACTGCTCTACTCCTAGGGCAGTTTGCTTATTCTTCAGGGTGTAGCTGAAAGACTTGATTATTGTTTTGACAGTGTCAAATGACAGGGGCAGAAACTGGAGTCCTCAGTCACCAGTGGTGAGGTGGGTCACAGGTGAACTCTTAATATTTTGGATTAGTATTTTAAATAGACAGATCCTAAGAATAATGGAAACTGGGAAAACTCATGACTTTTTAAATCTGCAGCTCAGCTGTACATCATTTCAATTTCTCAAATTAAAATGAAGTGAACCCATGTTGCTAGTTCCCCTTGCTGCACACCAAAGTTGATTTTAAATCGTTTCTGGAGGAAGATAACATATTCTAAACTTAAAAATTATTTCTGAAAACAATTTTGCAAATCCAGTGTTTGGCAAACAGTAAAAAGTAACTAGATACTTAAAATGACAAGAAAACAATAATACATAGCAGAAAAAAGCAGACCATGTAAATGAATCCACCAAGGCTCTAGATACTGGATAATAGTTTAACTGTTGTTACGAAGGGCTTTCCTGGTGGATCATTGGTAAAGAAACCTCTTCCCTCCCCAATGCAGGAGATGTGAGTTTATCCCTGGATTGGAAAGACCCCCTGGAGAAGGAAATGGCAATCCACTTCAGTATTCTTGCTGGGAAATCCCATGGACAGAAGGAGTCTGGTGGGGTACAGTCCATGAGGTTGCAAAAGAGTTGGACATGACTTAGCAACTAAACAACAACAACAACAGCAATTCTTATTATGTTTAAGAAGATACAAAACAAGACATAATTTTTGCAGAAAGAAGGAAACTGAAAAAACTATATGGAAATTCTGGAACTTAAAGTTATAAAGTGAAATTTATGGATTCAGTGGATGGGGGTACTAAACATACTAGACTCAGTTGAAGAGAAAATTCATAAACTGGAAAGTGGATCAGAAGAAAGTGTCCAGAAGGAGGTAATGAGTGACAAAACATGGAAAATACATAATGCAGCCAGAAACATAGAAAATAGATCCAATATATTTATAATCAGAGTCTTAAAGAAAAGGGGAAACTGGACAAAGCAGTGTTTAAATAGATGATAGCTGACAAATTTTCAAACCTAATTAAAGATCCTGCTCAGTGGCTCAATCATGTCTGACTTTCTGCAGCCCCATGGACTGTAGCCTGCCAGACTCTTCTGTCCATGGAATTCTCCAAGTAAGAATACTGGAGTGGGTTGCCATTTCCTTCTCTAGCTAGATAAATATACCAAACTACATATTAAAGAAGTGCTGTATTAGCATGATAAAATTAAAAAACCCCAACTGTCTCCAGGCACAAAAGTGACGAAATAGGGCTTCCCTGGTGGCTCAGATGGTAAGGAATCTGCCTGGAATGTTGCTATGTATGTGCGTACTGTCTGTATTCGTGGACTTTCCTAATATCTTTTTTAACACTTAAGAGTGTACATTGGCCACAGATTTCTATAAGGTGGATTTTTATCCTTGGTCTTTAGTGATTTTTTTTTTCTTCAAGGAAAAAAAGATGTTACATAGCATTGTTCACGACATTTTCACAAGTAATATTAGCTTACAGGAGTCTTGCTTTCTTAAATTTTTTAAAATTGAAGTATAACTGACATGGGGCTTCCCAGGTGGTTCAAATTGTAAAGAGTCTGCCTGACAGTGTAGGAGACACAGGAGTCTCAGGTTTGATCCCTGAATCTCAGGAAGATCTCCTGGAGTAGGTAATGGCAACTCACTCCAATATAGTTGTCTGGAAAACTCCATGGACAGAAGATCCTGGTGGGCTACAGTCCACAGGATCACAAAGAGTTGGGCATGACTGAGCATGCACATAGCTGATTTACAATATTATATGTTTCAAGTGTATAACATAGTGATTCACAATTTTAAAGGTTATACTCCACTTATAGTCATTATAAAATGTTGGCTGTATTCCCTGTGCCATATACTATATTCCGGTAGCATATTGATTTTATAGATAGTAGTTTGTAACTCTTAATCTTCCCTATTTCTATGTTACCCTGCCCCCTTCCCTCTCCCTACTAGTAACCACTAGCTTATTCTCTATATCTGTTCTTTTTTGTTATATTCACTGTGTTTTAGATTCTACATATAAGTGATATCATACAGTATTTGTTTTTCTCTGACTTATCTCACTAAACATAATACCCTCCAAGTCCATCCATGTTGTTAGAAATGGCAAATTCCATTCTTTTTCTGTGACTGAGTAGTATTCCATTGTGTAAATATACCACATCTCTTTTTTATACCACCTTTAAAAAATCCATTCATATGTTGATGGTCACTTAGGTTGCTTCCATATATTGATATTGTAAATAATGCTGCTGTGAGCACTGGGGTGCATATATCTTTTCAAATTCATGTTTTCATGTTCTTCAGATACATATCCAGGAGTGGAACTGCTGGATCATAAACCACCACCATCATAGTTCTATTTTTAGTTTTTTGGGTAACCCCCATAACTCTTTTCCACAATGGCTACACCAGTTTACATTCCCACCAAAAGGGTTCCCTTTTCTCCACATCCTTACCAACATTTGTTATTTGTGGTCTCTTTGATGATAGCCATTCTGACAGGTGTAAGGTAATATCTCATTGTGGTTCTGATTTGCACTACTCTGATGATTAATGATGTTGAATATCTTTTCATGTGCCTATTGGATGTCTTACATGGGTCTTTTCATAGTTAATGATGAAAGAAGCATGGACCTAGGCTTTGCCTTACTTGATGCAAGAGAACATGGCTAGTCACTATCTGATATAAAGCTAATCCAAAGCGGTCAGTACCATGCTATTCAGAACTCCAAGACAATATGATATGACTATGGAAAAAACTTTCTATTTAACCAAGCAGAAAGGAAATGCATTTCAAAAACCTAGGTCAAAAATATTTAGCATAAAAATATTTTTAAAATATTGTGATTTGCATATTATAACCAAGAAATATATCTTTGAGTTCAGCAGTCCTTAAAGTCCAGAATTGATCCTGTGTTAATATTTGCCTGTAAAAATAGAAAAATTCTTCTCCCTCAATAAAACCAGTGACTTGTTACCATGTTCTAAAGAAAGTCTTGTCAGCTGTCAAAGTGCTAAAAGCAATCTCTCAGTGTTTATAGCAAGTCATGGGAAGAACTAGTATGTTACATTTTAAAGATGTGTCGTGAAGAATATCAGGCTTGTTTCAAAATTTTTTTAACAACTTTCAGCTGTATCTATTCTCATCCTGTTGCCCCCACAAATGACATGATTTGGCTCTCTTTAATATCACAATAAAGAAAACAAGCCAAAGAAAAGATTCTGGCAGATAAATGGCATAATTAATGAAGGTGTTTATGTTGAGACCTTGGAGAGCATGATACAACTGCTAAAAGTTGTATCTGACATTTGAGATGTCCTGAAATAAAGATAGACTCTGTGAACATTTCCTAAAGAGATCCAGTTCAGACAAGGACAAATGAGTAATACCTGAACCAGTTGTAGAAAAAAGATCCAGAATGGGTATAACTATGTACCCCGACCCAGTCATGAAGATATGTAGGACAGATGTAATGAGCAGGTTCAGAACATGGGCCACTCTTTGGGCCTTGCTTGCCAGGACTCTTACAGCCTGGGAGCAAGATTTTCTTCCTCCTTTGAAGAGCATGCAGCTTTGCATGGAAGCGCTTAGCCAGAAATAAAGATGAGTACACATGAGTGTCTTAGTTCTGTTGGGTAGCTAATTGATTAATTGTTTAAGGGAAAAAAAGGAAATTTATTGAAGCAGACAACCATTTAATATGGCATCCATTGACCAACATTTTCTTTCTGTAAATCCTTCATGCTAAAGGGATCGGCATGAAACGGAAACAGAAACTGTTCTATATTGATCATTAAACTAAGTGATGATCTTTATAATCCCTTGGAATATAAATTCTGTGAGATGTAGGGTGATGGGAAGCAGAGAGGAAAAGAAACTCAAGTACTCTTTGCAGGCCTTGGCTTTTTACCATCTGCTTGTTGATTCATTGGTCCCGTTCCTTCCTCATCTGTTTATTTGCATAGGAGCACCAGCTGCCCCCTCAAATTTGAATTGCCTGACTTAATCAGACAGGCCCCTGATTGAGAACTGAGTTACAAATTGGCAGATGAATACCAAATTGTTTTTAATAAGACACAGAGTTCTGGGTGCTTTGTGCCCGCACTATAACTGTTTGTTGGCAGCTACAATAACCAGCAGCGTTCCTTTCATCTTGAAGAGAAAGGCAAAAGGCATTCAGAGGAAGCCTTTGAATTTTGTACGCAGAATTTCCACTCATCTGCCTAATGTTCTTTTTTTAATTAGAAGGATACACATATGACTTAATTAATCAAGCCTGTCTTAGAGAATTATGCATTTATTAATGGCTTCTGCACTCTAGCACATTATTAAGGGATTTGTGCTAAGCACCTGACATAAAGCAGACTAATTCTGCTTGCTTTGCTTAATGTATTGAGAAACGGCATGTTGATCAGATTTCAAAACATTCAAGCTATGAACTAATGTCCTGTTTAGAGGGTTTAAAAATTCAGTGTGTTGGCAATCTAGCCTTATAATGCTTTCTTCACAAGGCACTCTACAACAGGAAAGGGAGAATAAGTTGATGAGAGGAAGAAGCACTTCAAGTAGAAGAAAGAGAAAGAGTAGAAGGGGAGGCCCTTGGGTGTAGGGAAAGGCCTTTAGAAGCTGGATTTGTGGTCCTTTGCTTTCCATAGTTTTTGGTAACTATATCTGAATTAATCTTGCAAAGCCCCCCACAAGGTATATGAATGACTGAAATGACTAGGATTGTTATCCAACATATCATACCATATCATGCCATATCATATAGACCTTGTCAGAGGACTGAGTGTGTGAATCCATATTCAAGTAGTTGATGATAATTTATGTTGAGCTCCTTACATTACTGACCACTTAAAAATATTTAAATGTTTTAATTTATCACTTTTCTTTTTCTTTTCAGGAATCTTCAAAAAGGTAGCATACAAGTAGGAATGAATTGAATACAATTGCCATATTCTGTCTATTTAGCCATATAAATCTGAGTTGTCTTTTCTATTAAGTCTCTTAAAACAGAGCATTTTTATAATTTTTATTCATGATAGTGATTAAAAACTTATTATCTGGTATGGTCAATACCATTATTAAAAAGACATTATATGTTGAACCAGGACTCCTCCACATAAACCATAAATATTTAACACATCAACGTTCAAATTCTCATGGCTTCAATAACTGAAAAAACGTGAGAAACACATCACAGAATTCTCTGTGCACATCTACAGTGAAGAGGAGCCTGGTTCAACCAAATGGAAAACAAACTTTGTGAATTCAGGGAACTCTCCTAGTGTTTCATATTCACCAAGCAGTGACTCAGTGATGTCAAGGAAGAGTTGCTGTTCATGAGCTGCAGATTAATTAAAGTCCTGTCATTCAGCGTTGTCCTAAGAGAGCAGAGAACACAGAGGACCTGAGTTCAGTGTACATGGTGGTTAAGAGAGGGCCTCTGGAGCCAAGTGACTGGCCTACATTGGAATCTTGGCCCTGTCATTTAGCAGTTTAGCAACCCTGCACAGCTCATGTAGCCTTTCTAAACCTCAGCTCTGAAATCAGGTAATACTACTAAACCTCACCTCTGAAATCAGGTAACAACTACTAACGAGACTTCTTGTGATGATTGAATGAAAAGAGACAAGGAAGCCTTCAAAGTTATCTTCACATTATTATTAATCAGTCATTAGCCATGTGCTAACAGCAATATGTCTTGGTGTGTTTTTATTTTATGCAAATTCAGTTATACCACTGGTAATGTTTTCCTCCCTGAACTGGTTGGTAGAAAAGTCATTTTAGAACTTGTAACTCACCTCTGTTAATTACATAGGACTTCACTGCATATATTTTCTTGACTGTTTTCTTGACAGCAAAGCTGGGTTCATCTTTATTTTCTTATCCTTATTAACCTTTCACCCTAATTTTCTTTCTTTTTTACTAAAAAATCTAAATATATTACTTCCTTTCTCTAAAATGCTCTCCTCTCATGTTGATGTTTAACTTCTATTCATTTTTCAGATAGTCCAGGAAACAATGTTCTGACCCATTGGATTGGTTCTCGTTACTCGTTTTACACTCTCATACTACTCCATTTTTCTTTCTCGTCTTTTGTTACTATTAAAAATATATAACAATGTCACAAAGTGGAAAAATATCTTGTTACTTTAATAGGTAGCCACAGCAGTCTCCTTAGGAAGAGAATTATACATGGGAGAATACTTCATTATGCATTTGGAGTTGAAGCAAGCCTCTTAAGGATTGCAGCAGAAGGGAAAATCTGTCCCATGAGATAGAGGAAGAAGAATTTGGAACTTTTGCTGAATTATCATACTTTCAGTTCTATAATCCATAAATTCTACTCCATAATGGAATGAAAACAGGAGGAAAATAAGGGACACAGGAGGAGGTGTTGAGACTGGAAGAAGGTTGTGTACTATTCAAAGGGACCCTTCTTGGGATTCATCTGAAACCTTCAGTAGTGATCATCAATCCTGCAAATGCTTGAGTTAGATGATTTTGTTGTAAAACCTGAATAAGGTGACCCAGTTCAATATAGGGATCAATGTGGTGCATGAATTAAGGGCAGATAAGAAAACCGGTCCCCAAGAAGCCAGGATAGTGTTTCTTCCCTTTCCCACATAGAAAGGTGGAAGAATTTCATCAGTTGTGATCATGGCAGGGGAGTGACTGGGAGGGTCAGTTCAAGGCAACTCATTAGGAGCTCAAAGGGATGAAAACCTCAGCTGTCAGATAAACTGCATCTCTGCCTATGACTTATTTATGTCTGTCTTCTTCCCATGAATGCTGAGATTGTGTCTATTTTGTTCTTTTGAATTCTTGGAAAGTAGCTCAGTTTCTGGCATATAAAAAGTTTTCAATGAATATTTGTCAAATGAATTGTTGTTGTACACATCCTTAGGTTCTTTTAGGAATACAAACTGAAAGAAGGCAAGCTGGGAGGAAGGAACAAAGGGAAAAAGGTTGTAAATAAATTGTACAAGATTACAGCAAATAAGGCTGGAGTCAGGATTTGAGCACAGACTATCCTTAAAAGGCTTTTCTCTTATACAGTATCATTATTTCTGTTTTTAGATAAGGATTTTGAGATTCAAAGAAATTTGTCCAGTCAAGGATATGTTTGTCCTATACAAGGATATAGGAATTCAGGGAGATGGGAACATGAATCTTAATTTGACCTCATATTCTATTTTTTACAGTGCATTATTTTCTTAGGGATATTTCAGTTGTGTCAGGAGCCTAAGTTAAATTGGCTTAAACACAACACATTAGAGAGATGATTGGCTTTTTAAGTCCTGAGGAAGATAGTCTCAGGCATGGAGTTGTAAATTATGATGATTGATCTCAGATAGACTTTCTCTATATAATGGAAAGCTTATATACCCAATACCACTATCTTAGAAGCCTCCAGGGAAAGAACATAGTTTTCCTTCATATGCCAGCTGAGTGGTCCTTGAGAGCTGTCAGACTGGCTCAGCTTGAGTCACATCCCACTTTAAGGGGCCTGATTGGCCAGCTTAGGTCATGTGTCACGTGCCTGATGCTTCGGCAGAGAAAAGACATCTCATATAGTCAGTCCCACCATAATCAAACACACTGGGAGAGAGCTTCTGAAAGGAAAGATATGAGAAAAAATGAATAAATGACAGATACTCACCCCCACTTGTTTCTGATGCTGGGTAGAAAAGTGCTTAAGAGTATGGGTCTTTGGATTATATACTTAGAACTGATTCCCAATCACTTCACTTTCCACCTGTGTCTCTTGAACAAGCTATTTACCTCTGAGAACCTTGATATTTTCTTCTATAGATAATGTTTTATATAGTGTTATTGTGGTGAAAAAATGAGTCAATGAATGCAAAGCACTTAACATAATACATAGTTATAGAATTTCAGTTTTATTATTACTATTAGAAGCATAAGAGAAGAAACTAGAGGGTGTTCTTAAATCCATAGTGGTTTTGAGTGGTTGTGAATATCATGGATGAAAAATTTGAGATGGCATTAAATTAAGGAACTATTCATTGTGGAATCTGCTCATATAACAGATTATTCTCTCTATTGATTCCTGATTATGATAGCCATTTCTTTCCATTTCTTTAAATAGAGTATGCTTACCTTTTTGAGATCTTACTTAATCAATTGTTTACTCGATCGTTTTTTTGGAAACTCTTAGATGACTTTGTTTTTTCCCCTCAGTCTATAATAATTTGGGGGCTTCTCAGGTGGCACAAGCGGGAAAGAGCTTGCTTGCCAATGCAGGAGACATAAGAGACTCAGGTTCAATTCCTGGGACAGGAAGATTCCCCTGGAAGAGGGCCTGGCAACCCACTCCAGTATTCTTGCCTGGGAAATCTCATGGACTCAGGAGGCTGGCGGGCTGCAGTCCATAAGGTTGCAAAGATTTGGACATAACTGAAGCAACTTAGCACCCAAGTATGCACACTATAATAATTTAAACTATTCTCTTTTAAAAACAAATGTGACAATAATCACTGCCACCCTCGTTTTACTCTTTCACGATATCACATCTTATCATAAAAGACTTCTTGAAGGAATAATTTAGTGTCTCATCTCAATTCTCAGTGGTGCCTAAAACAACTTAGTCTGGCTTGTGCATCATTTAGGTTGCTCTTAGGCAGGTGATTGACACCTGGTCTGATGGTTGGGGACATTTTTGAGAACTAGTTATACTTGACTTCCAAATATGTATCTCTGTACAGACAAGCCTCTCCTCTCAACCCCAGATTGGCCTGAGAGCCTGTTACACTCCTCATCATGAGAGAGGCGCTGTGGAAAGGGGGACAGACATCCTGGAGCAGACTCTGGACATCCCCATCTTGCATGTGTGCTCAGGCTCTCAGCCATGTCTGACTCTTAGTGACCCCATGGACTGTAGCCCACCAGGCTCCTCTGTCCATGGGATTTCCCAGGCAAGAATACTGGAATGGGTTAGCACTTCCTTCCCCATCTTACTGACGGTAAATTCAGGAGTGGTAGACAACACTGAAAAGCTTCTCTAGGCTGCCTTAGTGTCTTAAGTTCCCATCGTTAGTCATTAATTTGGGTTCTGGCAAGGAGAGATGCCCTCTGAAGGAAATCAGTTTATAGCATTATCAGTTACTATTAGCTCTTAAAAGAGCTAAGTTATGGCTCCAAGATAATGGGACATAAAAAAGATGTATTTTGAATACTTAAGGATAAGGAGGTATTAGAATGACTGGAGAATGTTTCTGGTTATGGGATGTCAAGATGAAGTAAGGATGACAAAAGTAAATTATTTCATATATTTCACCCTTCCCTTGTAGCTCAGTTGGTAAAGAATCTACCTGCAATGCTGGAGACACGGGTTCAATTCCTGGGTCAGGAAGATCCCCTGGAGAAGGAAATGGCAACCCACTCCAGTTTTCTTGCCTGGTAAAGCCCATGGACAGAAGAGCTTGGCAGGCTACAGTCCATGAGGTCACAAGAGTCAGACACAACTTGGTGACTACACCACCACCACCCACTGCTGTCTAACAGCAGCCAGAAAGACAGAGACTACCATGTAACTGTCACTGCTTATTGAATTCTTTCTACATAAATAGGCACCTTGTGTGTGTGTGTTACTCAGTTGTGTCTGACTCTTTGCAACCCCGTGGGCTATAGCTCACCAGACTCCGCTGTCCATGGAATTCTCCAGGCAAGAATACTGGCGTGGGTTGCCATTCCCTTTTCCAGGGTATCTTCCCAACCAGGGATTGAACCTGGGTCTTCCCCATTGGAGGCAGATTATTTACTGTCCGAGCCACCCAGAAAGCCCAATTAGGCACACTTTACCAGGTGTATTAAATGTTAACCTGATTTAATCCTCTCAGCAATTCTGTAAAGTAAATAAAATTAACCCTCTATCAGAGGAAACATAAGTCATATGAGATCATGCAATTGGAAGAAGTTCATTGAATAAGTAAATGACAAAACTTAGGTTAGATTCATTCATTTATTTGTTCATTCACCAAGTAATATTACATGGCAGGCACTGTGCTAGTTTTGGGATATTACAGTGAGGAAAACATACTCTCAAGGGGCTTCTATTCTAGTGAGTAAGAAAGTGAGTTTTCACAGCACTTGCAAATGACTGATCATTCATTGCATCAGACAAGTTTTAAACCAGCTCAGTTGATCAAAAACAACTTGGATCAGTAAGTATACTTTATTTGTTTATTTTATTATTATTAATTTTCTTTTTTTACTTTACAATACTCTATTGGTTTTGCCATACATTGACATGAATCCACTCCAGTTCATGAATCCACATGAGTTCCCAATCCTGAACCCCCCTCCCACCACCCTCTCCATATCATCTCTCTGGGTCATCCCAGTGCACCAGCCCCAAGCATCCTGTATCCTGTATCAAACCTAGACTGAAGATTCATTTCTTACATGATATTATACATGTTTCAATGCCATTCTCCCAAATCATCCCACCTTCTCCCTCTCCCACAAAGTCTAAAAGTCTGTTCTATACATCTGTGTCTCTTTTGCTGTCTCGCATACAGGGTTATCATTACCATCTTTATAATAGCCAGGACATGGAACCAACCTAGATGTCCATCAGCAGACAAATGGATAAGAAAGCTGTGGTACACATACACAATGGAGTATTACTCAGCCATTAAAAAGAATACATTTGAATCAGTTCTAACGAGGTGGATGAAACTG
This sequence comes from Redunca redunca, assembly GCA_006410935.1. Lineage (NCBI taxonomy): Eukaryota > Metazoa > Chordata > Mammalia > Artiodactyla > Bovidae > Redunca > Redunca redunca. The sequence continues at coordinate 82,267 of SJYQ01009590.1, read as the reverse complement.
GAGCCAATTATACAGAGTGAAGTAAACCAGAAAGAAAAACACCAATACAGCATACTAACACATATATATGGAATTTAGAAAGTAAGTATACTTTAGAAAGCCAACCTTTGCTTCTGAAAATCAGCCAGTCCTAAACATACTTAGTCTATTAAACCCAACCTGAGTGACAACTAAACACCACTCTTACCTGAGTACTGATGATTTTATAGATGATATCCACCCCTTTAAACATCTGAAAATCAGTCAGTCCCCAAACTTGGTACTTCTCAAAAATTCTAAGATCAGCAGTATGATTTGTTGAGGGTGATTGGGCCTGGGTTGTATAACTATCTGGTTTTCGAGAATGGAATAATTGCTTTGCTAAACAAGAAGGTAGCTAGCTGTATAGTCATTGAAATTAAATACTGGTTTAAAGTTGCATTATGAGCTATAATGAGAGATTTATTCTAAGCATCAGAAATACAGAAAATAAGTATTTATTGCAGAATTCAGGATTTTAAAAAACACTTCTAACTATCAAATTTGGAACAGTAGACTTGTACCAATTATTTAGTTCATTTCTAACTTCTCAGTCAGGGGGAAGCAGTTAAAGGAAGCAAGAAGGGAAAGGCCAGGAGAGGATCTGAGTAATCAAACTGTGCATAATTGAAAAATTGACTTTGAAATAATAATAATAAAAAAAGAAAATACAAAACAAAGACCATTATAGAAGCCTTTTCCTTGAGTGATGGTGTCAAAAATGAGAAATTATAAATAAAATCAAGAAAAATAAATAGGTGAGTTTAAAATAGACTTCAAGAAAATTTCAAAAGCAATTGTAGGGTTTCTTGTACAGCTAAAATGAAATAAGCTTTGTCCTCTCATTTCTTCAATGGGTTAAGACTGAAATAATAAAAAGAAATACATTGGAATTGAAAACTGCCAATTTAGAAAATCTCTAAGTGTGGCAGACACTTATGAAGAATAACAAGAAAGCAAACAATGTGGAAATAAAAATAAACTTTGGGCTCTTTAGATAAAACTACAGCCTCTGAGATAAAATTAAGAACAAAAGTTTTTTTATTATCTAAGAATTAAGAACTCATAAATAAGGACACTTATAAGACATTGAAAGGAAAAGATTCATTGGAAGAGTCAATGTGCCCTATTAGTTAAGAAACAAAAGGTCAGCTCTCCAAAATATGTCCAGTGACACTACTTCAGGGGAAACATTAGTACCCAACCATTTCCTGTCCTTCTGAATTCACAAGGAGCATGACCCAGAAATATGACTGAACAACACTATAGTTTCTTGTTGATTTGGTTGTATTATGTTGTTATTCCTACTATCATAGAACATCAGTCCCCCTAGAATATTGAAACCACTCAAGTAGTGTGAATTTATAACAATTCTAAGCCTTTCCCTGCTTGTACATGTACTAGAGATTTACTCTGCAAATGGGACTGCCAGATACAATGTTCTGCATAAATATTTTTGTAAAAGTTCCAGACAATTCCTCCTCACACAATCAAATGATAGCTGATCTGGATTTTATGGATAATATATGTACTATAAATGATTTAAAAAATAGCTGGAGAATTAGCTGTGGTTCTAGAATTACTATGGGAAAAAGACTCTGTAGATAGAGGCAACATATTTGTAGCATAATTCAGATGAGTTCAGAGGGATTCTTCTAAACTTTTGCCTAAAATGCTTCAATATTCCCCTAAGACTTAAGCCAAGGAAGAATTTAGACGATTTGTAAGTAGTTTAATAAAGGATTCATTATAACTTGGATCAGTTCTTATCACCCTCAAAACTATGAAAAACTGGAAAGGACAAATGGAATATCAAAGCTGAAATTATCTAAACTATCAAATGCTCTTGAATTCCTTGGCCTAAAGTAGTATCCTTAGCTCTTACCCTATGCTCTTCCTCCCCAGGAACTTGTAGATTGTCTTCCTATGAATCAGTCATTGGCAGGTTTATGTGACAATAAACAATATCTCCTCCATATATATTTTTAATTGTGGTAAAATTTACATGGCGTGATATTTATATTTAATTATTTCAAGTGTGGGCATCCCAGATGTACTAGTTGTAAAGAACCAGCCTGTCAATGCAGAAGACATAAGAGATGTAGGTTTTAATCCCTGGGTTGGGAAGATTCCCTGGAGGAGGGCATGGCAACCCCTCCAGTATTCTTGCCTGGAGAATTCCATGGATAGAGGGGCCTGGCGGGCTACAGTCCATAGGGTTACAAAGAGTCAGACATGACTGAAGTGACTTAGCACACATACATTTCAAGTGTACAATTTGACAGAGTGCCAAGGATTCTAAGGGAGTACTATAAACAATTTTTATCAAAAAATTAGATAACTTAGATGAAATGGATAGATTCATAGAAAGATGCAGACTATTGAAACTGACTCAAGAAGAAATGGAAAATCTGACTAATCCTGCACTGAGTAAAGAGCTTGAGACTTAGAGAAAGAACACTGCAAGTAGGTAGATTAGCCAGTCCCCGAGTAGGAAGAGTATTCAATATATTCAGAGAATGGCATGGAGGCTGATGTGGCTACACAAAGTGAATGAATGAAATCATTGCTAGGTTAAGTTTCCATAGCATCTTTAACTTCAGATCCTATTGGATCAATGAAATGAAAGTTTATTTTGTGCTGTGTCCATCTTGGGTTGACAAGGACTGTACTCCATGTCATTTCTTATGGATCTAAGCTGATGACCCCTTATCATTTTATAGTGGTGCTATTTGGAATGTGTAGACACCTTGATTGGTACAGAAGTGAAGTAGGCAGGTAGAATATTGTACCATGACTGTCCTATATTTTGGCTTCACTTAATTCTAGGGAGTTTGAGGAATGTAGTGGAGCTGTAGACTTTTTGGTGAGCCCCATTTCCTTTGTAATAGGAAGGGAGGGAGCAGGATCTTTGAAGGCCATTGTAGGGAATGAATGTGATCAGAAGCCATTGGATGATTTAATTTATACATGCCAACAGGATCACTCTGGCTGCTATGGTATATGGAGAATAACTGAAGAAACTAAAGGTAGAAGCAGAGAGAAAGGAGTTCAGAGCCTATTGCAATAACTTGGGCATAAGATGATGATTCCTGCAATCACCGTGGGAATGGTGGAGGTAATTGAATTGGTCAGATTCTGTGTGTATTTGAGTGTAAGGCTTATGTAGTCTATTGTCTGAAGGCTACATGTAAGAGAAAAAGAGGGTAATTTTAATTGTTTCAGTTTTTGTCTTGAGTTACTAAAATCCTGGAAGTGTTATTTACTGAGATGGGGAAGACTGCGGGAGGAGCAGATTTGGGGGAAAAAATACCAGTTGTTTGACTTTTGACATGTTGAGTCTGAGATGCCTGTTAGATATCCAAGTTAAGTTGTGGAGTAGACAGTTGGATATGAATTTGGAGTTTGGAGGAGCTCATAGTTCAAGATAAATTATTGGTCCCATTATTCTTTAGAATTTGAACTTAGGTCCTTTCATTTTAAAGTCCAGTCTCTAAATTGCTTTTATGACTGTTGGTAAAACTAAGTAAAGCAAATGTTTCTGAAATCTTGGACTTAATAAAAATATTATTTATATTGTTCTGTAACTTGCCTGAATTCACACTTACTTTACCTAAAATAATGATATCCCAGTATCGGCTAACCAATGATAATTCCCACTTTGTGTTAAGTTTTGGTTTGACAGTAATGTCTCACATGTAACAGCCTGCATGTTTTATTTTTTTAACCTCAAAATTAGAGAATTGAGGAAAGAATGTCTGTCCTATTTTTCCTGAAGGCAAAAAGTAATTTTGGAGGCATTAAATACAAATTATTGACCAATCGTGTATAAAAGAGGAAACTCCTCCATCAGGTTCTATAATCATGTCTGTTTTTTGAAATAATCTCTCTCTTTAAAGGAACAATTTCCTCTTAGTATTTAAGGTTGAACTCCTCTTAGATATAAAATGAAATCCTGCATAATTTGGTGAGAATTATTTAAATAGATATGTGCTTTTTAATCAAGAGCCCTTGCTCCTTACAAGAGGAAACAAATGAAAGTCCATTGAAGGCAAACAAATATTGGACATTGTTTCACCTGTACAGAAAAGTGTATTCATTTGGAAGTGATTTCAAGAGGTGCCTCTTATGTCAGCACCTATGCCTATTATGTCAAGATAAACCAAAAATAGGGCTTTAATTCCTCTAGTTTTTATCATCAGAGATCTCTTCCAAGACATGTGCTCATAAAAAGATTAGAATTTTGAATCATGACACAAAATTGATGATTTATAAATTATACATGTCTGCATTTTCATGAAATTGTGCTGTGCTTTCTATGTGCTTAATGTATCCTCAGTGTCCATAAAATAATTTCATCCTTAAAAGAAACCAAAGTTTCTAAAAGAAGCCATGCATACCCTATCTTCATAGAGATTTCATTTGCTTCCATTTATGTATACAATAAAGGAGGTGATACCAAAGGAGAAAAAGAAAACAACAAAGAGAGCTGCATTTTTCTTACATCTTTCAGGCCCCACGTATTTACTCAGGTAAAGGCTTTTCATAGCAGTAGAGATTGAATTCCGTGGGCCTATCTACTGTGAAATTTAGGGTTGGAAAGAAATTTAGGAAGACACCTTGTTTCAAGAGAATTTCATCTCTTCACTCTCCTGAAAAGGTAGCTTTTCCTGCCTGACATATTTACCTTGTAACCTGACCATTTTGTGAATTTGAAATCTGTGGTCACTTTCCCTTAAAAAATACCTAATTAAGGATACAATTGTTTATGAACAATATCAGATTCATGTCTATGGAGCTCAAGTTTCAACCTCAGGTAGGTCACATTTGTTCTTGACTATGATAGCTTCTGTATCACTACTTGTGTTACTTAGAAGGAACAGATAGATCTAAAAAATAGAATTACTTGAAGCAAGAGTGCAAAAAAAATTTCATTATATAAAATATATATAATTTCATTATATATAAAACTTCACTGAATATATGTATACGTGTATGTGTGTGTGTGTATATATATATATATATGCAAAATTACTTTATGTATACAACATTGCAATGAACTAGAGGTTGCAGTGAGGTCAAAGAATTGTGGCCAGAGGGTTTTTGAGCAGGTGAGGTAGAAGTACTGTTTATAGTGGACATAGTATGGGTGTTTGACATGGATGCTTTGAAGGTAGGGATGAAAAGAGCTAAGATCTGTTCATGGAATGGGTTCTTGAAGAGGAGTGAAAGATAATACTGTTTTAAGTGCAAAACTCAAGGAACTGAGGTCAGAGGATCATCTGATTCATCCACATAGATGTGAAAGTGACTGAGGGTGATACCAGGTGTAGTGGTTGAGAGCTAAAGGGAATGAGAGGATGTTGTCTGATGGAAACTTCAAGTCAGAGTACTGGATAGTAGAGTTAGATGGTATAGGCTTCAAAGAACTGTCTTTTTTTTGTTGTTGTTAGTTTGTTTTGTTTATTCACTTGTTTTTGATGGAGGACAAAAAAAGAGAAATTGAAAGTGGCCACGGGGAGCAAAATGAACAACAAAATCTCTTGTGACCAAGGTGTATGTATCATGAAAGTAAAAGTTCCTACTTAAGAGCAACGTGGTTAAGGAACGGTCAGCTTTCAGTTAACAAAACAACTCACATTTATGGAGTAGTAAAGATGTATTGAGCATTATTCTAAATGTTTTGTAAGAAGATTAAAGACACACTCAGTGAGGGTTTAGAATGGAGAAAATTTGTAGATCTCATATTTAGACTCCTTCAAATGACACAGTAAAAGAGTTTGAGAGTGGCTGAATCATCTTGGGAGAAGGAGAAATGCCTCCATACGGGGATAAAAGCCCTTATGACTGGTACTTGCTGCTCAGAGTGGGTTCATGGAACTGCAGAGTCAACACCACTTGGGAGATTTGTAGGAGTGCAGAATTTCATGTCTTATCTCCGACTGACTGAATCAGAAGTTGCATTTGTAAAATGTAACCCTAAGTGATGGATATGTACATTAAAGATTGAGAGACACTGCTTTAGAGGACTATTGAGGCCTTTCAACTAAAATGTATAACCTAATCAGGAAAACAGAGGGTGAAATTTTAGGGAGACTATGAGGAATGAGGATTCACATCCAGTTTAAAGAAATTTGTAAGTCTTTGTGTGTATAATGTTAACGTGTTGAGCAGAAACAAAGACATAATGGAAGCATATTTCAGTGAATTGAATAAAACTTAAGCAGCACTCTAATGAAACTTCTGATTCACAGATAACTGTGTTGTACCAGCATCTCCCCAGGCACAGCATCATTCACTCTGTGGTTTGAGTGACTGAATGTGTTGAGCCTGGGTAGAAATTTCCAAGATAAGAAAATTGTCCTGTGATGATAATTAAAGATTTGAAAATATGATAAATATCACTTCTATTATTCTCTTTTCTCTACTCAATTCATCATTTAGACTCAGAGTCTTTGAATGCAGAAAACAAAACAGTGATTTGCCTTAGATGAATTTTTGTGTTTAGAGTTTCTAATATAGTATTTATGGATACTTGATGGATATTTGCTTAGAATAGGAAAAAAAAGAAACTTTGAAGGTTTTTTCTATCTATGCCAAAAGCATGCCTCAAATGCTTTATGTATAATCATATATGTGTGTGTTTAGTCACCCAGTCATGACTACAGCTTGCAACCTCATGGACTGTAGCCTGCCAGGCTTCCTCTGTTTATGGGATTTTCCAGACAAGAATATTGGTGTGGGTTGCCATTCCCTTCTCCACGGAATTTTCCTGACCTTGGGATCAAATCCGTGTCACTTGCATCTTCTGCACTGGCAAGCAGATTCTTTACCACTGCACCGCCTGGGAAGCCCATATAATCCAATAGGAATAGCTAATAAAAATGGAGTATTCTTGTTTCATTGTAAGGATTTATAAACTAATGAGATGTTACAGTATAGTTTTAAAGATGAAGGTGGCAGATAAACTCACTATTATATTAGAAAATACTTTTAGACCCTAGGGAAATGCCAAATTGACCTTTAATTACTTGGACAATTACTGAAAAATCATATAATCTTTGATTATTTTGGATTGTCAATGATACTCTCAGGTTTTCTTGGGGAAAGACAATTTAAGAATTGGAAAGTGGCATGTTTAATTAGAGGTTAATCCGCTTCATGTAGAATTGAGTGAGAATGTAGGAAAACAGAAATCTCTCAGTTACTATTAATAGCAGACACTAGAATTTAAATTATTTAAAAATAGACACAGGCAGCTCAATGGTATAAGGGTACTGCATTTCAAGACAGAAACATTTGTCAAATTAAAAACTCTAGTGATTATGAAACAATGAAAATGAGTTTAGTCCAGAAAAGGAAGTGCTAAGATTTATGAAAAGTGTGGTAGAGGACTGCAGGGCCCCAGTTAACGGCGTCCCTCTATCATGCTGTTTGTCCTATATCTTTGTAGTTCCTCCTACACTGACTCTGGGCTTGGCTAAAATGGGATGCTATGACAGAAAATACAGAAGTTTTCGAGATTAAGCTTGCTGTCTCTTGCTTTTCTGCCTCCATCATAGATAAGTGCCTGGGTAGCCTGATGGATCATAAGACACATAGGATAAAGTTGAATATTCCTAGTTGTCCCATTGAGGCCCCAGACATGTGGAAGAGCCCAAGCAAGTTCACAAATCTGCCTATGAAATCCAAAGTTGACTCCTGACCAGTAGCTGTGTTCTACCCAGTACAGCATAATTTCAAGGCAATTAAAAGGGTGATGAGTAAAAATAAATATTTATTTTTGTATACTCCTGAGGTTTTGTGGGGTTTTGTTATGTAGTATTATCATGGCAACAGAGAATTGATTACATGTGGAAAGGATAAACATCCCCAGTTTGCTTGTAAGATGTCACACTTTCTTTTGCTTTAGTTTTTGTTCAAAAATAATGTGGACACATGAATGCATACGTGTGGATTCACACTTAATAAAATTCCATCAGAGTATTTTCAAGTTGTTAAAAATAAAAAATAATAAGAAGCATGATAAAAGTAGGAAGTGGCTTTAATGCAAGCATAAAAGAGATACTTATTTTTGGTAATACTTTTAGGCTTCAACATTTGCTTACATTTGTGTTGATACGTATTTCCTGTATGGGGAACTCTCACAATAGTGTTATTTCTACTAGCCATGATGTGCATATAGGCTAAAAGAGTCCAGTTTATGATGAGTCCTGTGTGTTCAGTTTGTAATATGATCATTTGGTAATTGATGTTATTGGTATTATAAAATTTACCTTAATGCCAATACAATGAAAATAGTAGTAGCTAACTCATAAGACACTTTTTATATATCAGAAACTGTTCTAAGTTTCTTACATATATTAACATATCATCTTCATAGGGTGAAGTAGTTGCAACAGTTTTTACTGTTGATAAATGAGAAAATCAAGGCACAGAGAGGTTGAGTAACTTGCTCAAGTCCACACAGGGTAAATGGTAGAGCTGGGATCCAAACCAAGTAGTCTGGCTGCAGATCCCACACTCTGCACATACTACCTTTCAAATTAAGGATTTCCCTGTAGCTCAAATGGTAAAGAATCTGCCTGCAATGCAGGAGGCCAGGGTTCAATCCCTGGGTTGGGAAGATCCTCTGGAGAAGGAATGGCAAACCACTCCAGTATTCTTGCCTGGAGAATCCCATGGACAGAGGAGCCTGCCAGGCTATGATCTGTGGGGTTGCAAAGAGTCAGACACGACTGAGTGACTAACACATGTACCTTTCAGATTTATACTGAGTAGGATTATTTGTTCACTTACTAAAGGACACACCTAAAGAAGGAGAGAGCTTAAGTGGAGAAAGCAGGGTCTACCATATTTGCTTAACTTGAGACAGATTTTTTTTCTGTTAGTTTAACTTAGAAAAGAAGAGAATTTTACATGCATTTTGTAAGAGGTCATTGATCAGGTTTCTTCAGAGTAATAAGTCTTTCTTCTATTTGTCTCATTACTGTAATAATTCATGCTAATTCATGTGGTTCAGTTTTAACGTGTGACATAGCTGATTTGGTAAAAATAATAGGCCAGAATACAAGAGAAATAATCAAATGGCATAAAAATAGTTAGAATTAAAACTTTAAGCCTGTAGTGAGATTATGTTAAGGACTTCATCCTTTCATATGGAAGTTCTCCATATTGAGTACATATGACTCATCATTGTGGACAGTGACTGCTGCCATGAAATTAAAAGATGCTTACTCCTTGGAAGGAAGCCTATGACAAACCTAGACAGCATATTAAAAAACAAAGACATCACTTTGCTGACAAAGGTCTGTATAATCAATGCTATTGTTTTTCCAGTAGTTATGGGTGTGAGAGTTGGACCATAAAGAAGGCTGAGTGCCAAAAAATCGATGCCTTCGAATTGTGCTGAAAAGAATCTTGAGAGTCCCTTGGACAGCAAAGAAATTAAACCAGTCAATCCTAAAGGAAATTAATCCTGAATATTCTTTGGAAAGACTGACGCTAAAGCTCTAATCCTTTGACCACACAATGCAAAGAGCTGACTCATTGGAAAAGACAGTGATGCTGGGAAAGATTGCAGGTAAAAGGAGAAGAGGGCAGCAGAGGATGAGATGGTGAGATAGCATCACTGACTCAGTGGACATGAATTTGAGCAAACTCTGGGAGATGGTGAAGGACAGGGAACTCTGGTGTGCTATAGTCCATGGGGTTGCAAAGAGTCAGACACAACTTAGTGATGGAACAACAATGATTCATTCTGCAGGAACATGGATTATACCTTCAGGGACAGAAAGAGTGTAGTTCAGCATGTCTAGAGAGGTGAAATTTGCCTTTACAATGCACACCAAATAATTCTTATGTGTGGAGTTTCTAGAGTAGCATTGTCCAATAGAACTCTCTGTGATGATGAAAATGTTCTAAATCTGTTCTGTCCACGTTTGCCACATGTCAGTTAAGGAAATGGAGTTTTAATTTTGCTTAGTTTAATTTTAAGTAATTTGAATTTCAATTGAAATAGCCATGTGTGGCTAGTAGCTTTTGTATTGGACACACTTGAACATGGGCCAACAAAGGGCACCCAGATGGTCAAATCTAGCCATACCCATCTGTTTACATATTGTTTATGCTTATTTTCACACTGTGAGAACAGAGTTGAGTTGTTACAACAGATATTATATGGTCTGCAAAGCCAAAATCACTACTCTCTGGTCCTTAACAGAAAAGGTTGATGACTCCTGATCTAGAGCATTCTTTCAGACACAATAGCCTATAATTTGGGTTTTATTTTGAAGGTAATGGGGAATCAAAGAGATGTTTTTGTAGGAGAATGTGAGTAGATTGAATAATGATATCTAATTTACAAGGCTATCCTGGACATTTTTGGTAGGTTGTACTGTAATCACAATAATAAAAAGCTCCAAATAACTGGTATTTCATTGCTTTTCCCTCCCATATTTTGACATCTTTGCACTTGTTTATAAGATTTAAAAAGTCAATCCTAAGGGCTTTATCTGCTGATTGCATTATTTCTATCATTCCTGGGTCTATTTCTGTCGATTGACTTTTCTCCTGAATAAATGTTGTATTTTCTTGCTTTTTAAATAAGCTTAGTTATTTTTTTAAAGTTATTTTATGATTTATTAACATCTCTTAGTGCAGGCAGAGGTGGTTGGGGGCTCCATTTCTATTGCTTCACATTTCTATATGGAAGGACTTCAATAGTCCTAGTAATTTTTTATTGGATGATGACCATTAGTGATATTTACCTTGTTGAATGGGTAATCTTGTTGAATGTCTTTCAAGAGTGTTGGACTTTGTTCTGGTATATGACTGCATATAACTTGGAATCAGTTCTGTCTTTTTGAAGCTTTCTTTTTAACCTTTATAATAATTCAGTTCAGTCACTTAATTGTGTCTGACTCTTTGCAACCCCATGGACTGCAGCACACCAGGCTTCCCTGTCCATCACTTATAATAGTTACAGAGTAGTTTTAAACAAATATTTATTTATTTGGTTGCATCAGGTCTTAGTTGCATCATACATGCTGTTTCATTGTGGTATATCAACTCTCTAGCTGTGGCTCTGGCTCCAGACAGCTCAGGCTCAGTAGTTTTCACATGTGGGTTTAATTGCTCTGAGACATATCGGATCTCAGTTTCCCCACCAGGAATCGAACACGTGTCCCCTGCATTGCAAGGCAGATTCTTAACAGTTGGCCCACCAGGGAAGTCCCCAGGGTAGTCTTTACTCAAAGGACAATAATCCCAATAGTAAGGGAACTTCCTCAGGACTCTACCTCAGGCCTCACATACAGTGAAGTCTCTCTCTTCTGACTGGTGGTGTTGTTTCATCACTAAGTTGTGTCTGACTCTTTGCAACCCCATGGACTGTAGCATGCCAGGCTCCTCTGTCCTCCACTCTCTCCCAGAGTTTACTCAAATTCATGTCCATTGAGTTCGTGATACTTTCTTACCATCTTAGCCTCTGCCACTCCCTTCTCCTTTGGCCTTCACTCTTTCCCAGCATCAGGGTCTTCCTAGTGAGTTGGCTCTTTGCATCAAGTAGCCAAAGTATTGGAGCTTCAGCTTCAGCAGCAGTCCTTCCAATGAACATTTGGGGTTGATTTCCTTTAGGATTCACTGGTTTAATCTCCTTGAGAGTCCAAGGGACTCTCAAGAATCTTTTCCAGCACCACAGCTCAAAAGCATCAGTCCTTTGGCACTCAGCCTTCTTTATGGTTCAACCCTCATATCTATAGCTTTGACTATATGGACCTTTGTCAGTAAAGTGATGTCTCTGCTTTTTAATTCACTATTTGTCTGGCTAGTGAGATGCCAGCTATCCTCCACCTTGTTTTAGCTGTGGGAACTGCTGAGCCTACTAATTTCTAGTGGTTCTTCCTGAGGCCTCATGAAGTTTTATCCAACACTTGCATGGACCAGTATGCAGGCAAAGACTAGAAGGGACCTCTCAGCAGGTCCCCAGAGCTCTTTGTCTGTGTAACTTCTTCTTATTTAGTATTCTGTCTTGAAACTTCCCCTGAACTCTGATCTGTGTTTCCTAACTCAAGAAGACTTGCTGGGCTCTGAATTGCCCATCTGGGCTCTGCAGCCTGGAGAATTACTCCAGGCAGTAAGCCAGGGATAGTCTTGGAGACTGTTTAGCTTGTTTCCCTTCACTGAGGAATCAGTTTCCTTTGTTGTCTGTTGTTATGCCTGAAAACAGTTGTTCAAATATTTTATCTGTGTTTCTAAATGATTGTGATGGGACAGCAAGTTAATTCTTCCTGGGCAGAAATGAAAGTAATATAATTAACATATAAATTATTTTAAATATATTTAATAAAAAATGAAGTTACCTTAAAACAGGAACATGTATTTTTAAGTGTTTAATTATGCTAGTTAAAATGTTAATATAAATTTAAAAATTTATAAAGCTTTTAACCAAGTCAATAAGAAATTCAACATGTACAATTTGTTCCTCACTTCCCATTTCATATTTAGTCATGATCTGGAGGAGGAATACATTCTCTATTAATTCAAATGGTTTCTCAGCTTGAATGAATTTGTCAAAGGAAAAAAGTCTTTCTATGGTTGTAGAAGGAATTATTCCTGTAGAACTAGATGATTCTATAGCTGTGTTATAACAATTCGTTAATACTTGGTGAATGTCAATGCTCTATGACTTCCTTCTTTTTAATCAGTGAATCTCTTTAAAATCTCATCAGCACATCTATATTTCTTATGTGACTCACCTTTAACCCTAAAACCAATCCCAGTTATCGTGGATATCATGGATGGATAAATTATTTTTAGAGTCTGATATCTTAGCTGCTGCTGCTGCTGCTAAGTCACTTCAGTCGTGTCCGACTCTGTGCGACCCCAGAGACGGCAGCCCACCAGGCTCCCGCGTCCCTGGGATTCTCCAGGCAAGAACACTGGAGTGGGTTGCCATTTGCTTCTCCAATGCATGAAAGTGAAAAGTGAAAGTGAAGTCGCTCAGTCATGTCTGACTCTTCGCGACCCCATGGACTGCAGCCTACCAGGCTTCTCCGTCCATGGGATCTTCCAGGCAAGAGTACTGGAGTGGGGTGCCATTGCCTTCTCCGATATCTTAGCTAGTCTGCCTCAATAGTTGAAGTGTGACCACACAAGCAAGTGTGAGAGCTTTGACAAGACAATGAGGTATGGCATGTATTTGTCATGCCAGTTTCTCAAAAATTTCCAGGGTATCTTCTCATATATCATTTTATATCTCTACCAGTTATACACATAGCTCTGTAATAACATTTTGACCTTTCAGTTCAGTTCAGTTCAATCGCTCAGTTGTGTCCGACTCTTTGCGACCCCATGAATCGCAGCACACCAGGCCTCCCTGTCCATCACCAACTCCCGGATTCACTCAAACTCACATCCATTAAGTCAGTGATGCCATCCAGCCATCTCATCCTCTGTGTCTCCTTTTCCTCCTGCCCCCAATCCTTCCCAGCATCAGAGTCTTTTCCAATGAGACTTTGCATGAGGTGGCCAAAGTACTGGAATTTCAGCTTTAGCATCATTCCTTCCAAAGAACACCCAGGGCTGATCTCCTTTGGAATGGACTGGTTGGATCTCATTGCAGTCCAAGGGACTCTCAAGAGTCTTTTCCAACATCACAGTTCAAAAGCATCAATTCTTCAGTGCTCAGCTTTCTTCATAGTCCAACTCTCACATCCATACATCACCCCTGGAAAAACCATAGCCTCGACTAGATGGACCTTTGTTGGCAAAGTAATATCTCAGCTTTTCAAGATGCTATTCAGGTTGGTCATAACTTTTCTTCCAAGGAGTAAGGGTCTTTGAATTTCATGGCTGCAGTCACCATCTGCAAAGATTTTGGAGCCCCCCCCCCCCCAAGAAAAAGTCTGACACTGTTTCCACTGTTTCCCCATCTATTTCCCATGAAGTGATGGGACCAGAGGCCATGATCTTCGTTTTCTGAATGTTGACCTTTAAGCGAACTTTTCCACTCTCCTCTTTCACTTTCATCAAGAGGCTTTTAGGTTCCTCTTTACTTTCTGCCATAAGGGTGGTGTTATCTGCATATCTGAGGTTATTGATATTTCTCCCGGCAATTTTGATTCTAGCTTGTGTTTCTTCTAGCCCAGCATTTCTCATGATGTACTCTGCATAGAAGTTAAATAAGCAGGGTGACAATATACAGCCTTGATGTACTCCTTTTCTGATTTGAAGCCAGTCTGTTGTTCCATGTCCAGTTCTAACTGTTGCTTCCTGACCTGCATACAGATTTCTCAAGACGCAGGTCAGGTGGTCTGGGATTCCCATCTCTTTCAGAATTTTCCACAGTTTCTTGTGACCCACATAGTCAAAGGCTTTGGCATAGTCAATCAAGCAGAAATAGATATTTTTCTGGAACTCTCTTGCTTTTTCCATGATTCAGTGGATGTTGGCAATTTGATCTCTGGTTCATCTGCCTTTTCTAAAACCAACTTGAACATCTGGAAGTTCATGGTTCACGTATTGCTGAAGTCTGGCTTGGAGAATTTTGAGTATTACTTTACTAGCGTGTGAGATGAGTGCAATTGTGCAGTAGTTTGAGCATTCTTGGCATTGCCTTTCTTTGGGATTGGAATGAAAACTGACATATCTTAAAAAATTTAAATATGAGGTTCAATGTTTTAATATGTGTTTTAAGCATAATTAACATAATCTTTAGGTTAAGAAAAATAATGAGGTAAATAATAAAACCTGATTTCCCTTTTGTTAATTGATGGAGGCTTGCCAGTTTAAGCCCTGATTTTAAGTTTAAGCCCTGACTTTAAGCCAACTGGAACTCTTGAACCTCTTGTGAAAGGGACACTGCAGCTGAAATGGATACATGAATGAGAGGCTAGTTGATGGTTAGAGACAAATTGAACCATCTTGATGGTTCAATCAAGATGCTAAAGTCAGAGATTGGATACCAGTGCAAGTGGTATAAATTCTATAGCTGCTATATTATTGTGGCAGAGGGTGAGGATTGAGAGAAGGGGAAAAATAAGATACAGCACAGATAAACAATAATCATGAAGCGGTCATGAACAGTTTGTTGAGGATCAAGAATAACAGAAACTCAGCTCAATCTTAATTCACTTAAAGGTTCAGCTGACTTGAAATGACTATTAGCCCATTTGAGACAGTTTATTTTCAGGGGATGAATATTTTATGGAGTGGACATGTGTATAGTATAAAAATGCTAAACAGTAAAATTAGCAGTACATAATTTCAAAATATATAAACACTGACAAGGTAAAGGAAAGAAATAAAAGGAAAATTTAAAATTAACAATTTTAACTGGAAGTGCTAAAATATTCATTTTCTACATACACTTGAACAGTATGTGTATTGCACCATTTTTTGGTGATAATGTTCTAAATATGTCCATTAGTTCAAAATTATTGATTATTGATAAAACTAGATGGACGTGAGTCTGAGTGAACTCCGGGCGATGGTGATGAACAGGGAGACCTGGCGTGCTGTGATTCATGGGGTCGCGAAGGGTTGGACATGACTGAGTGACTGAACTGAACTGAGAGAATTACATGAAAGTTTTTCATCATGGTAAAATATTTGTTTATCTCATTTTGTAGACCTCCTATTTATTTTTTAAAAATGAGTTTATGCTACTAGGTATATACATTTTCTGGCTTCTATAAAATATTTTATAAAATATTGTGGTACATACATGCAATGGAATATCATTCAGCCTTAAAAGAGAAGGAAATTCTGTAGAATGCTACAACATGACTAAACATGGAGGGCATTATGCTAAATGAAATGTCAGTCACTGAAGGACAGATGCTGCATGATTCTGTTTTTATAAGTTATAGCTAAAGTAGTCAGATTCATCACAGCAGAAAGTAGAGTGGTTGTTACCAGAGGCAGTGGGGAAGGGGAAATGGAGAGTTGCCATTCAATGAGTTTAAAGTTTCAGTTTTGTAATAAATTCTAGAGAAGCATTTTACAACAGTGTGCCTATAATTAACAATACTGTGTTGTGCACTTAAAGAGGATACCTCTCATGTTAAGTGTTCTTACCATAAAGTAGGAAGGAAGAAGAAAATATTAATAAGCAGTATTATATGTCAGTAATGGGTGATCAAAATTAAATTATTAGAACATAAACATTAAATTTAGAATTGGGTACAGTCTACTTAAAATAATACAATGATTTGAAGACATTGGAAATCACTTTTCCTCTTATACCAGTCTGTAGTAAAAGGTCTACACCACACAAGTCACCTAATACAGACTAAATAGTCACTAAATTGGATCCAGGTTTCCTCTTTTTTGTTTTTCCATCACCTCTATGCTGTTCATTTGCAGGGACAAAGCAGGGGTAGTGGGCATGACCATGCTCAGTTTATTGAAAGTGAAAAAGAAGGAAAATTTTCATTTTCTAACTCACAACACATTACTATTATTATTGTGCTAAGTGAAGTGAAAGTCACTCAGTCATGTCTGACTCTTTGCTACTATATAGTCCATGGAACTCTCCAGGCCAGAATACTGGAGTGGGTAGCCTTTCCCTTCTCCAGGAGATCTTCTCAACCCAGGGATCGAACTCAGGTCTCCCACGCTGCAGGCAGATTCTTTACCAGCTGAGCCACTAGGGAAGCCCAAGAATACTGGAGTGGGTAGCCCATCCCTTCTCCAGCAGATCTTCCCGACTCAGAACTTGAACCAGGGTCTACTGCATTGCAGGCAGATTCTTTACCAGCTGAGCTACAAGGGAATCCCTAAGTAGTCAGCATTTGATCAGAATTTATCCATGTATTTGGCTCTTTCTGTATCTTTTTTTTGTTTTTGCCTTCCATGCTCTTCATTCCTTCTACCATCTCAAACTCTCAACTTGTAATATCTTTCCTTCCACTTGAATATCTGATAGAATTTCTTTTAAAGCGCATATGCTTTTGGAAAACTTTTTATTTGTATCAAAAAGTCTATATTTCAACTTCATTCTTATAAGGCATTCAATCTCTCAATCCAGTCCATGTCCAGGCCAGGTAAGATTTCCTGTGTTGTGTTGAAATGAGTCACAGTTTCCATTCCTGATGCTGTAAAATTCTAGGTGACAATTATTTTCTTTCAATACCTTGGAAATGTTTTCCCATTTATCTCTTTGCTTCAGTGTTGCTGTTGAGAAATCAACTTTCAATCAAGTTGTCATTCCTTTGAAGAAAATATTTCTTTTTCCTGTCAACATACTTAAAAGTGTATGTCAATACAATTTTCCTGTCAATATACTTAAGACTGTATATTTTTTGCTTATTTGTTTTTGGCTTTGTGGTGGTAGTATTCTACAAATTTACTATGATGAGGTTTGGTGTAGATTTATTTTTATTTACCTTGGTTGGGTTTTATTGGACTTTTAAAATCTGTAGATTGATGTTATTTTTTTGGTCAGTTTTGGAATTCTTAGCATTCAAGTATTGCCTCAGCCCTGATTTTACTTCCCTCTCTATCTGGATGCCAAAATGCCAGTTAGATATATATTATAAATTATAATTTTATTCTCCATCTCATAAATATTTTTTCATATTTTCTGTTTATTTCTGCATGCATTCTGATAACATTTTTGACAAATATTTTCCAGTTTTGTAATTCTCTCTTTAGTTGCATCTGATCTTCTGTTAAATTTATCCTTTTATTTTTTTAAAATTTATCCTTTGTATTTTTAATTTCAATGACTGTATTTTTCATTTGGAGAGGTTATTTTGTTTCTTTAAATCTTGGTAGTTTAAAACAGCTTCTTAATCATATTTTAATCCTTCTTTTTGTGTATTTAAAAATACTGAACATTTTATGATAGCAAGCTGTTACGGGAGGTGTTTATTCAATTCTGGTTGGTACAGGCATTTTTCTTGTAGTCCCTTGGGAAGTTATTTTAGGTTTCTTTGTTGGGTTTCAGTTTTAGAAGTGGTAGGAAGTTAACAATTCCCATCAAACCCCTTACCTTAGCCCTTAGACATATATTCTATTCCCAGTGACCTGAAGACCTGGAGAACCAAAAGTCAAAATCAGCTGTATTAGGCAAATGAACTCTGTAGAAGCCAGTTTCAGTGATAGGCTTATAGCTCTAGATTGTTCTTCACTTAGCTTTTGACTCTTGAGTATTTCTTACTTTCCAGATCATTAACAGATGAACACATTTTACAAAAAAATTTCCTTCTGCATTTTTTGTTGTTTTCAGTAAGAGGATTGTTATGGGATACACTGTGTCCCTTTAAATTCATGTGTTGAAGTGCTGACCCCCAGTAGCTCAGAATGTGACTGAGTATTTGGTGATAGGACTTTTAAAGAGTTAATTAATGAGATCATATGGGTGGACCCTTAATCCAATATGACTCGTTTCTTTATAAGAAGAGGATAGTAGACACAGGTACACACAGAAGAACAGTCATGTAAGGACACTGGAAGACGGCCATCTATGTATGTCAAGAGAGGCTCTCAGAAAAAGGTAATCCTGTTGACACCTTCACTTTGGAGATTTTGACCTCAGAACAAAAGCTCCAAAGTGAAGCTTTGTTTATGAGAAGGCTTAAACAAATTTCTGTTGTTTAAGCATCCCAATTTGTCTCACTTTGTTATGATTATGCTACCAAACTAATATAGAGATCAGTCAGTATTTCTGAATTGGTGGCCTTTTTGCATTTCTTTAGAAGGCTCTAAAATGAAAATTAATTAGTTGTAGCCTTTTTCTGAAACCAAAAGAGAGGAACAAAGAATCCAGAAGGTTCTATATAACATTTTTCAGGATCATTTTAGTTTTGTATTTAATCTGTTTCCTCTTCAAGTCTTAAATATCCTGTCTATGTAACCTGGACAGATTTTGGTTGAATAGGTAGCTACTTACATAGCAATAATTTAAGAAATTATCTCTTCTGTTCAGATATGTTCCAAAAGTTTATTGAAGAATCAAACCTGATACTTGTGCACATTTCTCTGTCATTTGCAAAAATTTAGATGAAGGGATAATATCAACTGAGGTTTGATGATGCCAATTATACTTTCTGCCCAGTTTTTAGCTAGTTCCCACTTGGGCTTAAACAGGAGACTATGTAAATATCCACAAGAGATTTCATCTATGTAATTTGAAATCTTAAACATGAGGCCAGTACTCAACCCCAAAGCATCATGAAAGTCATACAATAAATCTTTAGGCAGAGATGTCTATCTCAATTTTCTTATTGTATGCTAAATTTGATGAAGACAACCTGCTTCCTTTATCTGTGTCTTGTAATGTACATCTTCTTATATATTGTATTTCACTGTTGAAGAAGCACATTCTTTGCCCTGGCCTTTGTGTGTATGTGTATGTGTGCAGTTCCCAAATCTTTTGACAGTTTTGATCTTTCTCAGTGCTGGGGAATTTTGCCTGGGGCATGCTTTTAAGCTGAAAGGCGTCTACTTGATATTATTTTCTCACTTAATTACTGAAATGGCCCTTCAAATGTAATTTGATATTAAATTCCTATACTATATTGTAGGTTTTACTTTTTAAGAACACCAACACAATGGACAAATGTTTTCTATCAAATGTGTTTGATGACTGATATTTTGGCTTGCCAGGGTAATGAAATGAGATTAGTGCTGCCAGATTTGCTTCCCCCTTTTTCCCCCTCTTCATTTTTGTTTAAATAAATGACTGGTTAAATTACTAGGGTTGGAGAAATGCAGCTGCTTTCTTTATGTGCTGCATAATTTTGCTCTCTTGATTTCCTGGTTTACTTGGCAAGGTTTCTAAATCAATGTTTAAATAGGAAAATGTCCTGACCAACTGAAAAACCCTTGTGGTTCTTAAATACATTTATGAAGCAACACTTGATAATTTCCCAAGTAAGAGAGTATTACAGTTGCTTGCAGTATGTAACTTGTGCTTCTCTGGGGATCAGGGTATTTTTGACTCTTAATTGTTTTCTGGGTGGGGGCTAATTGCTGCCACTACTTTTCAAAATTTAAAGTCTATAGTCTATATAAATAATCAGCTTAAATCAGACAATGACAATTTCCAAAATGAGCAGTTTTTCAAGAAGACTTCATAAGAATCACTTAGTGAGGAATAGGTAGAACTTGGGGTGAAAGAAGTTTCTTAGAGGAATTAAAACTGATGATCTCTGACAGTGTATATTAGGAGAACATTTGTGAACTTTGTTCATTTCTGCCTCCTCTGAAGCCATAATAATAAACTTTCAACCAACATACCAGTCAAGACATTTCCATTTTGACAGCCAAATCAATTGGTTGTGCTGATAGAGTTTCTTTTTTAGATGGAAGTTAGCCAAAATTTTCTTAACTGTGGAACCAGACCATCCTAGCTAGCTCAAAGAAAGGGAGTTGTAACTACAAACCACTTGTTTTTCTCCGCCGACTGAGGAGGGGCTGACCCAACCACCGACTCCTCTCACTCATTAAATCCCTTAGCACACTCCCCTTGGCAATTGGATATTTGAATCATTCCCTCTCTTGGCCCCTTCTGCTGTCACTGTCCTGATTAACTTGTGTCAAGGGGGAAATATAATCAGGTAATTCTGGCTGCAGCTATGTGACTCATCTGCTGGTTGGACAGAATCAGAAACAAGTGAAAATGTCTGTTACTCTACCAGCAGTCCTTGCCAGGCTGCCTTTGGAGTGCTAGAAGGCTGTAAATAACCTTTGGCTCATACTCGAGTTCTCCTTCTTTTAGGTCAGACTGTTGGCTGGTGTGCAAACCTTACTGTCAACAGAATCATGAGCCTTCCTTTAAACCCCTTGATACGAGAGGAGCTCAGCCTGATGGTCTCAGTTTCACTGAAGGTGACATGACCGCCTGCTTAGGCCACAGGATGTTCTGCACTGATGGGAGTCTAGGCTTGTCGTGTGGGTCAGCTGGGCTTAGACAGAGCTTAGCAATTACATTCCATGAGAGAAATCACCGTGGAAACTATGTTGAATATGAATACTCTTGAAAGCCCTGTAAGTCAAGGTTTTATTATATAACATTGTGTCTGTGTGAAAGAGTTCACGTTAGAGAAGGAAGAGAAGGGCGAGGCAGACAGTGAAGTGTGGAATGTATATGTTAAAAAAGGTTCTGGTGTGGTCCTGGCTCCCAACTATGTTTGGGGGCTTTCAGACATTGGGGATGAGGGTTGATATCAGACCACAGACATTGCCTTCTGCTTTTACAACACAATTGAATAAACACTGGAGAATTGGGTGGCTTGCAGTAAGCTGTAATTATAGACTATGGTTCCATTTGCAAGAGGAAAATATTTGGATCTGATCGAATGCCTGAAGCATCCAATAAGTTACTAAAATATAAAAGTGACTTCAAAGATGACTCCTAAAATGTAACCTAGGTCACGATAGAGACTAGTGACAGCCAGTTTAAAATTTTTTTTCTTGTTCTCACACCTTCAATATTTACCTGTCTGGTTAAAGGTTAGGATTTTGAATTTGAGAACTAAATACTAAAACTAAATATTAAGTGAAGACATCAGTTCAGTTCAGTTCAGTCGCTCAGTCGTGTCTGACTCTTTGACTCCATGAACAGCAGCACGCCTATCCTCCCTGTCCATCACCGACTCCTGGAGTTTACCCAAACTTATATTCATCGAGTCAGTGATGCCATCCAGCCATCTCATCTTCCGTCATCCCCTTCTCCTCCTGCCCTCAATCTTTCCCAGCATCAGGGTCTTTTCCAATGAGTCAGCTGTTTGCATCAGGTGGCCAAATATTGGAGTTTCAGCTTCAGCATCAGTCCTTCCAATGAACACCTAGGACTGGTCTCCTTTAAGATAGATTGGTTGGATCTCCTTGCAGTCCAAGGGACTCTCAAGAGTCTTCTCCAACACCACAATTCAAAAGCATCAATTCTTTGGTGCTCAGCTTTCTTCACAGTCCAACTCTCACATCCATACATGACTACTGGAAAAACCATAGCCTTGACTAAATGGACCTTTGTTGACAAAGTAATTTCTCTGCTTTTTAATATGCTATCTGGGTTGGTCATAACTTTTCCTTCAAAGGAGTAAGCATCTTTTAATTTCATGGCTGCAATCACCATCTGCAGTGATTTTGGAGCCCCCCAAAATAAAGTCAGCCACTGTTTCCACATCTAGTTGCCATGAAGTGATGGGACCGGATGCCATGATCTTCGTTTTCTGAATGTTGAGCTTTAAGCCAACTTTTTCACTCTCCTCTTTCACTTTAATCAAGTGTTTCTTTAGTTCTTCTTTACTTTCTGCCATTGGGTGGTGTCATCTGCATATCTGAGGTTATTGATATTTCTCCCAGCAATCTTGATTCGAGCTTGTGCTTCCTCCATTCCAGCGTTTCTCATGATGTACTCTGCATAGAAGTTAAATAAGCAGGGTGACAATATACAGCCTTGATGTACTCCTTTCCCTATTTGGAACCAGTCTGCTGTTCCATGTATTGTTCTAACTGTTGCTTCCTGACCTGCATACAGATTTCTCAAGAGACAGGTCAGGTGGTCTGGTATTCCCATCTTTTTCAGAATTTTCCACAGTTTGTTGTGATCCACACAGTCAAAGGCTTTGGCATAGTCAATAGAGCAGAAACAGTTGTTTTACTGGAACTCTCTTGCTTTTTCCATGATCCAGCGGTGGTTGGCAATATGATCTCTGGTTCCTCTGTCTTCTAAAACCAGCTTGAACATCAGGAAGTTCGCGGTTCACATATTGCTGAAGCCTGGCTTGGGGAATTTTGAGTATTTACTAGCGTGTGAGATGAGTGCAATTGTTCAGTAGTTTGAGCATTCTTTGGCATTGTCTTTCTTTGGAATTGGAATGAAAACTGACCTTTTCCAGTCCTGTGGCCACTGCTGAGTTTTCCAAATTTGCTGACATATTGAGTGCAGCACTTTCTCTGGAATTCCATCACCTCCACTAGCTTTGTTTGTAGTGATGCTTCCTAAGGCCCACTTGACTTCACATTTCAGGATGTCTGGCTCTAGGTGAGTGATCACACCATCGTGATCATCTGGGTGGTGAAGATCTTTTTTTACAGTTCTGTGTATTCTTGCCACCTCTTCTTAATACCTTCTGCTTCTGTTAAGTCCATACCATTTCTGTCCTTTATTGAGCGCATCTTTGCATGAAATGTTCCCTTGGTATCTCTAATTTTCTTGAAGAGATCTCTAGTCTTTCCCATTCTATTGTTTTCCTCTATTTCTTCACATCGATTTCTGAGGAAGGCTTTCTTATCTCTCCTTGCTATTCTTTGGAACACTGCATTGAAATGGGTATATCTTTCCTTTTCTCCTTTGCCTTTCACCTCTCTTCTTTTCACAGATATTTGTAAGGGCTCCTCAGACAGCCATTTTGCTTTTTTGCATTTCTTTTCTTGGGGATGGTCTTGATTCCTGTCTCCTGTACAATGTCATGAACCTCCATTCATAGTTTATCTGCACTCTGTCTATCAGATCTAGTCCCTTATATCTGTTTCTCACTTTCACTGTATAATCATAAGGTATTTGATTTTGGTCATACCTGAATGGTCTAGTGGTTTTCCTCACTTTCTTCAATTTAAGTCTGAATTTGGCAATAAGGAGTTCATGATCTGAGCCATAGTCAGCTCCTGGTCTTGTTTTTGCTGACTGTATAGAGTATCTCCATCTTTGGCTGCAAAGAATATAATCAATGTGATTTCGTTGTTGGCTATCTGGTGATGTCCATGTGTAGAGTCTTTTCTTGTGTTGTTGGAAGAGGGAAGTACAGACATAGGTGTGGACTATTGCTACATGGTGGTATTTAAATTTCATGTTCTCATCAAAAGCTGTATAGAGATGGCTCTTGATTTACCAAAATTGTCATGTCATGATTTGCGTACACTTGTCTAGCCTTTTCTCTCCCTGCACCTACTCCATCTCATCTTACTCTGCTGCTCTAAATCTTTGTCCCAATTCAAACTTCTCATCTCTCAGTCCCTTCACCATCATCTGTCTGGGAATCCCTACTTCTGGTCACAAGAACTTCTATCATTAGATTGCAACGAGGAAAAGTCATAGCCAGGACTACTCACAACTCTAGAAGGCAGCATTCCTGTAGAATACAAGTGAATGGTTTTCCCTGGAGTTTGCAAAACACCTGGCCCTGCTCTCACTTCTGATTCCTTGGAGGCAGGAATGTATGGAATGGGCCTACCTGTGATCACACTTGCTGCTGCAACTGGACAAGGCTTCCCTGACTTTCCTAGAGGGAACTCAAATTTCCTGTTGAATAGGTTCTACAGAGCTCATGTTACTATATGGTCCAGTGACATTATAGGGTAAAACAGAATTGTATGGGAATACGTGCATATGTATGTTTAGGGAGATGGAATCCAAGTTTCAAGTAAAAAACTTGATATGAAACTTTAGCAATATCCCTGTTTGGTAATGTGGTTGTTCCCTGTGTTAAATGCATCTGATTCCTCTTCTTGCTTGCTTCTTTTACTTTAATTGATTTTTTTTTTACTCCTTATATACATATAATATTTTACATAAATGCGTAAATGTGACATTACCATATACATTTGAGGCTCTCTCTTTTTTTTTTCTTACAGCTTTTTATATTTTTTCTTTTAGGCTTGGCTTCCCACTCCCTCTATTCTTCCTCTACCACGATTTTACTTATCTCACTCCCTGCATCCTCTAAGAGCCCAAGCTATCAACCTTGTATGTGTGTCCTCTTGTGTGATTATATGATTACAGAGAAATATGTGATACAACATACTAACACATATGCTCATATAATCATTAATAAATATAGCACATGCATAGTTTTTGGTCAATATTTCTCTTTATTTTAGAGTGATTATATTATATATTATTTTCTGGATTTTACTTTGTAAATCACCAGATATTTCTCTTTAGTGGCTTCTTTGTGATATGGATATACCAAAGCACTCCAGTCGTTCTTCTGTGGCTGGGCATTCACTGTATTTCCTGCTTTTAGATAGTACAGTGTTGCAGCAAACAGTCCTGCTTGTATTTCCTCATATTTTCTGTGGTTAATGGTACTCAGATAATGGTACTTTCATTTACATAGGATAGATCTCTAGGAGTGGGGTGGTGGTGTTGAAATACACGAGGATTCCTAATTTAAATATAGATATTTGCCAGGTTGTGTTCCCCAAAGGCTTTAATATTTTATGCATATTCTCACCAGCCACACAGGAAGCACTTATCCCAGGAAGCAATATGCATTATCAGACTTTTTCATTTTTGCCTGTCTAATGTCTCCTTGTTATTTTAATTTGAATTTTCTGGGCCATGAGTTTGTTTTAATATATTTCTTGGTATTGTTTTCTCTGAATTGCCTATGCTCTCTATCTTACCCATATTTCTATTGGGTTGTTTTTCCATATTAGAAATTTGGAAGACAGTAAGTACATTATAGATACAAATGCTCTATTTCCTTCATTGCACGTGTTTTTCCACATGGATTGTTTATTTAATAGATGTTTTGCTCTCTTTTTCTATACATTTGAAAACATGGAGTGAAATGGATGTTTTGTTTTTATTTTTTATAGTTTTCTAATGTCCAATCTTGGTTAAAAGGTTTTCTTCTACCTAGATTATAAAGCCTGTAAATAGCTATATTTTCTTGTAGAATTGTGTCTTATATTTTGCTCTTTAAGTTTTTAATAAAATTGGTATTTAAAAAACAAAAAAATATTTTTCATTGAGTTAAAATAGTATATTTGGCTCANATTGCAGTATCCTTGATATGATCATTTGCTTTTCCTTCCTTAACAATCAGTGCAATTAATTCTGTTGATTAACCCAGTTCTGTTGATCATTACCCAATAATGCTATCCCTTTGTATTCTTGAAATAAGCCCTCTTGAACAGAGTTTTGCTCTTGAATATTCATTTGCTACAAAACTGGATTCTCTTTGATAATATATTTTTGGAAATTATATGTTTATATACAGAAGAAAGTTTTCTTTTTTGTGCCATCTTTACCAGATCTTGAAGTTATGCAGGATTCATAAAATGAATTGGAAAATGTTTATATTTTTCTGTGGCCTAGATTAGTTGATTAACATTATTTTATTTTAAAAGCAACATGTAGTAAACTTTATTTTTGGTGTACAGTTCTATAAATTTTAAAACTGTAATTCATGAAACTGCAATTACAGTCAGAATACAGAAGCTTCATCACTCCAAAAAATTCTCTTGCAAATCCTCCCCACAACTGCTAGGCCCTGGAAAACACTAATCTGTTTCCATCATTATAAACAGAGTCTTCTCAAGGATGTCCTATAGATGAAATCAGAATATATAACCTTTTGAAACTGGCTTTTTTGAGACTGGCTTCTTTTATTTAGCATAATGCCTTTGAAATTCATCCATCTTGTTGCTGAATCAATAGTTTGTTTATTCATTCAGCTATTGAAGGACTTTGGGGTGATTTCCAACTGTTGGTGATTATGAATAGAGCTGCTATATACATTCGTGTATAAGTTTTTATGTACATTTATGTTTTAATATTTTAAGTAAATACCTATGTGTGGGATGGTGGGGTTGTAAGATGTGTATCTTTAGATGTATGGTTAAATGATGCAAAACTGTTTTCCAGAGGGGCTCTGTCATTTTGCATTTCCATCAGCAACGTATGAAAGTTCCAGTTGCTCAGCATCCTTGCCAGGACTCTGTAATCTCAGTAACTTTAATTTTGGCCATTCTAATAGATGTGCAGTGGCATCTCACTATAATTTAAATTTGCATTTCTCCATCACTTCATGGGATATAGATGCGGAAACAGTGGAAACAGTGTCAGACTTTTTTTTGGGGGGCTCCAAAATCACTGCAGATGGTGATTGCAGCCATGAAATTAGAAGATGCTTACTCCTTGGAAGGAAAGTTATGACCAACCTAGATAGCATATTGAAAAGCAGAGACATTACTTTGCCAACAAAGGTCTGTCTAGTCAAGGTTGTGGTTTTTCCAGGGGTCATGTATGGATGTGAGAGTTGGACTGTGAAGAAAGCTGAGCACCGAAGAATGGATGCTTTTGAACTGTGGTGTTGGAGAAGACTCTTGAGAGTCCCTTGGACTGCAAGGAGATCCAACCAGTTCATTCTGAAGGAGATCAGCCCTGGGTGTTCTTTGGAAGGAATGATGCTAAAGCTGACACTCCAGTACTTTGATCACCTCATGAGAAGAGTTGACTCATTGGAAAAGACTGATGCTGGGAGGGATTGGAGGCAGGAGGAGAAAGGGACAACAGAGGATGAGATGGCTGGATGGCATCACTGACTCAATGGATGTGAGTCTGAGTGAACTCTGGGAGTTGGTGATGGACAGGTGCTGGGAGCCAGCGTTAGGAATCCTGCCTGTGGTAAAGGTCATGAGGAAGGAGGCCTGACATATGCAAAGGCGAGATCAAGCCCCTGGACATTATCAAGCATCTACCCCCAAAACCAGAGTCTGCCTACCTTACTGCATTGTGCTTTCACCTACACTTCTGACATTATGGGGGGCTATCTCCCACCACCTCTCTCTGAAAAGGAGCTAACTTAGAGCTCTAGTTAATAAATCTCCTGGGCATAACAAGAGTGTTTTAGTCCACAAGCTCCTCTGATGGCTCTCTAGCCTACCTGACAGGTTTGCCCGGCCATATGTGACTGTTCACAGCCTGCCAGCCGTGAGAGGCACGAGATGCCATACACTTTCTAAATACAGATTCTTTTGAGAAGTTAGAAAATTATTAGTATAATATTAGCGAGTTAGTTAGAAATTATACCAGTGGAAGGTTTCATTGTTGAGCCAATATTTGCTGCTAGGCCTCCATATCCCTTGCCCCTTATACACACTAATTGATATAACTAACATATAGGAGAAATAAGTATTAACCTTGATATTAATCACGTTTAGACCTTAGGCTAAGTAAATTCTTTTCTTGATTATAGCCCACTGCACCTTTGCCCTGTAGGAATGCAACTTTATCTGGTGCCTTTGGAGGGTGGTGCCTGACTTAAGAAAAATCACCTTTGGAGAAAGTAAGTTTTCTGGTTGACTAATCATCATCAGAAAGGGTCATAAAATGTTAGGAGGCCTCTTGGCCATAAGATAATGTAAATCACCTGAGAACTTTGTATATAGGAAGGAATGCAGAAAGAAAGCATGGTTTCAGTAAGGGTCAGGACTGCTGACTCCGTGTGACTTTGTATTTTCCATTTATCTCTATGTATGACTTAAAGTATAAAAGCGGCCCTGGAAAATAAAGAAATGGACCAGTTACTGGAAAGACTGGTTTCCCTGTGTCATTCATTCTCACTCTCCTTTTCTGGCTGAATTCTCATCTGGAGCGTGGAGGCTCACCAGACCTACTAATTTTGCCTGGGCTTCTAAGATCTGAATGGGGAGGTGCTTTGTGTCTCTGTTCCTCTGGGAGACCGGAAAGATGCCTGCAGCCTACGTAGGCAATGCAAACCCCTTGTCTCCGGGTTTTATTGGTTTTCCACGTAAACCAAGTTATTCAGCCTCTTCACTAATTTTCCTACTACACTATTCTTTTCTAATCTCTCTCCATATCTTTAACTAAACAATTTTCCTCTAGACGCCAATGCTGTCCCCGCTTCAAATTACCCTGGATCCACTGGGGCTGGACCGCAGCAGACAGGGAGGCCTGGGGTACTGGTTCATGGGGTCGCAAAGAGTCAAACATGACTGAACGACTAAACTGAACTGAATGACTAATTATATTAAACATCTTTTTGTGAGCTTTTGGTCATCCATATATCCTCTTTGGTGAAGTGTCTGCTCAAGTCTGCCCATTTTTATTTTTTATTTTTTTTGAAATCTTTTTTTTTTCTTTTCTTTCTTTTTTTTTTTAACTTTACTTTACATTACTGTATTGCTTTTGCCAAACATTGACATGAATTCACCACGATTGTACAAGCATTCCCAACCATGAATCCCTTCCCACCTCTCACCCCTTACCATCTCTCTGGGTCCTCCCCTTGCACCAGTCCCAAGCATCCTGCATCCTGCATCGGATATCGACTGGCGATTCGTTTCTTACTTGATAGTATACATGTTTCAATGCCATTCTCCCATCTCATCCCACCCTCTCCCTCTCTCTCTCCCCCAGAGTCTAAAAGTCTGCTCTATAGATCTGAGTCTCTTTTGTTGTCTCGCATACAGGGTCATCATCCCCATCTTTCTAAATTCCATATATATGCATTAGTATACTATATTGGTGTTTTTCTTTCTGGCTTGTTGAGTTTTGGATGTTCTTTGTATGTTGTTGTTAAAAGTTCTTTTTAGGTAAGTGATTTGCAAATATTTTCTCCCAATTTGTGGCTTGTCTTTTTAGTCTCCTAACAGTGACTTTCAAAAAGCAAAAGTTCTAATTTTGATGAAATTTGGTTTATCAACTTTTAATTTTGAGGACTGTACTTTTGTGTCATAACAATGAGCTCTTTTCCTAACTCCAGATCCTGAAGGTTTTCTATGTTTTCTTCTAAAAGCCTTATAGTTTTATGCCTTACATTAAGATCCATAGTCTAGTGAATCTATGATTCAATCTGAGTATATTTTGTATGAAGTATAAATTTTGCATTAGGTTGAGGTTTACTTTATTGCATAGTGTTAGTCGCTCAGTCGTGTCCAACTCTTTGTGACCCCATGGACTGCAGCCCACCAGGATCCTCTGTCCATAAGATTTTCCAGGCAAGGATACTGGAGTGGGTTGCCATTTCCTTCTCCAGGGGATCTTCCCAACCCAGGGATCAAACCCAGGTATCCTGCATTGCAGGCAGATCCTTTACTGACTTTATTGCATATAGATGTCCAATTTTTCCAATGTCATTTGATCAAAAAGTTATCTTTTCTTAATTCTGTTGGCTTTGCACCTTGGTCAAAATCAACTGGCCATATTTGTATGTCTGTTGTTACACACTGTATTCTAGTCCATTGATTCATGTGTCTATCTCTTTGTGAGTATACAGTGTTTTGGCTAATGTGTTTTATAGCCTGTCTTAAAATTGATAGTACGATTCTTTTAACTTTGTTCATTTGCAAAAATGTTTGGCTCTTCTAGCTCCATTGCCTTTTTATATAAAATTTAGAATCAGTTACCTCAGATATGCAGATGACACCACACTTATGGCAGAAAGTGAAGAGGAGCTAAAAAGCCCCTTGATGAAAGTGAAAGAGGAAAAGTTATGACCAACCTAGATAGCATATTCAAAAGCAGAGACATTACTTTGCCGACTAAGGTCCGTCTAGTCAAGGCTATGGTTTTTCCAGTAGTCATGTATGGATGTGAGAGTTGGACTGTGAAGAAGGCTGAACTCCGAAGAATTGATGCTTTTGAACTGTGGTGTTGGAGAAGACTCTTGAGAGTCCCTTGGACTGCAAGGAGATCCAACCAGTCCATTCTGAAGGAGATCAGCCCTGGGATTTCTTTGGAGGGAATGATGCTGAAGCTGAAACTCCAGTACTTTGGCCACCTGATTTGAAGAATTGACTCATTGGAAAAGACTCTGATGCTGGGAGGGATTGGGGGCAGGAGGAGAAAGGGACAACAGAGGATGAGATGGCTGGATGGCATCACTGACTCGATGGACGTGAGTCTGAGTGAACTCCAGGAGTTGGTGATGGACAGAGAGGCCTGGCGTGCTGCAATTCATGGGGTCACAAAGAGTCAGACATGACTGATCGACTGAACTGAACTGAACCCATATCTGCAAAAATGACTGAGTTTTTTTTTGGAATTGTATTGAATCTATGGAGGATTATTATATTGAATCTTCCAATCCATGAATGTAGTATATATTTCCATTTATTTAGGTCTTTTTCATTTTTTTATTAAGATTTTTCAGCTTTATCATACAAATCACATGCATTTTTTTAGATTTAGATTTATGTATTTCATTTTTATAGCTATTTTAAGTGGATTAAAAATTTTTTTTCCAGTTGTCCATTGCTAGCTAAAATATAGAACATCAATTGTTTTTTGTTTGTTTGTTTGTTTGCTAGATTTATTTTGTTTCGTCTGGTGTATTTGTTGACCTTGTATCATGCAATCTTGGTAAACTCAGTTGTCAGTTCTTATAGAGTTTTAGTTATAGATTCCTTGAGATTTTCCACATAGACAACTATGTGGAAACTATGATATCTGGGAATAAGGATATTTTTATTTATTCCTTTTCAATGTGTGTGTCTTTTATTCTTTTTATTGTCTTACTGCATCAATTAGGTCTCCAGTACAGTGTTAAACAGGAGTGATGAGAATGGATGTCTGCCTTGTTCTTAATCTATGGGAAATTATTCAGCCTCTCATAATTAAACATGATGTTAGCTATGAATTTTTATTTTTATTTTTTTTGGTAAATGCCCATTGTCCAGTTTGAGGAATTTTCTTTCTATTCCTAGTTTACTGAGAGTTTTTTTTTTAAAATCATATATATGAATGGATGTTAGTTGTTGTCAAGTGCTTTTTTTCTGTATCAACTGATATGATCATATTTTTAAAAATCAGGCTATAAATATGGTGGGTTACATTGGTCAATTTTCAAATATTGAACTAATATTTCTGGGGTCAGTAGCATTTCTGGGAGTAATCTCTGGCCATGTGACATTTTTAATGTATATCGACACATTGAATCTGCTCACACTTTGCTGAGCATTTTTGTATCTAAATTTAGGAGAGATGTTTATCTGTTTATCTATAGTTTCTTTTTTGTACTTTTTTGTTTGGTTTGGGGATCAGCACAATGCTCATTTCATAACATAGATGGGAAGTGTTTCTCGAAGAGCTTATTCAGAATTGGGTTATTTTTCTCTTGAAATGTTTCATAGAATTCACCAATGAAACCGTCAGTTACCGGAGACTTCTTTTTTCTTTTCCAGAAGATTTTAAACTAATTCAGTTTCTTTAATATAACTGTTAGGGGTTGAATTGCATCCTTTCCAAAATTTATACGTTGAGGTCCTATCCCTTAGTATCTCAGAATTGTTTAGAAGCATGGTGAGGTCATAGGGGAGTAGAGTGGGGCCCTAATCTAATATGACTGGTGTCCTTATAATAAAAAGGAAATTTGAACACACATATACATACATGGAGAACATTACATGAAGATGAAAACAGAGATAAGGTGATGACAAAACCAAAGAATGCAAAAGATTGCCAGCAAATCACCAGAAGCTAGGAGAAAGCATATAACAGATTCTCTCTCAGAGCCCTCAGAAAGAACCAATGCTGCTAACACTTGCATTTGTAGTCTCCAGAACTGTGAGACAGTAAGTCTCTGTTCTTTAAGCCACTCAATTTATAGCTTACGACAGCCCTAGTCAACTAATATAAGAACTATTCTGATTATTTATTTTTTCCTTGTTCAGATTTTGGTAATTTGTGGAATTTGAAAAAGTGGTCTGGTGTTGTCAAATGTATGTGTCTAGCTTTATTTGTCAGAGAAGGCAATGGCAACCCACTCCAGTACTCTTGGCCTGGAAAACCCCATGGATGGAGGAGCCTGGTAGGCTGCAGTCCATGGGGTCGCGAAGAGTAGGACATGACTAAGCGACTGCACTTTCACTTTTCACTTTCTTGCATTGGAGGAGGAAATGGCAACCCACTCCAGTGTTCTTCCCTGGAGATTCCCAGGGAGGGGAGAGCCTGGTGGGTTGCCATCTATGGAGTTGCACAGAGTCGGACACGACTGAAGCAACTTAGCAGCAGCAGCAGCAGCAGCATTATTTGTAGTATTCTCTTATATCCTGTTAATGTCTGCAGGATCTGTAGTGATATCCTCTCTTACCTTTCTGATACTGGTGATTTGTATCTTTGAAAAAATTGCTTTTGTCACTCTTACTTTGGAGATTTATCCCTTTAAATAATGTTTTTAACAACCCACTCCAGTATTCTTGCCTGGAGAATCCCATGGATGGAGGAACCTGATGGGCTACAGTCCACAGGGTCGCAAAGAGTCGGACACGACGGAGCAACTTCACTTTCACTGTCACTTTAAGCAATTAATTTTGGTTTCATTAAGTTTCTCTATTGTTTGCTCTCAATTTTATTGATTTTTCTCTTACCTTTATTATAATTTCATTCAATTCTCTACTTGTGTAGGATTTCTTTTGCTTTCTCTTTTTTCCTAGTTTCTTAAGGTGAACATTTATATTATTGATTAGAAATTGTTTTTACCGTTATAAAAATTTCTTGCTATAAATTTCTTAAAAAGAACTGTTTCATTTATTTGGGATGTGTGATATTTTCATTTTCATTTCATTCAAAATGTTTTCTAATTTACATTGAGACATCTTCATAGTCTTTTATAAGTATGTTGTTTAATTTCTAGGTGTTTGGAGATTTTTAAAAAACGTTTCTATTGATTTCTGATTCAATTCATTATTTTTGGAGAAATATTTCATGTGATTTTCATTCTTTTAAATTTATTACAGTTTGTTATGGTTATCAAGGGGGAAAGGTAGGGAGAGGAATAAATCGAGAAATTGGGATTGACATATACACACTACTATGTACGAAGTCCAAGAGTCCCTTGGACTGCAAGGAGATACAACCAGTCCATCCTAAAGGAAATCAGTCCTGAATATTCATTGGAAGGACTAATGCTGAAGCTGAAACTCCAATGCTTTGGCCACCTGATGCGAAGAACTGACTCATTGGAAATGACCCTGATGCTGGGAAAGATTGAAGGCAGGAGAAGGGGTAGACAGAGGACGAGACGGTTGAATGGAGTCGCTGATTCTATGGACTTGAGTTTGAGTAAGTTCTGGTAGTTGGTGATGGACAGGGAAGCCTGTTGTGCTGCAGTCCATGGGGTTGCAAAGAGTCGGACATAACTAAGGGACTGGATTGAACTGAAATGATGTATAAAATAGATAACTAATAAGAACCTACCGTGTAGCACAGGGAATTCTACTCATTACTTTGTAATGACCTATATTGGAAAAGAATCTAAAAAGGAGTGGATATATAAATAACTTATTCACTTTACTGTGCAGCAGGAACTAACACAGCATTGTGAATCAACTATATTCCAATAAAATAATTAAAAATTTTAAAATGTTATTCAAGTTTGCTGCTAGGGTTTAAGAATTTTATTTTTTTTAAGTAAAACTGAGCTGTAAGCCTGTGTGTTCTGGTTAGTTTTTTCAATGGTGAGTTATTAATCACCTTTTAAATTTCTTATATGGTAATCTATTTTATTAAAGTTTTCACATTATCTTTTTTTGCTAGTTTTTAATTTCCTCTAGATTTTTAAATTTGTTACCAACTAGTTATCTACAAGATTGTCTTTTAAATCTTTTAATATATTCTGTATCTGTGATTATGTTTTCTTTTCCATTCCTAAACTTGTTTTTCTCTTCTCTTTTATTCTCCCTTATTTAGACTCATGAAGGGCTTCTTTATTTGATAAATTCTTTCTAAGAATCAGTAAAGAATCTGCCTGCAATGTAAGAGATCCGGGTTCAGTCCCTGGGTAGGAAAGATCCCCTTGAGAAAGGATTGGCTACACACTCCAGTATTTCTGCCTGGAGAATTCCATGGATAGAGGCACTGGGATCCATGGGGTCCGCAAAGAGCTGGACATGACAGAGCAACTTTTACTTTTCTAAGAATCAGTTTTTGAATTTATAATATTAATAATTACAATACTTTTTCATTAATTAGACTTGTATAACTTCCTTTTTTTAAACTTTGTTTTTAGTGTTTCAAGATGAATATTAAGTTCTTTATTCTTATTTTGTGAAAATGAGACTTTTGAGACAATGTTTTCTTCTGAATATTTCTTTTGCTTTCTCGCAACAGTGTTTGTATGGGCTGTTTTCCTTTACATTGTTTTCCAGGTAGTTTGAAATTTCACCTTTGATTTTGTTTTCATTCCAGGGCTTATTTAGAAGTGTGTTTTAAAATTTCAGATATGCAAGACTTTTTTGATCCTTTGTTTCTAATTGTATTGGTGAACAGTCAAAGATGGTATTAAAAACAAATTGCAATATTTGAGAAATATTAGGCTTTCTCCCTAAAAAGTTATTACATATATATCACATATATGCCACATGTATATACTCATTACATTCAGTTTATGAATTTTAGTCCTTTTAAATTTTTTCTAGTCAATGTGTCACATTAAAATACCTCAACAAATATGTTCTTTGTCTTCTTTGGAAAAAATATTATACTTTAACTTCCCAGATATTAATATCTTACTCCTGATTTTTCTTTATTTTCATTTATTTGATATTTAGTTAACTTTTTTCCAGCTTTATTGGGTATAATTGACAAATAAAATTGTAATATATTTAAAATACACAACATGTTGATGAATGTATACATTGTGAAGAGTTAATTAACATATCCCTCATCAAGTTAATTAATATATCCATCTCCTTACATAGTTCTTTTGTGTGTGTGTATGTGTGAGAAAACTTAAATTTTACTCTTTTAGCAGATTTCAGTGATATAATACAGTATTATCAACTGTAGTCATCATGTTATACATTCAATTCGCTGACCTTATTCATTTTATATCTGAAACTTTATACCCTTTTATCAATCTTTCCCCATTTTCCCAAGTCATCAGCCCCTGGCAACCACCATTTGCTATGGATTTGAATTTGATTTTATTTATTTTTAGATTCTATATATGTAACAACACACAATTTTTGTCTTTCTTTATCTTGCTTATTTCACTTAGCATAAGGCCCTCCTCGTCCATCCATTTGTTGCAAATGGCAAGATTTCTTTCTTTTCTAAGACTGAATAATATTCATGTATATGTATATGTGTGTGTGTGTGTGTGTGTGTGTGATGTGAAAGATATATGTCACATTTTATTTATCTATTCATCTGTTGAAAGACAGATTGTTTCCATGTCTTGGCTATAATGAAAAGTTCTTCAGTGAATGTGAAAATGTAGATAGTGATTTCATTTCCTTTAGATATACACCTAGGAAGTAAGATTGTTAGTGACAGAGATGGTATTATTATTTAATCAACATATATAGATTTAGAATTATATATGTAATATAGATTACATATAAATTGCATATGGTAATTCTATTTTTAATTTCTTGGGTTCCTTATGTTTTGCCCGAGTCAAGGAAAGAAAGAACTGAATCCATCATGTGCTCCTTCTTGGCCTTTTAGGGATCAGGGAATCAAGGTGTTTCCTACAGTTGATCTTGACTTTGCCTGGGAATATATAGATGTCTGCAGTTCAGTGGTCTCCGTGGAATCCACAAGGTTATGACACTAAGCTCCAGTTCTAGTCTCAGGTGCTTTACCAGTATAAGGCAGAGACAATATTGCACCTTTCTTTTCTGCAGGATTTCCACAGAACTCAGGAGTTTCTCTGCTCCTGGTAGCCTGTAGGGCTGAGCAGCTTTTCGGTGCAGGAGAGGGGGATCGATTGAAGTTGATACTGGGGGAGAAGAGAGTTATAATCAAGCCACATCTTCTGAGAATCACCTGCTGGTTTCCTCTTCTCTATGATAGCTGTGCAGATATTCATTGGATTTGGAGGGTTTAGCTGTGTTCTAAAACATAGACTTCCCTGATGGATCAGTGGTAAAGGATTCCCCTGCCAATGCAGAAGACCTGGGTTTGATCCAGGTGCTAGGAAGAGCCTCTGGAGGAGGAAATGGCGACCCATTCCAGTGTTCTTGCCTGGAAGATCCCATGGACAGAGGGAGCCAGGCAGGCTACAGTCCATGGGCTTGCAAAAGAGTTAGACCAAGTGGTGGCTCAGATGGAAAGCGTTTGTCTACAATGTGGGAGACCTGGGTTCGATCCCTGGGTCGGGAAGTTCCCTGGAGAAGGAAATGGCAACCCACTCCAGTACTCTTGCCTAGCAAATCCCATGAATGGAGGAGCCTGGTGTCCATGGCGTCGCAAAGAGTTGGACACGACTGAGCGACTTCACTTTTTTTTTTTAAGTGACTAAACAGCAACAACAAAAACGCAGACTTAAGTTTTCTTCATGTTGCCTAGTAGTGTTCATTTAAATTAAAGATTTTTACACATCAGAATTGGCGTTTTACCTGTTGAGACATTAAAAGCCTAAACAAAGATAATAATTTTTATCTCATACCTCAAGCAATTTAAGTAGAGAAAATTGTTATAAATCAACTGTCAAGTATAGATTCTTTTCAGTTTTCCTGGTGATTTAGTTTAGTTTTCTTAGGAAAGACCCAAATTTGTGGTGTTTCTAAAACACAATGTTCACAAAGAGAAAGAAATGAAAGAAGGCAAAATGGTTGTCTAAGGAGGCTTTAAAAATAACTAAGAGAAGAGAAAGAGAAAAGGAAAGATACCCAACTGAATGCAGAGTTCTAAAGAATAGCAAGGAGAGATGAGAGCCTTCTTACACGAGCAATGCAAAGAAATAGAGGAAGACAATAGAATGGGAAAGACTAGAGATCTTTTCAACAAAATTGGATCTATCAAGATCCAATTCTGTGCATGAATATTTCATGCACAGACTGGCATAATATAGGACAGAAATAGCAAGGACTTAACAGAAGCAGAAGAGATTAAGAAGAGGTGGCAAGAACACACAGAAAAACTATACAAAAAGATCTGAATGACCCAGATATCCATGATGTTATGGTCAGTCACCTAGACTCAGACATCCTGGATTGTGAAGTCAAGTGGGCCTTAGGAAGCATTACTGTGAACAAAGTTAGTGGAGGTGATGGAATTTCAACTAAGCTATTTCAAATTCAAAAAGATGATGCTGTTAAAGTGCTACACTATATATGCCAGCAAATTTGGAAAACAGCAGTGGCCACAGAACTGAAAAACGTCAGTTTTCATTCCCATCCCAAAGAAGGGCAGTGCCAAAGAATGTTCAAACTACCATACAATTGTGTTTATTTCACATGCTAGCAGGGGCTTGCCTGGTGGCTCAGCAGTAAAGAATCCACCTGTAATGCAGGAGATGCAGGAGACAAGAGTTTGATCCCTGGGTCAGGAAGATCTCCTAGAGGAGGGCATGGCAACCCACTCCAGTTTTCTTGCCTAGAGAGGAGGACAGAGGAGCCTGGCAGGCTACAATCCATAGGGTCTCAGAGAATTGAACATGACTAAACTTAGCACATGCACACACATGCTAGCAAGGTAATAGTCAAAATCCTTCAAGCTGAGATCCAACAGCAGGGAAGGCAATGGCACCCCACTCCAGTACTCTTGCCTGGAAAATCCCATGGACAGAGGAGCTTGGTGGGCTGCAGTCCATGGAGTCACTAAGAGTTGGACACAACTGAGAGACTTCACTTTCACGCATTGGAAAAGGAAATGGCAACCCACTCCAGTGTTCTTGCCTGGAGAATCCCAGGGACAGGAGAGCCTGGTGGGCTGCTGTCTATAGGGATGCACAAACTCGGACACGATTGAAGTGACTTAGCAGCAGCAGCAGGCTTCAACAGTATGTGATCTAAGAACTTCCAGATGTACTAGTGGGATTTAGAAAAGGCAGAAGAACCAGAGATCAAATTGCCAGCATCTGTTGGATCATGGAAAAAGCAAGGGAATTCTAGAAAACCATCTACTTCTGCTTCACTGACTACACTAAAACCTTTGACTGTGTTGATCACAACAAACTGGAAAATTCTTAAAGAGATGGGAATAATACCAGACCACCTGACCTGCCTCCTGAAAAACCTGTATGCAGATCAAGAAGCAACAGTTAGAACTGGAAATGGAACAATGGACTGGTTCAAAATTGGGAAAGAAGTACATCAAGGTGGTATATTGTAACTCTGTTTATTTAACTTCTATGTGGTGTTCATCATGTGAAATGCCAGGCTGGATGAATCATAAACTAGAATCAAAATTACTGGGAGAAATATCAATAACCTGAGATATGCAGATGACACCACCTTTATGGCAGAAATTGAAGAGAAACTAAAGAGCCTCTTGAAGAAAGTGAAAGACAAGAGTGAAAAAGCTGGTTTAAAACTCAACATTCAAAAAATGAAGACCTTAGCATCTGATCTCATCACTTCGTGGCAAACAGATGGGGAAAAAGTGGGAGCAGAATTGTTGTTGGGAGGCAGATTTTATTTTCTTGGGCTCCAAAATTACTGCAGATGGTGACTGCAGCCATGAAATTAAAAGATGCTCCTTGGAATAAAAGCTATGATCAACCTAGACAGTATATTAAAAAGCAGAGATGTCACTTTGTAGACAAAGGTCTATATAGTCTAAGCTATGGTTTTTCCAGTAGTCATGTATGGATGTGAGAGTTGCACCATAAAGAAGGCTGATGCTAAAGAACTGATGCTTTCAAACTGTTGTTATGGAGAAGACTCTTGAGAGTCCCTTGGACTGCAAGAAGATCCAAGCAGTCCATCCTAAAGGAAATCAGTCCTGAATATTCATTGGAAGGACTGATGCTGAAGCTAAAGCTCCAGCACTTTGGCCACCTGATGTGAAGAGCTGGGTCCTTTGAAAAGACTGAAGGCAGGAGGAGAAGAGGATGACAAAAGAGGAGATGTTTGGATGGCATCACTGACTATAGACATGAGTTCGAGCAAACTGGAAGATAGTGAAGGACAGAGAAGCCTGTTGTGCTATAGTCCATGGGTCACAAGGGGTCGGACACTAGTGAGCAACTGAACAACAACAATCCTGACAACATAATACATGAATATCAAAATAGTGTTGATACTGGAAAGGTCTCATTGTATGTGTATATGTTTGTGTAGGCAATAGTGATTAAAAAGTCACATTAGAAATTTCTTCTCCCTTAGTAAGTAAACAACCTTATAAAATTAAGCTGAAGCTAAAAGGAGGAGATCTTTGATTTTTTTTTTTTTTTTTTTTTGGTATCCCTTGTGACCTTTTAGTGACTTTTGGATGCCACCTAGAGAAAGATTATTCTGAAGGTTAGAGAAATCCCTTGAGGGCATTTTTCAGATATGTTTTTGTTATGTGCTTAATATCACGAATTCTCAGATCTTACATCTTTTCATGAAACAGAACACGTATTCCAAATGCAGGTGTATTCCTTTAACTGTGAGTATTTATTTAACAAATTTCCTCTCAAGTCTTCTGGTGTCAGACACAGTATGACAGTAGTTAAGAATCTGTCACCATTCCCATTAAAAACCTTATTGTTTAGGCTTTTCTTCCTTGACTGTTTCAAATTACATCTAGCTGAGACTTGCCAAAGAAGTTGTCAGCTTAGATATGACTTCGATTTTGAAAAACTGTTGAAAATAGGAAAGACATTTATAGTGACAGAAAAAAAGAGAATTTGGCTGGCATCAAGTGTCTTTTCTTGCTGAAATATATGTGTTCATGAAGTTTTCCAAACAATTGCAGTATGGATTAGTACATTTTGACACTTTAAAAATAAGTATGCTTTAAAACAGGATAGATAATTAACTGGAAAAATATATGTCTCCCTGTGTATTAGAAATGTTACTTCATTTTATCACAAGTGTCCAATATGTCACTATGATAGGATTGAAATGGCGAGATTCTATTTATACAGAATATGAATCAGGAACATCTCCAGAAACATCTACCACAAAAAGAACATTTGCATAAGAATATGCATTTTCATCTCTTTGGGATAGTCAGGGAACTGGGTTAAAACTATACTTTTTTGCATAATGCTTAGATTCAGAATAAAGTAAAGCTCAATAACTCATTGTTTAGGAGGCAGTGATCAAGACCATCCCCAAGAAAAAAGAAATGCACAAAGGCAAAATGGTTGTCTGAGGAGGCCTTACAAATAGTTGAGAAAAGAAGAAAAGCTAAAGGCAAAGGAAAAAAGGAAAGATATACCCATTTGAATGCAGAGTTCCAAAGAATAGCAAGGAGAGATAAGAAAGCCTTCCTCAGTGATCAATGCAAAGAAACAGAGGAAGGCTATTTCTGGGAAAGACTGGGAAAGACTAAAGATCTCTTCAAGAAAATTAGAGATATGAAGGGAATATTTCATGCAAAAATGAGCACAATAAAGGACAGAAATGGTATGGACCTAACAGAAGCAGAAGATGTTAAGAAGAAGAGGCAAGAATACACCGAAGAACTATACAAAAAAAATCTTCATGACCCAGATAACCATGATGGTGTGATCACTCACCTAGAGTCTGACATCCTGAAACACAAAGTCAAGTGGGCCTTGGAAGCACCACTACCAACAAAGCTAATGGAGGTGATGGAATTCCAGCTGAGCTATTTCAAATCCTAAAAGATGATGCTATAAGAGTGCTGCACTCAATATGCCAGCAAATCTGGAAAACTCAGCAGTGGCCACAGGACTGGAAAAGGTCAGTTTTTATTCCAATCCCAAAGAAAGGCAATGCCAAAGAATGTTGAAACTACCGCACAACTGCACTCATTTCATATCCTAGCAAAGTAATGCTCAAAATCCTCCAAGCCAGGCTTCAACAGTATGTGAACCATGAACTTCCAGATGTTCAAGCTGGTTTTAGAAAAGGCAGACGAACCAGAGATCAAATTGCCAACATCCGCTGGATCATCAAAAAAGCAAGAGAGTTCCAAAAAAACATCTACTCTTGCTTTATTGACTATGCCAAAGCCTTTGACTGCGTGGATCACAATAAACTGTGGAAAATTCTGAAAGAGATGGGAATACCAGATCACCTGACCTGCCTCCTGAGAAATCTGTATGCAGGTTAAGAAGCAACAGTTAGAGCCAGACATGGAACAACAGAGTGGTTCCAAATTGGGAAAGGAGTACAGCAAGGCTATATATTGTCACCCTGCTTATTTAACCTATATGCAGAGTACATCATGTGAAATGCTGGGTTGGAGGAAGAACAAGCTGAAATAAAGATTGCTGGGAGAAATATCAGTAATCTCAGATACGCAGATGACACCACACTTATGGGCAGAAAGGGAACTAAAGAGCCTCTTGGTGAAAGTGAAAGAGGAGAGTGGAAAAAGTTGGCTTAAAACTCAACATTCAGAAACCTAAGATCATGGCACCCAGTTCCATCATCTGATTCCAAATAGGGAAACAGTGACAGACATTATTTTTGGAGCTCCAAAATCACTGCAGATGGTGATTGCAGCCATGAAATTAAAAGACGTTTTCTCCTTGGAAGAAAATCTATGACCAACCTAGACAGCATATTAGAAAGTGGAGATGTTACTTTACCAACAAAGGTCTGTATAGTCAAAGCTATGATTTTTCTGGTAGTCATGTATGGATGTGAGTGTTGGACTGTGAAGAAAGCTGAGCTCTGAAGAATTGATGTTTTTAAACTGTGGTGTTGGAGAAGACTCTTGAGAGTCCCTTGGACTGCAAGGAGATCCAACCAATCCATGCTAAAGGAGATCAGTCCTGGGTGTTCA
This sequence comes from Redunca redunca, assembly GCA_006410935.1. Lineage (NCBI taxonomy): Eukaryota > Metazoa > Chordata > Mammalia > Artiodactyla > Bovidae > Redunca > Redunca redunca. Next base: position 39,906 of record SJYQ01009590.1, on the reverse strand, counting down.
TTGGAAGCACTGATGCTGAAGCTGAAATTCCAATACTTTGTCCACCTGATTTGAAGAACTGACTCATTGGAAAGACCTTGATGCTGTGAAAGATTGAAGGTGGGAGGAGATGGGGATGACAGAGGATGAGATGGTTGGATGGCATCACTGATGCAATGGACATGAGTTTGAGCAAGCTCTGGGAGTTGGTGATGGACAGAGAAGCCTGGGATGCTACAATCCATAGGGTCACAAAGAGTCTGACAGGACTGATTGACTGAACTGAAAAACTCAATAAATAGGTAAATCAGTTATTAGATCTCTCAAGAAAAGACTTCTGAATTGTGAAACTAACAAAATCACCCAGAATGCAGTTGAGAGATAAAGAGATAGGAAAATGGAAGAAAAACTTAAGAGTCATGGAGGAAAAAATTAAAAGCTCCAACATTAATACGAGTTCTAGGAGAGGTTAGAGAGAATGGTGCAGGTTTAATATTTTAAGAGATGATGGCTGAATTTTTTTTCAGAATTGAAGAAAGTCATGGTTCCTCAAATATAACAAGCAACATTAAGTTGCAAGCAGGATTTGAAAAACAAGCCCATACCCAGCACATCTATAAACTATCAGAAAAAAGTAGCCAGTTTCTTATTCTTTTTCAGGTAATTTTACTGATAATAGGCTTCTCACAGCAAAACGTAGATGCCAGATATCAATTAAATAATTTTTGTAGTGTCCTATGAGGAAGCAAATGGGGATTCCATTCCCAGGTAAAATATTGGTCAGACATGGGTGCAAAATGCAGACAAATGTGATGTGCAAAGATTAAGAATTTATTATTCAGTTTATTGTTTGTTTATTATTTCTGTGGAAAGACCTACTGATATGTTTACTTCAGTAAGAATCAAAAAGGAAAAAGTAGGAGACAAATAAAAGAGGAAAGTATGATATTCAGTGCAAATTAAGGTTGACAATTTCCCCTCTTACCCCCTCCACCCATGTCCTTCAGCCCTTCAATAACACAGTGAGAGTTGGAGGCTGTTTGAGTTAAAGCCACGCTAAGGTCCTCTTCTGTTGGCGGGGGTGGGGGGGGCATCAAGAATTTTTTATGGAGATGTAAGTGACACATAAGATTATATTAGTTTCATATATCCCACATAATAATTTGATATATGTGTAAATTGTGAAATGATCATCACAGTAAGCCTAGTTAATCCATCACCATAGAAAATTACAAATAATTTTTTCTTGGGATGAGAAGTTTTAAGATCTACTCTCTTAGCAGCCTTCAAATGTAGAATGCAGCATTATCAACTACAGTCACCAAGCTGTACATTACATCCAAGAGTTTGATTAAAAAGAGAATTTGCTAAAAACACATATTAAGTTTGAGAGCAAACAGAGAGAATAGAAAGAATTGAGAAGTGGAACGAAACCAACCTCTGAACTTTGTGGTAATTCCACTTTAACGATATACTTTTTAGTCTTGACCTCCATGTCCTGGTTAAAATGAAGCCTGGTTTCTCTCCAGTTCTCTCTTTAAAACAGTTCAAGTGATTGGTTCTTTCTTTTTAACTCACCCGGTTTCCAAGCAAAAGACAGTAGTATCCTTCAGAAAAAAGTTAAGAATATAGACACTCCCCTAAGCTATCTGTACATGTTGTGGGTTAGGAAAATGTCTTGTTAAACCTCATTTAACTGAAGGGATATGGGTTTGTTTTGCAGAAGGGAAAGGAAATGCTCAAAAAATGAAGTGTTTCAAAAATGACAGCAATGATAGCTACTATTTATTGAGTATCTGCTTATGCCAAATGTACTACATTTTAACTCTAAAAATGACTTTACACTTCAGATATCTTTAACCTCATTTTAAGGATGTGATGATGGAATAGCTCGTAAAAGGGAACCCTGAATTTGAGCCTGTTTTTGGAGAGACAGTAGTCTTGAAGAGGGATCTTATTTCTCTCTCCAGGGATTGAACCTAGCCACCAGTCCACTGTGGGCTAGAGGCTAGAGGCAAAATTCCCTGATTCTTACCCTGTCTGAAACCAACAATGTTTCAAGGAGGCAAGAACTGCAAAACAGGTACACAGTTTATTATTAGAGACACAGCACAATGCATGGGAGAACACACAAAGAAACAGTTTATTTATGTGAGAAGCAAGGCAGAGATACACACCCAGAAAGGATTGTGGGCATCCTGAATTAGTGTAGTAAAGAGGTGGTTTACATCACTTTTATAGGACAGCCCTTCTGGGTCTTATGTTTACATTTGGCCAATTATCTTGTTTGTTTCTCCACATTTGACTGGTCCTAGGACCCTCCCCAAGATGCATGTGCAACTTTTTTCTAAGATGGACTGCACCATAAAGGGCTATAGGTACATGTCCACACTCATTATGGGGTGAGACTCTATCCCTTTTTGATTCCCAAGAAGCCTTCCAGTGCATGTGCAGACAAGGAAATCTTGACCTCAGGAGGTCTTAACCTTAATCTCTTTACTTTCAGTTCAGTTCAGATCATTCACTCAGTCGTGTCTGACTCTTTGCAACCCCATGGACTGCAGCATGCCAGGCTTCCCTGTGCATCACCAACTTCCCAGCCCAACTTGTTCAAACTCATGTCCATCAAGTTGGTGATGCCATCCAGCCATCTCATCCTCTGTTGTCCCTTTCTCCTCCTGCCTTCAATCTTGCCCAGAATCAGGGTCTTTTCCAGTGAGTCAGTTCTTCGCATCAGATGGCCGAAGTATTGGAGTTTCAGCTTTAGCATCAGTCCTTCCAATGAATATTCAGGGTTGATTTCCTTTAGTATTGATTGGTTGGATCTCCTTGCAGTCCAAGGGACTCTCAAGAGTCTTCTCCAACACCACAGTTCAAAAGCATCAATTCTTCAGGCCAGAGCTCAGCTTTTGCCACTAGCTTTAACCATACTCACAGAAATCTAGTTAATCTAATCACACTAGGACCACAGCCTTGTCTAACTCAATGAAACTAAGCCATGCCCGCAGGGCAACCCAAGACAGGTGGGTCATGGTGGAGAGGTCTGACAGATTGTGGTCCACTGGAGAAGGGAATGGCAAACCACTTCAGTATTCTTGCCTTGAGAACCCCATGGACAGTGTGAAAAGGCAAAATGATAAGATACTGAAAGAGGTACTCCCCAGGTCAGTAGGTGCCCAGTATGCTACTGGAGGTCAGTGGAGAAATAACTCCAGAAAGAATGAAGGGTTGGAGTCAAAGCAAAAAAAATATCCAGCTGTGGATGTGACTGGTGATAGAAGCAAGGTCCGATGCTATAAAGAGCAATATTGTATAGGAACCTGGAATGTCAGGTCCATGAATCAAGGCAAATTGGAAGTGGTCAAACGAGATGGCAAGAGTGAACGTCGACATTCTAGGAATCAGTGAACTAAAATGGACTGGANCTGAGGGCTCAAAGGATCCAACATGCCTGCACTTTCAGGGTCTGGTGTGCCATGCAGAGCGTTGACTCAACGTGAAGATACTGGGTTGGCTAAAATGTTCATTTAGGTTTTTTCCATAGGCTGTTACAGAAAAGCCCAAATGAGCTTTTTGGCCAACCCAATAAAATGCAGAGTTCCAGAGAATAGCAAGAAGAGATAAGAAAGGCTTCCTCAGCAATCAATGCAAAGAAATGGAGGAAAAGAACAGAATGGGAAAGACTAGAGATCTCCTCAAGAAAATTAGAGATACCAAGGGAATGTTTCATGCAAAGATGGGCTCATTAAAGGACAGAAATGGTCTGGACCTAACAGAAGCAGAACATATTAAGAAGAGGTGGCAAGAATACACAGAAGAACTATACAAAAAGGATCTTCACGACCTGGATAATCATGATGGTGTGATCACTCATCTAGAGCCAGACATCCTGGAATGTGAAGTCAAGTGGGCCTTAAGAAGCATCTCTATGAACAAAGCCAGTGGAGGTGATGGAATTCTAGTGGAGCTATTTCAAATCCTAAAAGACGATGCTATGAAAGTGCTGCACTCCATATGCCAGCAAATTTGGAAAACTCAGCAGTGGCCACAGGACTGGAAAAGGTCAGTTTTCATTCCAATCCCAAAGAAAGGCAATGCCAAGGAATGCTCAAACTACCACACAATTGCACTCATAAAGTAAAGTAATGCTCAAAATTCTCCAAGCCAGGCTTCAGCAATACATGAACCGTGAACTTCCTGATGTTCAAGCTGGTTTTAGAAAAGGCAGAGGAGCCAGAGATCAAGTTGCCAACATCCACTGGATCATGGAAAGAGCAAGAGAGTTCCAGAAAAACATCTATTTCTGCTTTATTGACTATGCCAAAGCCTTTGACTGTGTGGATCACAAGAAACTGTGGAAAATTCTGAGAGAGATGGGAATCCCAGACCACCTGACCTGCCTCTTGAGAAATCTGTATGCAGGTCAGGAAGCAACAGTTAGAACTGGACATGGAACAACAGACTGGTTCCAAATAGGAAAAGGAGTATGTCAAGGCTGTATATTGTCACCCTGCTTATTTAACTTATATGCAGAGTACATCATGAGAAACGCTGGACTGGAAGAAGGACAAGCTGGTATCAAGATTGCTGGGAGAAATATCAATAACCTCAGATATGCATATGACACCACCTTTATGGCAGAAAGTGAAGAGGAACACAAAAGCCTCTTGATGAAAATGAAAGAGGAGAGTGAAAAAATTGGCTTAAAGCTCAACATTCAGAAAATGAAGATTATGGCATCCGGTCCTATCACTCCATGGGAAATAGATGGACAAACAGTGGAAACAGTGTCAGACTTTATTTTTTTGGGCTCCAAAATCATTGCAGATGGTGACTGCAGCCATGAAATTAAAAGACGCTTACTCCTTGGAAGAAAAGTTATGACCAACCTAGATAGCATATTCAAAAGCAGAGACTAATGTCGACTAAGGTCTGTCTAGTCAAGGCTATGGTTTTTCCACTGGTCATGTATGGATGTGAGAGTTGGACTGTGAAGAAGGCTGAGCGCTGAAGAATTGATGCTTTTGAACTGTGGTGTTGGAGAAGACTCTTGAGAGTCCCTTGGACTGCAAGGAGATCCAACCAGTCCATTCTGAAGGAGATCAGCCCTGGGATTTCTTTGGAAGGAATGATGCTAAAGCTGAAACTCCAGTACTTTGGCCACCTCATGCGAAGAATTGACTCATTGGAAAAGACTTTGATACTGGGAGGGATTGGGGGCAGGAGGAGAAGGGGACGACAGAGGATGAGATGGCTGGATGGCATCACTAACTCAATGGACGCGAGTCTGAGTGAACTCCGGGAGTTGGTGATGGACAGAGAGGCCTGGCGTGCTGCGATTCATGGGGTCTCAAAGAGTCGGACATGACTGAGCCACTGACCTGAACTGAACTTGTTCTTGGAGGGTCTGTGTTAGAATAAAGCTTGAATTTCACTCCACTTGACAAACACCAGGTGTCCCAGCCCAGGGGCCCATCTATCTCCTTCCTCAAGCCCAGGCACCTCCTATTTTACTTCTTCATTCTCTATAATCTGTTATGCTGTATTTTCAATAATAATCTCACATATGAGTATCTTGTTCTAATGCTTGATATAGATCTTTTGAAACTAAGGGAGAAGTCAGAGAACAAAGCAAAAGAAACAGTTTTATATTCTTCAGTAGTTTTTTCACTTAGTTTTTGACACACTATGTGATGTGTAGAACGAAAAGAATTTAAAATAGGGCTTGTCCATAGTAGGCTAACTCTTTAATTTTCTTAAGAACATTAGTGGATCTTTAAAAGGGATTCTATGTTGCTGTTTGGTAGGTCCGTAGTTTTATCTTTTTGTTGAGGGATAGTTGGTGAGTAGTAGATTCTCTTGACGGCTTCTCAGGTGGGGCTAGTGGTAAAGAACCTGACTGCCAGATGTGGGTTCTATCCCAGGGTTGGGAAGATCCCCTGGAGAAGGGCAGGGCAACCCACTCCAGTATTCTTACCTGGAGAATCCTATGGACAGAGGATCCTGGTGGGTTACAGTCCATAGAGTCTCAAAGAGTCAGACACAACTGAAGCAACATACACACACAGGTTCTCTTGAAGAGATAGAACTAAAATTATATATACATATATATATATTTGCTGCAAAAAGCTTTATTGTTTCCATATATCTAAGTCATGGAAGAGAGCTCCAGGGTAGTAAAAGCTGCCTTGTGGCTGCAGAGAGTGGCTTTAGGCAGAAGCCCTGATGCCAGAGGGGTTCCTCAGAGGCCTCTGGTCTTTGGAGGCTCCTGGTCAGTCTTGAGGGTGAGCCTTTCGGAGAGAGACTCTCCTGGCCCAGCCCTGGGGGCCACCAGCCTGCGGAGGTCAGTCAGGTGGTTGCCCATCATCTTGATGGGTGACCATCAAGCAGTTTCAGCTGCTCCTCCAGGACACGGCTCTCCAGAAAGTCATGGAAATGGGAGTCTGCATGGTAGAACCAGGGCAGGAAGATCCAGAAGGGCCTGGCTCAGATTCTTCTCCCTGAGAATGGTGGCTTCATAGCAACCTGGGTTTTACCCCACTCATCTTGAGAAGCTTCTGCATGTCCTGGAAAAGGGCACAGCTGCAACACTGATTTTGCATTTTCCAGAGACTCTTGGTGCCCTTGAGCTTCTCCTCAGCAGAAAATACTAGCCCACACCATCCAGAGCCACACTGTTGCTGCTGATAGAGAAGCCCAGAGAGAGGGAAGTGCCTGCGGATACATGTTGAACCAGCAACGGATGGTGGCCTCCACTGCAGTGGAATAATTATGACAAACATCGGAGCTCATAGTTGACAGTAAGTTAGATTAAATTTAGTTAAATTCAAAAAATGGTGTCTGCTAGTCCTGGAGGCCAAGGAGAGCTCAGTGGTTGATTATCAAGGTTGTGCCTGGAGAAAAGGTTGGCGGGTGGTCGGAGGCTGGAAGAAAGGGAGTCCATGGGTTGATTCCTCCAAACATTGTTGAAGCAAAAGACAAATTTGAGGGAACTGTTGAGCCACTGCCTTAAGTGATCTTGGAAAAAAAAAAAAGAATCACATTATGGTAAACCAGATTTTAAATAGGCAGTAACTTATTAAAGTCTAAATGAAAACTCCTCTATTAAAGGGGGTACCATTACATGACATCATGCTCTCTGAATGCTGGGAGTGAGGAGTGTGGTGGCACCTCTGAGCTCTAACCAGCCCAGAGATAGAAAAAACCGTTTGTCTACATTAATGTTCCTCAAGCTGCTGTTGAGAAAACTGTATGAAATTGGAGAAAACTTGTCCGTGTGAATCCAACCCTACCTAAGAGAATGGCCTCAGGGCCTCCTAGATGCAGAAGCCATATTCTGATGCCAGAGCACAGGTAAATTGTTCAGTCTCTTCATCCGAGCTTGGCTTCGCGTGTAGATTTCTCCACAGGGAAGAATATACTGAGCAACACTCTGGCTGTTACATTAGTCTCTTATGAATTTGAATTATGTTCTTTTGTTTTTGAGAAACTAATCTCTGCCTAGGATATTCACAAAATCCAGTTTCTGAGCCTTTAAAACTTAAGTCCCATTTTTGAATTGGGGTGCTCTCTTTTGGGGCCTCTGTGTCTCTCCCTAGTGATGAGCATATCTGGACACATTCCCTCAATATATACAAGTCTTCTGGCTCATCTGTGTTGTATTGTTGTTGTTTCATTTGTTCTCTATGTGTTCACATTTATCCAGTATTGAAATTGTTGTTTTCATCCTCACTCTCTCTGATTTGTGGAGGGGGTGGGGTCTGGATTTCCAGAAGCAACACTTGTAAGTTTAAAAGAATATGATATTCATTGGAAACAAATAAAAACTTACATGGTAAACTAAAATTAAAATTCATTTCCCCTGCATAACTTGGACTTAAACTCTACAGTTAAGTGCCTGTGACAGCAGAAATTTCTAATCCTTGCATGGCATCCTTGTGTTGCTTTTGTTTTCGGAGAGCAAGAGGCTGTGAATTTAACTTTAAAGTCTGATCCTCAAAGGTATCTCTTTTAGAATACTGAGTTGTAAAAATTTAGGAACTAAACTTTGGGTTTATGTGTGCTAAAAAATAAGCTTTCTGTTGCTCAAGCACTAGTCCATTGGAACTGACTGATAATGGATTAGAAACATAATGTAACAGTTAGGTGATATTTATTTTGCAAACAGCATGGTGTGAAAAAACAATTGATAACATGTAAAATTAACACTTGAAATGTTAACTTCCTATGATTTTTACATGTCTTTTGGTGTGATAACCACTGGAAGAATTAATCTTCAAATTTAAATGAACATACAAAAAATAAACAAGATCTAGGAATAAGGGGTCATAGAAAGTCAGACAGAATGATATAATTAAAGTTTCTAAGGGTGAAAGATGGCTGACACTGAGCGTGTTCAGGAAATCTCTTTTGGGGGATTTATAGTGCTTCCCAGGGAGCACATTTTTAATCCCATTGCATTGGGGTTATACACATATAATACAAATAATGAAAAGTGGTTACACCACCAGAGTGACAGCCCCCTACAAGAAAAGCCAAATGTCAAGAAGAGGCAAGGCCTCGCATATGAATTCTAGTTCTCTTTTTGACTTTTCGTCTTGTACCTATCTGAATCTCACACACAGTGGTTTCATGTTCTTATATCTCACACTGGTGTTAGTCATCTGACCCTCCCTCTCCTCAGCTAAACTTGGAAGGTAATAACATCTACCTTTATTCTCAGGAGGGTCGAATGATTCAATGTATACCTGGCATTTAGAGTAGTTCCTGGCAGGTAGAAAACATTCAAAAGTTCCTCTACCTCTTCCTCACTGTATCACCTTATCACCAAATCACACTTCTTTTGGGGAAAAAGGAAACGGTTTCTTTCTTCCAACTGGAAAACAGGCTAAATTAACTTGTATTTCTTCTGTTCAGATATCCTACATACTAGTTTGCTAGGAGATGCAATAAGAAAATACCACAGACTGGGAGGTTTAAACAACAGAAATTAGTTTTCTCACACTTCTGGAGGCTTGAATTCTGAGATCAAGGTGTTGGTAGGTTTGGTTTCTCCTGAAGCCTCCCTCCTTAGCTTGCAGATGGCTCCCTTCTTGCTCTGTGCTTAATTGACCTTTTCTTGGGGCATGCTCATCTCTGGCGTCTCTTCCTCTTCATATGTGGACACGAATTCTCTTGGATTAGGGCCCATACTTATGACCTCATTTAATCTTAATTACCTCTTTAAAGGTCCTATCTCTAAATACAGTCACATTGGGATTAGGGCTTCAACATATGAATTTTAGGGGCCACAGTTTGGTCTATAAAACCCTTTAAGACATTTTAAGGCTTGCATTTAGGTGAACAGTTACAAGCATGACTTCCAACCTTCTTGAAGATGTTCCCAGGTGTTTTGGTCTCAATTAAGGTAAATACACAGCTCTGTTCAGTCACTCGTATTACACTAGCTCTTCAATATTCCTGTGTTGAAAGGAGATTCATTTTCTTGATCATGAAGTAAAAGGTAGACAGTACCTTTAGGATGCCAGGCTGAGTGCCCAAGTGTAATTAGACCTCCTTTCAGGGCCTGGAGGAGTCAGGGGTATTTACTGTCCTATACAGCTCTGCAGTGGGATTCCCAGGTGGCTCAGTAGTAAAGAATCCACCTGCCAATGAAGGAGTCTCTGAAGCCACAGGTTCATCCCTGGGTCAGGAGGATCCCCTGGAGGAGGAAATGCAACCCACTTCAGTATTCTTGCCAGAAAAATCCCATGGACAGAGGAGACTTGTGGGCTGCAGTCTGTGGGGTTGCAAAGAGTTGGGCACAATTGAGCAAGCACGCAGAGGTCCACAGTGGGGATTTACTTTAAAAATAGGACAAAGTAAGCAATTTGCTGCTGCTGCTGCTAAGTTGCTTCAGTCGTATCCAACTCTGTGCGACCCCACAGATAGCAGCCTGCCAGGCTCCCGCATCCCTGGGATTCTCCAGGCAAGAACACTGGAGTGGATTGCCATTTCCTTCTCCAGTGCATGAAAGTGAAAAGTGAAAGTGAAGTCGTTCAGTCATGTCCTACTCTTCACGACCCCATGGACTGCAGCCTACCAGGCTCCTCTGTCCATGGGATTTTCCAGGCAAGAGTACTGGAGTGGGGTGCCATTGTCTTCTCCGAAGCAATTTGAAGGTACATTTATTGAGTTCCAGGTCCTTCTGTGACTCCCACAGAAGTTGTGTATTTGACAAGGTAGAAGTTCAATTTATTTATTTTTGCCAGAGGACCTAGTGGTAGGTGGACCTAGAAGTCTGTGGAAAATGAGTAAGTCAGTTAGCTTAAGTAGCACGGACACGACTGAAGTGACTTAGCAGCAGCAGCAGCAGCAGCAGCACATGGGTTCCCAGGTTCATAACTAAGTTCAAAGTTATGGTTTGCCAGTTAGGTATTAACTGAGGTGACCCCCACAGAGGCCACTCAAAGTGCATAAAGAAGAGAGACTGATAGGCTGGCCTCCATCCCATACTAGGTCATCAACAGAAAACAATGTTTTTGTGTCTGACCACAGGGGGTCCAGGACATACCTGAGCAAAGCCCTTGGGTGGCAGGTTGGGATTTGGAGACTGGCTGCATGAAGGAGTCTGAGGAGTTGTGTCCTGAGGTGCCAGGCCACATTAGGTCCAGGGTGTCATTGGTTGAGGTCACCCAAAGTGGAATGTTGTCATTCCTTCATTTTCAGGCCCTGGGACAATCCTGTTTGTTCAGGTTCCAAACTCTTTGCTATAGAAAAACTCTCGGGTTTTCTAGCGCTAACTGCCACACCAGGTCTCTGGATTGGAAAGTGGTGCTCATTCAGAAGCAGCAGCCCCTCCTGGGTGATGGAGGACAGTGCCTGAGATCTAGAGTTAGTGGGTAGGTGGGAGATAACACTGACTCAGTGAACCCCAGCCAACCCAGAGAACTCCTTGGACATTTTACGGGAAAGGGCATTCTGTAATGCAGGCACACAGGATTGGGGGTTGACCGCTGAGATATGTTAAGCATTGGGACAGTTTGGTGTGATTCCTCAAATTGGAAATACTACCTTCTGTGGAGAGGTGGGTACATGTGCTGAATCAGAAGTGTGCCTGGCCTTATGTCATTCCAGATCTTTCAGTAGTTCCCAATTACTGTATTCAAGGATGAAACTGGCATGCCCTAGCCCTGTTCTGTTCAGCCTTACTTCTTTACATTATTGGCGCTTTCTATGCTCTTGCCAGAACTGCCTTTACCCATGCTCTTTCCTGTGCAGGGAAAGCTAATCACCCTCCTAACCAAGTGCCTAGTCATCCCACATGATCTGAGCCAGTGATCTTCTGGAGGGAGACATCTCTCAACCATTTTGTTATCATTTTGTATCCCACCACCAACATTAAAAAAAAAAAAAAAAGAAACTAAAGCTGGCTTCCTTAAGCTTCAGGCTCCACCAAATCTGGATACAGACCAAGACATAAAAACTAGGCCTGAGATTCAATCATAAGGGTTGCAGAGCACAAAGGAGACTGAATATTCATTTTTTATATGAACATTCCTAAGTTAAGTCAGGGTCTTGCTTGGGAAGTAGTGAGTATCAAGTAGATTTTAAGCTTCTTTACTTCTATTTCCTCTTCTAAAATGTTAGATCCTTAAGGACTGTCTTTTCATTTTCCAGTTCCTTCTGTCAAGCAGAGAGCATGGCACTTTGTAAACCCTTAGACAAAATTTGCAGACTAAGTTAAGGTGTATATGCTAGGTGTATGAGCTAGGTATATGAAGCATGATACCAAACTATGAGACATTTGGAGCAGAGCTGTTCAGTAGGAATATGTGAGCAACCTGGTTAAACTTTTATAGAAGCTTTAAAAAACTAGAAAGATACAGGTAAAATTAATTTTAATAATCTATTTTATTTAACTCAAGATATCCTAACTTTTACCATTTCAACAAGTCATCTGTATATAGATGTATAAAGTGATTACTGAAATAGTTTACCTTCTTTCCTCATGCAAAATCTTTGCAATCTGTTGTGTATTTTATACTTAAGGCACATCTCAGCTTGGATTCATTTCATTTCAAATGTTCAACAATCACATGTGACTTGTGCCTGCCACTTTGGGCAGCACAGATGTATGGTTTTAAAAACAGTGACAGGAAGAAGAAAATGCTTTTGATCCAGCGATTTAATGATGGTTGCATCAGTGACTTCTAAATTCTAATAATATTTCTTGCCTCTGAAAGTCACATTAATTTTGTCAAAATGCCCTCCTCACCAAAACCCTCCAGTAGACAGAGAGTAAAAATGCACAGGTATCAGTATTTAAATGTAAATGTGGAGGTCATAGTATTTTTAGAGCTGCAGTAGAAGAAATGCAGCCTCCAGGGGTCAGGTGTTTTTAACATGCAAATAGCATTGTGAAGTCCTGAAAGAGATAGAGTTCTCGTTTATGAATCATTATAATAACTCCAAGACCCTTCATTTCAGTGCAGAATTTTCTGAGCTCATTATGTGAAAAGGATCGTATTGTCTAGTATATTCTGTCTCAGGAAGCTCATCTGCTCCTACTCCAGTTGATGTGAAAGCTATATGTTTACATGAGAAAAACTTTCATTAGACATTCCTGGTGGTAAATTTTGTAGTCAGGGAGCCCTGTGTAAATCACTGGTGTGGCTTTGCTGACTTCCTAGTCAAACTCAGGCTGTGTGTCACTGCACACAGCAAATTAAATTTCGATGAGCTTGGGAAAGTAATTGGGCTGTGAATGTTACCCATTACTCAAAGAATTGTAAATGTCCGGAAATGAAACCAAACGATGTAAAATCCAATTAATGTTTTCGGGGCAAGCAGGACCATAGAGATATAGAACAGTCAGGGACCTATGTCCAACCCCTAATATTTCACAAGAGGAGTCTCAAGCGGGGCTTGAGTGGCTTCATCAAGGTCGGATAAGTCATTTCAGGGGCAATTGGGACTAGGATCAATTTCTACTGACTCCTTAGCTCTGTTTCCCTGTGCCTCTTCCTATCTGTAGCTTTGGTCATTTGCCTGAATTTTGTTATCTCAGGAAGGAGAAGGAGAGGCAGCAAAGGCAAAAACTGTCAGCACTAGCTCTTTCCATTATTATGTAGCATATGATGATTGTTCCCATTTCCTGCCACAGCACAATAGAAACATAACATTTTATAGGTAAATGTCAGTTTGGGGAGAAATACTATTTTTTTGAGCCAGAAGTTGATGGAAGTAAAATGAAAAAAAGAAAAAAAAAAGTGGGTCAGACAATAACTAAAGTGATCTGGAACAAGAAGGGCCATTCTGCTGGAGCTCAGCCTTTGAGAGGCCAGTCGGTAGGTGTTCTGCTCCTGCTGCTGCTAAGCCGCTTCAGTCGTGTCCGACTCTGTGTGACCCCATAGACGGCAGCCCACCAGGCTCCCGCGTACCTGGGATTCTCCAGGCAAGAACACTGGAGTGGGTTGCCATTTCCTTCTCCAATGCATGAAAGTGAAAAGTGAAAGGGAAGTCGCTCAGTCGTGTTTGACTCTTCGCGACCCCATGGACTGCAGCCCATCAGGCTCCTCCATCCGTGGGATTTTCCAGGCAAGAGTACCGGAGTGGGGTGCCATCGCCTTCTCCACGGTGGGTGCTCAGTCAGTATTAATTTGGTTGATCACTTAAAAGATATGACAGAGGAAGGAGAGGGATTTCGGTGGTCCTTTACCAAGGCTTGGGGTCTTTGGACTCAGAGGAGTTTGGGGTGCCTGGGGGCAGAATCCAGGGCTGTCTTAAACAAGGTGACAGGAGGGTAGGCAGCTTATGGCCTGTAGATTTACGTGGCACCGGCTCCTACAGGTCACAGTCTCAGATGGGCTGTTTCCCAGTGGTGTGTCCTTGAAACAACTCTCTGCCCTTTTAAAGACAAGAGGGCTGAACCAAGTGACTCCTTGTGGTGTTCCTACACCAACCCTATCATAGGATCTGTGGGAGTGGCAAGGAGTGCTGTGACTGTTCACGGAAGATGAAGGAATTCAAGGACTGAACATGTCCACAGAAAACAGGCACATCATGCCATCTTTCCCTCTGATATGAAGAACTGTGACCTTTCCTGCCTTTCACGGTGGCTTAGAATAATAATAGAATTGGTGGGTGGAGGGACCCCAGGGGCCTGGGTAAAGCCTACAGAAGAAGGTTTTCCTTGCATCTTCTGAGGAGCTCTGACACAGCCTCTCCTCTCCCATTATTTTCCGCTTCAGAAACAAAACCATCCCAGTGCTCCCTGTGTGGGTCCTGTAGCTTTCACTTAACAGCGTGTTTATTTGAAATCTTGGACTTGAGGCTGAGGGGAGATTGAAAGTGCCAGCCTCAGGCACTCTTGATCTCCTGCTCCTTATGAATGCCTCATTCATCACTTAAATGTAATATATTTATAATCAGGGCCAAGGCAGCATGACCTTGTTTTATTCTAAATAAATCACAAGCAGCTAGACATGGGGGCTTCCTGCTTTAAATCAGACGCAAAACGTGTTAGCTGTCAAGGACTTTGTTATGATTCTGTTGATCTCTTTAGGTCTGATCTCTTTCTTTTTTATTTATATAAAAGGAAACAGAAAATTGGTGGTGGGTGAAGGGAAGGTGGTACGGGCTCCCCAGAAAACCACACTTCAGGAATTGCTCAGCAATGGAAGGTAACACAGCATGGACTTTCCCTCAGAAGGGGTAGGGGCAGGAAAATAACATGTCTGAGGCTTAGATCTTCCAGCCCAAGATAATTAATTCTGAAGCCACATTTTTTCCCCTCTCTGGAAACATTAATCATGAAAATTAAAAGAAAAAAAAAACAACCGAAAAACCAAAACTGACTCGGTTGTTATTTATTGCTTCAGTGCAGCAGGGCTTAAAGAGCACTCACCAGGAATGTTCAAACACAATTTTTTTTTCCTCCCAGGACTTAGTCTGGGGCCAGCCCTGTATATAAATATCATTACAGGGCGACAACTCCAGTCTTCTTCAGCCTCCTCTTGTACCCTTTCTGCCTGACTCTGCTTTAACCATCTCTGCTAGATGCAGATGCAGTTCCTTTTGGTGACTTGGATTGTCCTTAAAAGTCACACTGGTCAGAGTAAAGCAAGCGCTGCTTATTTTAATGATGGTAGCAAGTGGAACGCAAAGATCCAGAACCAAGCATTTGCAGGGAAATTCACAGGGGCATTGTTGCTTTAAGGCATCTGATTATTTGCCTACAGCTGGTTCCTCAGCTCTCCCACTCCACCCATCTTCCCACCCACCCACCCACTGGTTCCCCCTGTTACAAGGTNCCCACCCACCCACTGGTTCCCCTTGTTACAAGGTGTTCTGTCTTAGAGATGAAACAAGTGGGGGCTAAACTAATTAACTAACCAGCAGTGATCTACCGCTTCAGCACCTTGCATTCCTGAAGATTTATCCCATTTCAAATTCATTGCCATTTCCCTCCAGGGAAATAAAGATTGCTGCCTATTAAAGATGGGGACAGAAAAAGGCACCTTCACTGGAGACAGCCTGTACAAGAAAATAATACTGTAATCATTCCCTCCAATCAGCTGAAAAGGATTAAATCTTCTGCTTCTAAAGTAATGTTCCAATTGAGCCTTGGGGAAGAATAATTCATGATTAGGGAGAAGGCTGGTCTAGCAAATGTGAACATTATGTCCATTACTTAAACACACTTCCTGGGCTGACTGCTAATGTACCCAAGGGACTTGAAGCCCCAGCAACTGATAGGCGCAATGAAACAGGCAGACAAGGACAAGAAGTATTATCATCTGCATTCAGCAGCACTACATAGACTTTACCACTGCTAAATCACTGCCTTTGGTAAATAGCCCAGATAACTCATTTTAATAGAAGAATTCTTCTCTTCTTTATGTGTATTAAACAACAGACTCTTATGAGCGGTGGCAGCGTATTGATTCCTGGGAAAGGCCGTGTGAATACCAATTCTGTAATTTATGCTGTTTTGTGGCTCTGGCTGTATTTGTTATGCATAGTGTATTAAACATTCAATAGCTCAATTTAATCTTTGCAGCCAAATTGCACAGCACATCATGCCAGATAGTGGTTGTTTCATATACACAGCCCATCTGCTTCCTGTTCTATAATTCATTCAGCAGGCAAAGTTTCTGGCAGCCTCAGGCTACCAAAATATATATATATCCTTAGGGTACCAGAAGTGCTTGGCACTCAATTAGTTTTCCGGGTGTCTAGTGCTCTGTGTGCATGAGCATGGGTATGTGTTTCCACTTTTATGAGAATTAAAGATGGGAATAGTTTGCTAAGTTCTGTGTCCTCATCTGGACAACTTTTCATAAACTTGTGGGATTTTCACAAAACCCAAAGAGAAAAAAAAAATGTTAGAAGTGAAATACAGTGATTCTTCTCCCTTGGGGAATTATCCATCCCAATAAAATGTGTTCTCTCAACCATCCCTATCTAAATAGATTGATTTATATCTTGTGGCAGGGATAAATAAAACAAACCCCAAAGAACTATAAACTCTTGGCTCCTTTCTTGGGATGAACCACTGGGACTAGCTCTCTTGCGGAGAATGTTTATTTTCCCTAAAATCCCCTTCTCTCTTGGAGGTCTGCCCTCTCTCTTAGTGGGGATGCTGACTTTGTCCTTTCCTCATCTTCACTTCTATTTGTTTTTAAAGAAGCCAGTGCCTAAATGTTGTCCAGTGGAAAACTACGTTTCAGTTTATTGAAGTCTTTCTGTAACTCCCAGTACAAATACTTTATTTTCAGCACATTTTGTGGTCTTTATATCATACACAGGGACCAATGACCACCTGGGTTTGGGGGTGATCATTTTACACCTTTTTTGGGAAAAGTAACTGAAGACTCATTTTAAGGACTGGGATTACAGCTTCTCTGAGTGGAAGTAGCTCATCCATTCCAGTTACCTCATTTTACAGGTAATAACAGCCAACACTTGTGTAATGCTTTAGGGCAAAGATCAAAGATGCACATCCAGCAGGGTGCGATGAGGCCTCCCAGAAGGTGGGCGCCTGAAGCCCGCCTAGTGAGGGTGGTGGGAACTGGATGCAGAAACCACAGAAGATTGTTGCCAGACAGAGTGCAGGCCCTGTGTGTCCAGATCTTCCAGATTTTCAAGAGAAGCTGGAAATCTGGATTTTTTTTTTTAATGGGAAATCTACTTTTTTTTTTCCCCAAATGTTGGCATTAAATGATATTATATATTGTAAAACACTGCGTGGGCCAAACAAAACACATCTGTGGGCCTTCCAGAGCATATGGGCCTCCAGGTTCTACACTTGTAGAGTTTATGCCACCATATTCCATACATTCTTGTTATATTTTCCTGCTAGGACACTGGGGTCTAAAGAATTAGGGTCTTGCCCAAGTTTGTACTACAAGTGAGAGGTTGGAACAGGAACCGGGGTTAAATCTCCTGGCATACACTCTGGGACTCCCTTGACATAACTGTGCTTTTCCCTGTAGTGCAAGGATTCACCTAACCTTCCCTTTTAGTAATTGGAATTTTCTCTTTATAGTAGGGAATTCTACTTTATTCCTGTTTTTAATATCCTCTCTGATATTACCATTGGTATTGCTGCTACTGCTAAGTTGCTTCAGTCATGTCTGACTCTGTGCGACCCCAGAGACGGCAGCCCACCAGGCTCCCCTGTCCATGGGATTCTCCAGGCAAGAACACTGGTATGGGTTGCCATTTCCTTCTCCAATGCATGAAAGTGAAAACTGAAAGAGAAGTCGCTCAGTTGTGTCTGACTGTTAGCGACAACAGACTGCAGCCTACCAGGCTCCTCTGTCCATGGGATTTTCCAGGCAAGAGTACTGAAGTGGGGTGCCATTGCCTTCTCCAGGTATTACCATTATTAGCATGCTTTATTTGGGCTTAATTTACCTCTACCTCTCTCTAGGGTTACCATCTTGGGGTAAACAGTACATCCAACAAGTATAACTCAACGATGCAAACAAAACACTTAATGTTTTATCCCTCTGTCCTTAACATTTATTCATAGGTGATAATCTCTTCATACCATTTCTTCTCCCTCCATGAATACTATGGAAGCCATGAACTCTTATGTTCATTCTTCACGAAGGGACAGTCCTGCAGTTCCTTTGTGTTGCAAACACACCCTTGATTTTTTTTTTTTTCTTGTCTGTTCGCTTATTTTTTATTTTTTTTAATATAAAAAGCACAATTTATTAATACAAAGGACATAAAGCAGATACACATAGTTGATTAAACTAGAAAAATGTATGTACAAACTTTCAAATCAGATTAACAGTTCAATCAAATCTGGGGGGAAACACAAAGATATAGTATACCTGCACCACCATCTCTCTGGGTCCTCTCCTTGCACCAGTCCCAAGCATCCTGCATCCTGCATCCTGCATCAGATATCGACTGGCGATTCGTTTCTTACTTGATAGTATACATGTTTCAATGCCATTCTCCCATCTCATCCCACCCTCTCCCTCTCTCTCTCCCCCAGAGTCCAAAAGTTCACTCTATAGATCTGAGTCTCTTTTGTTGTCTCGCATACAGGGTCATCATCCCCATCTTTCTAAATTCCAT
>SJYQ01009590.1:0-21166 GCA_006410935.1 Redunca redunca | reverse complement strand
GTTGACCAATTTTCCCAGCACCACTTGTTAAAGAGATTGTCTTTACTCCATTGTATATTTTTGCCTCCTTTATCAAAGATAAGGTGTCCATAGGTGTGTGGGTTTATCTCTGGGCTTTCTATTTTGTTCCATTGATCTATATTTCTGTCTTTGTGCCAGTACCATACTGTCTTGATGACTGTGGCTTTGTAGTAGAGCTTGAAGTCAGGCAAGTTGATTCCTCCAGCTCCATTCTTCTTTCTCAAGATTGCTTTGGCTATTCGAGGTTTTTTGTGTTTCCATATAAATCTTGAAATTATTTGTTCTAGTTCTGTGAACACACCCTTGATTTTAACAATTTGAATCTTCAGACCTGAAGAGTAATCAAAATTTTCCTACCTAACTTGTTTGTGGTAAGCAGATTTCTAAGAATGACCTCTGACACCCTCAGTCTTATTTTAAAATTAATTTATTTTAATTGGAGAATAATTGCTTTATAATATTATGATGGTTTTTGCCATACATCAACATAAATCGACCACCGGTATACATGTGTCCCCCCAATCCTGAACCCCCTCCTACTTCCCTCCCCTGAGTTGTCCCAGAGCCCCGGCTTTGGGTGCCCTGCTTCATACATCGAACTTGCACACCCTCAGTCTTATATTAATATAATCCTTTTTCTTTAGAGTGTGGGTGAGATCTGGGAATATGATGAGTTTTGTGTTCTCATGATGGTGTTGCTTTTTAGAGCAAAAGGGCTATTTTTCTGGTGGGGCAAATCTAAGCACATGACCCCTTTAAAGGCAGAGTTTTCTCTTGCTGGAAGCAGAGGGGAAGTCAGAGAGATTCTAAGCCTGAGAGGGAGTCCATGTGCTGTTGTTGCATTTGAGGATAGATGGGGACACATGCAAGGACCAGAGAGCTGGAAGGAGCTGACAGCATTTCCTGGCCAACAGCTAGGAAATGGGGACCTTAGACTTATAGCCACATGGAACTAAATTCTGCCAACAACCTAATGAGTTTGGCAGTGGATTCCTTTCCAGAGCCTCAAGACAAGAACCTAGCAGGCTGAGGCTTTGATTTCAGCCTCATAAGACCCTAGTGGAGAACCCAGCTGAGCCATGCTGAACTTCTGACCTCTGGAGCTGGTAGGTAATAAGTGGATGTTGTTTTAAGCTGCTAAGATTGTGGTAATTTGTCACATAGCAGCAAACTCATACAATTTAAAATCCCTCCCAGCTAGGCCTTCAGTGGAGAAGGAGGCGGGGGCCTCTTGGCTTTCCTGCTCTTCTTTCCAGGCTTACCTTCTCCTTGAGCCAGCTTCTGTTTTACCGGGGACAAGGGGAGTGGATAGAGTGGGAGCGAGAAGATATAAGGAATAGGGCACTTCTTATTTGGCTGGTAGCTTCTGCTTTCTGGCCCTGCAGAGGGTTGCCACTGGCTGTGTTGTGGGCATTATGAAGGAATTTTGGAGGTTCTTTTCTCTCTTGTAGAGCTTTCTGGGCCTGGACTGATGCTTTTCTATCCCGAGCAACTGTAAGAAATTGTTATGTTGCTTGCTGTACTAAGTGACCCGGTTTTGGCCCACATGAAACATATGGTCCCCACCTCCCACTTGCTGTAGTGAACACTGGGCTGCAGATGCCTCCATGTGGCCGTGCACTCCTGTCTTTGCTGTTGAAACAGTTACCTCCTCCCTTGCCATTTTATACTGTGGGCTGGAGTCAGGCCTTGGTCCATAGTTTGCTTTGTCTTTCTCAAGGATGAATCAAGCACCAGCTCTTACTGTGTCTCAGTGATGGGCAATCCATTCTGAAGCTCTCTGAAGTGAACCCTTGCAGATTGTCTCGCTAGATATGTGGAGAGAAGGCAGCTCCCTCCTCTTGTTCCCTGCAGGGACATGTGGTGCGGTGGGACAAGGCTGTGGCTTTGCATGATTCTGAGGCACAGCATTCATATTTCAGTCTGTATATTCAGGAACTTCTAGAACTCTGGAACATGTTGAACACACAGAACACAATCAGAATTGTACTCCCCTGGGTTGTATGGTGGGGTTCCCCCTGTGGTGGGATTCACTGTGAGCACAGCCTTCTTCAGAAAGAAACTTTCACCAATCCTCTCTCTCTACCTCCTCTCCCCTTTTATCTTCTCAAAGTGGGTGGCTGGATTCCCAACTGGTGGAACAGGTTGCCTTACAGGAGGCTGTGTTTCACTCTAGCTTGAGTATCTTGTCACAGGAGCGTCTTATTGAGAAATGTAGTATGAAGGGCCACGCTTTTCTAGCTGAGCATCCGCAGGCGGCCAGCACCCTGCAGCACTCACCAGAGAAGGCACTGAGAGGGTTTATTTTTACAAAAAGCATGATTGGATTTCCCAGCTGTGCTGCCCTCTCCCCCTACTTGCTAGTCAACAGCTTCTTTTGCTTGCTGGGAGCTGGAGCTGCCAGTGACCAGAAATTTGCTTCTGGTCATATATCCCTGGAGGCTTTGCTTTCCTGTCTCAGGCCTCAGTCCACTTTGCTGCTGGCCACCTGTGCCCATGTTGAAGTTCTTCTCAGTCCTAAATTGTACTTACTCTATGTGGGACTGTGTGTGTGTGTGTGTGTGTGTNNNTGTGTGTGTGTGTGTCTGTTGTTTTTTTTTTTTTTTTAAATCTGTGCTTTCCCTCTTTGAAATGCTGGGATCTTGGTGGTGTCTCATTCAGGAAACCCAGTCTGGCCAATGTCCATGATCACTCTCTCCTGCTTTTGCTCACCCACTGCCTACACGTCCTTCCTCTTGGCATCTGCTTACTTTGTGCCAGGCTAGGCCCTGGGAGAGGAGGTTGTTGGCAAAACCTGTTGATGGGGAACATGCATTCAGATGGTGAAGTGGCTTTCTGACACAGCTGGCCCTCTTCATGTGGGTCACCTGCGTTGCCAGAAACACAGAGGTGTCTTGTTCACGAAACTTAAAACAGCTATTCTGAGTGATTGAGTGAGTGTCAGCTTCACAGGTTTGGGTAAGTGTCTGGTTTAAGCAGCCAGTGATTTTCTAGTCTAGATCACACCTGGGCAGCTTGCCTGAGGGCATCTGAACATTTTTCTTTTCCTATCTGAGTCCTAACCTATTATTCTATGACGCCCAAATAGATTGATAGTTACTACCAATCTCTTCCCTGCTTTTTATCAAAATAGGCCTAGGAACCACATGTTCACACTATATACCTGACAGCTTAAGGTGTTAGTGGTCTCAGTGTGTTCAAAACATAGTTTAAAATTTCTGACATCAATCTAGTATAATAGAGTAATAGGTAAGAATTGGATGATTTGTGTGTGTGTGTTGTGTGTGAGCACATGTGTGTGCCCTGAGCCAGAATTAAGTATCTACTGTCACACCAGTCAAGCTTTTGTTGCCCCTCTTCTTTTCTTCTTGGGCAGATGGGTAGGTAGACCTTTGCCATGGTGGAAATTGAAGATCCTCCCAAAGACTGAACAACCGTGATGCCTACTCAAGGGCCTGACAGATATCTATGATTTTTTTCCAGGAAAGTCTGTCATTTAGGCCACAGATATATGCAATTCCTCATATTTAACCTTTTAAAGTTCATAGTGAGCTTCCCTGGTGGCTTAGTAATAAAGAATCCACTTGCTGATGCAGAAGATGCAGGTTTGATCTCTGGGTCAGGAAGATACCCTGGAGAAGGAAATGGCAACCCACTTTCGTATTCTTGCCTGGAAAATTCCATGGACAGAGGAGCCTGGCACCTAACAGTCCATGGGGTTGCAAAGAGTTGGATGTGACTTAGCGACAAAATGGTAACAACAAGGGGCCCTAGTTCAATCCTTGGTCAGGGAACTAGGATCCCACATGCCACAATGAAGGCCCAGCAAAGCCAAAATAAAAACTAAGGACAGGACAGATCACATGTTGAGTTTACAGTGAAAACACTAGAGTAAGTATCCAAAGTCAAATGCGAAACCACCTCATCGGCTTAAGGCTGTTGCCCTGTTTCCTGTTAGCTTTTCAGTCTGGCCTGTAAATGAGTTCTGTGTGTTGTCACTTGCCTTCTGTTGGAATAGCGGGAGCAGCAGCATGGAGCGTGTTGTCACCTAAAGTAGTCTCTGCACTCATTTTGCACCAGAAAGAATACCAGGGCTTGCTTCATTTTAGGTAAACAGGCACACCCTGGCTGTACACTGTATCACAGAGCATGGGACAAGTGGCTTCTAAGCTAATGATGAGACAAGAGATAAGATTCTTTACTTGATAAATGATTCTCATTGTGGACACAATAAAGTATTCCCACAGCTTCAGAAGTCAGCCTACTTGGCCAAGGAAATAGAAGGGAATTAAAAACAGGAAGACAAACCTAAAACAAAATAACAATATACAAAGCAATAATAATGTTACTGCTAATTGTTCTCCACATGAAAATCTGAAAGCTTTACACCATCTTTCTTAAAAGGGAGGATGGTTTTGGTAAATTGGGATTGGTATAAACTAGACTGCTTTACAGTGAATGCTTCAGTAAAGACTGTATTTGGAAAAGGCATAAACTCTCAATGCATCATAAGGCAAAGGCCTGTAGGGAATAGTCCAATAAAAGGAAAAAAGTCTGCTCAATGAAAACATTTTACAAGTGAATATATATTCACTCTAAAAGAGATATCTTAAAGTCTAACAGAGGTACCATTCAGGTGGCAATAGCATCTCCCTTTGGCCCTAGTAGCGAGCCAAAATGGGAAGGCGTGCAATGTGTGGGAAATTATAACCACTTTATTCCCACATTAACTAGATTTTCTTGTTCTGTAAACACATGTACATCTGATGTTCCCATCCAGGCTGTTTGTTGTAGGAGGAGAGCATGCTTTCTCTCATGTTAACCATTTGGTTGCTCAATGAAAAGCATCACCATCACCCTTTGCACCCATTTAGCATCTCTGAAAGTCACTACATGGATTTAGTGATTGATAATGATTGATTTTTTTCTTGCCATCTTAATCGTCACACTTGAGTGGGGCTGATGTAGACCCAGCAGTGCTTAACCAGCCCATGGGACTGAGAAACCATATTTTAAAGCCAGGCTTGTAATGGAAGAAGCCTTCTAGATGAGGCAGCCTGCTGAGGTGAACTTAGACATGTGGTAGATGCAGTTTTTAAGTCAGGTCCAAGGAGCATGTTTGGGAAGTGGGTGTTGGCTCAAAAAGACACATGCTCTTCCTGGACTTGGGAAAACTGTTGTCTGTTGCTCTAGGACATGGGTTAGATAGGGAGACAGCTCAATATGAGTTCTCTGTGATATGAAAGTGAAGTGAGTGTTAGTCACTCAGTCGTGTCTGACTCTTTGTGACCCCATGGACTGTAGCTTGCCAGGCTCCTCTGTCCATGGAATTCTCCAGGCAAGAATACTGGAGTGGGTAGCCATTTCCTCCCTCAGGGGATCTTCCGCATCTAGGGATTGAACCCAGGTCTCCTGCAATGCAGGCAGATTCTTTACCACCTGAGCCACAAGGAAAGCCCTGGTGATGTGATCTTGCCTTATTACTTAGGACAAATGCTTGCTTCAGTCTAGAAGGTAGGTGTGTTATACCACATAATTTTATGTAAGTGACTTATTTGGTTTTTTGTATTTTTGGTAAATTTAACATTCTTTAGGGTCCACCTTAAAATGCCAAACTCTTTATTATTCTCGACAATGTTCCATGTCTATACAGATGTCTTTTAGTAAGGATCTAAATGAAAGAACCAGCCTTCCTCATTCCCTTCCTTCTTTGCTTGCCTGGTGGAAGGCTTCCTTCCATTCTTCCTTCTTTCCTTTCTCCTTTCTGTTTCCTTTCCTTCCACTGGACATACCTTCTTTCCTATAATTAGGAAAGTTGTTTCTAAACTCAGCCTATTCCCACCTCAGTTGAGAGGCTTTGTCTTGATGTCTGTTGCACGAGCAGTTACCCATTAAGCACAGTCTACAAACTATAACCTCATATTGTACATGCAGTAAATAATCATCCAGGTACCCTCATCACTTCAGGTGGCATTTGGCTTGAGTCAAATCTGGACTAAAGACCTCAGAAAGTCTGACTCTTATCAGTCCTTTTCTTAACCTAGGAGGCCCAGAGGGACTTTATGAGAGTTGGATTCTCAAGGACTCTTCTAGGAATATTTGACAGACACTTGTATAATAGATATCCTTGAGAATTGTGAAAGTGTTCTTTTGCAGAAGTCATAAAGAAACAGTGGAAAAGCTTGTGGCAAGGCTCAGTGCTATACTGTTAGGCTGTTGACTCATGGGAACTTTGATGGAGGAGGAGTAGAGGGAAGACTAGTGAGAGCACAGGGAGTGGATGTAGAAAGTGAGGGGGCTTCCACCTAAGACCCAGATGCCTGCAAGTTGATCCGGAAAGAGTTGTCTCCAAGGGTGGTGGCAATGCAGATTGGAACTGCTATGAAGTGCTGATGAAGAGAATCATCAGTGTGAAAGGCAACATTTTGATGTTAAAGAACAGTATTGTATTTAAGAAGAAAAATTCTATGTTATTCAGAACTCTTTGGGCTGGAAGTGATAGAAACTCATTTTAGACAGTTTAAGGAAGAAGAGGAATGTATTGGCTCACAGAGCTTAGAAATAAATAGGTAGAGTTTGTTGGACTGAAGTTACAGCATAGGACCCAGGCAGGGCCTCAAGAACTTGAACCAACTTGACTCCAGTGCCTTTCTTTACCTCTTGCCACCATCTCCATCCATCCATCCATTTTTCATCTGTACTGAGTTTGTTCTGCAGATAAAATTTCTCTAAATGGCAGGGTTTAACAAACACAATGGGAAAAGCTCTGTTGCCTGACCATGCATATGACAATCTGAGGGACAGACACTGTCTGCCCTTGCTTGGTCATCTGATTCTCTAGAATGTTGTGCAGAGGAATGAGGTATTATTTTGCTAGGGTGGGTCATATCACCCAAAATATGTGGGTGATATTTTAAGGTGAGGAGAGAGTAGTTACATTTGTACAAGAAGCATAGAATAACTTGCTGTGCACACAAAGATAAAGGTTATTGTAGTCTCCTATAAATTCCATTGTAACATTGCCACTAATCAGCCTAGCAAACATACCTTTTTCTGAGTAACAGTTTATTCTGTTCAAAGAATTGTCACTTACCTATTACCTAAATTTTTGCTCACAGTGGTGCTCTGAGGGGTCAGTTAGACACACTTAGTCTTATTTCATTGACAAAGAAAACCCAGGTCTAGGCTAAATAGTAGCACATTCATACAAGGGCATAAAAATAACTGAAATATATATATATATATATATATNATATATATATATATATATATATATATATATATATACACATACACACACACATATACATATATATACACTTACTCAATAATATACAAACCAGAAGATCTAGGTCTAGTTCCGGTTCTGCCACTAATGAGGCTGTTGACATTAGCAAATCCAACTTCACTATTTTGTGTTTCAGAAGGAGCTGGACTAGATCAGTAGTTCCCAAACTTTAACATGTATCAGAGTCACCTGGATGGTCTGTTAAATACTCATTACTGGGCTCTCCCCCCAGAGTTTCTGACTCAGTAGGTTTGGGGTGGAGCCAGAGAATCTGCATTTCTAACAAGTCCCCACATGTATTAGTTTCCTACTGCTACTGCAACAAATCACTACAGACATGGTGGCTTAACACAGCACATTCATTATCGTACAGTTCTGGAGGTCAGAAGTTTGAACTACTTCTCACTGGCCTTAAGTCAAGGTGTTGGCAGAGCTACAATCCTTCTGGAAGCTCTGGAGAAGAATCCATTTCTTTGCCTTTTCTATCTTGTAGAGACTGTCTGCATTCCTTGGCATGTGGCCTCTTCTTTCATCTTCAAAGCTAACATTGTAGTTCCTACAAATCTCTGACTGACCTCCTCTGCTGCCTCCTCCTTGCAAATTAAAGGTCCCTTGTGATTACATTCAGTTCAGTTCAGTCGCTCAGTCGTGTCTGACTCCTTGCCACCCCATGAATTGCAGCATGCCACATTACATTGGGCCCACCCAGATAATCAAAGATAATCTCTTTATTTTAAGATCAGCTGAAGAGCAACATTAATTTCATCTACAATTTTAATAGCCCCTTACCATGGAACATAAATATTCACAGGTTCTAGAGTTAGCACATAGACATCTTTGGGGGCCATTATTCTGTCAAGTGCATCAGGATTCACTCATTGAGAACTGTTGGACTCCAGAATTATTCCATTTTCATTCAGCTCAAAAATTCTGATTCTGAGATAGCTAAGCAGAATTGTTCTCACTTCTCTGAAAATAGACTCACTGCTTACCTATTTTTATATTAATTCTTTCCATTGGTTGAGCTTTATTACAGAAATACTTTGCTCCAGAGTTAAATTGCTCTCCCAATGAAAGCTATTTATTCCCTCCTCTCTAACAGGAAGAGGCTCAGTAAACGGCTGTCTCCAAGAGGCTTTCTGTCCATGAGCAGAATTCTGGCTCAGTGGTGAGGCAACATGAGGTCTGAGGCTTGGAAGGTCCATATTCTCAAGGTTCACATCAAATAGCCTGTCTTGTTTACTTTGTGATTTCAGGTTATCCACTTTCGTCACTCTTGAAGAGTTAGAAGTTTTCCTAGCTTTAACTAACTTCAAGCAAGAAGGCCCTGAATGTTATAAAAGGCTTCAGTTTCTATCCGCTGGGCTTAAATTAGTTATCAGTGAGACCAGGCTTTGGGTCAAGTCGCCTAAGAACCACTGGGAGTTGCTATGGGAACTGCTCTGTTGTCTACTTTTCCTTGATTCCTCTCCCTTTATCATTTTGCATCTCAGCAGACAAATCTGTCTGACAGTATATCAAATGCATATGTTATATCTGAAAATGGATGGATAAAGTAATTGTCACTTTTTCCCTTTCCCTTTCTTAATCTCATCACTTATTTGCATTTAAATCTGAGGGAATCTAAACTTCTTTTGCAGTGAAAAATTTTGCTATAGTCACCTCTTCCCTCTGTAGCAATTTGCTTTGAATTTCATGTTGTCCTTCACTTAATATGGACTTGAGCATTTTTTTAGGGGAGCACTTTAAGGTCTAGAGAAACAAGTCTGACAGCAGAATAGTGAGAAAAATTTCTGTGGTATTTAAAGAACAGTATGTTTGTTGGGCTTTATCTTCCTAACCTAAATATAATTTTATTGACATGCATTAAAAGGAACTCTGCCAGCTTTGGAATTTTTCTTTTGAATCCACTAATTACCTGCTTAAATTGATAAGTCCCCTGCTGCACTGGAAGATTCGAGGTGTCTTATTAAAGATGCACACTTTCAAAACTATTTAAAAAAGTGTATGCACATATACATCTATTTATATAAAATCTAGGTTAGTGTAATTAATATAATTGAGCTTTACATTTGATTTTGAGCTTCCTGACAATGAAAGTAAAAAGAGAAACTCAATTCACTATAATTTTCATCTCGAAAAATGTTAACATTTCCTCAGGTGAGCCAGTTTTTTTAGATATTATATATTTTTAAAATATTTTAAGGGACATGCATATCCAAATGCTGATTTTCAAGGTATTTATTACCAGTATTGTTTATATCAGCAAAGAAGTACTAATAACTAGAAGTAAATGTTGGGGAAGAGTGGTATAATATTCCAAACGACTATTACATAACAGTGATATATGTTCATAGAAGAGAATCTTATGATGGTATAAAAAGCCATGTTGAAAATGCTTACTTTTCATTCTGTGAAAATGTTTATGCTAATACACTTAATGTTTGAATATGTACTCCATAACAAAATATCGATGGTATGATGGCAGTAGTGGTAAAGAACCTGCTTGCCAATGCAGGAGACATCAGAGACGCAGGTTTGGATCCCTGGGTCAGAAAGATCCCCTGGAGGAAGGCATGGCAACCCACTCCAGTGTTCTTGCTTGGAAAATCCTATGGACAGAGGAGTGTGGCAGGCTACAGTCCATAGGGTTGCAAAAAGTCAGACACAGCTGAAGAGATTTAGAATGCATGTTTATTTGAAGGGTGGAATTATAAATCACTTTTATTTTCTTTCTTTCTTTCTTTTTTTTTTTTTGCTTATCTGTATTTTTTCATGTAAATATGTGTTACTAGATTTTTTAATTAAAAAAATAATTTCCTCCATAGGCCTTTAGAGCAAGAGATGTTTGACAGCCTTAAGCAGTATATGATACGTTAAACAACAGTTTACAAAACCATTCTTCCTAAAGTTTATCAAAATCCCATGGTGTAACTTAGTGAGGGCATTTGTTTGCATCCTGAAACAAGGTGGTGGCAATCCAGCGAGCACTAGGCTGATGACTTCCAGTAACTTAATAAATATGCAAACAAACTGCAGATGTGGTTGTTGAATTTTATTAATAACCTCCACATAAGATATCTGGAGATATTACTAAAGTGCATATTCTGGTTAAGTAGGTCTGAAATGGAACCCGAGACTCTGTGATCCTAACATGCTGCTGGTCCATACATACTTTGCATCAATTCAGTTCAGTTGAGACGCACAGTTGTGTCTGATTCTTTGGGACCCCATGGATAGGCCTCCCTGTCCATCACCAACTCCTGGAGTTTACTCAAACTCATGTCCATTGAGTTGGTGATGCCATCCAACCAACTCATCTTCTGTTGCCCCCTTCTCCTCCCACCTTCAGTCTTTCCCAGCATCAGGGTCTTTTCCAGTGAGTCAGTTCTTTGCACCAGGTGGCCAAAGTATCAGAGTTTCAGCTTCAGCATCAGTCCATCCAATGAAGATTCAAGACTGATTTCCTTTAGGATGGACTGGTTGGATCTCTTTGCAGTCCAAGGGATTCTCAAGAGTCTTCTCCAACCCCACACTTCAAAAGCATCACTTCTTCAGCGCTCAGCTTTCTTTATAGTCCAACTCTCACATCCATACATGATTCCTGGAAAAACCATAGCTTTGACTAGATGGACCTTTGTTGGCAAAGTAATGTCTCTGCTTTTTAATATGCTGTCTAGGTTGCTCATAGCTTTTCTTCCAAAGAGCAAGCGTCTTTTTATTTCATGGCTGCATCACCATC
The DNA here is from genome assembly GCA_006410935.1 of Redunca redunca. NCBI lineage: Eukaryota > Metazoa > Chordata > Mammalia > Artiodactyla > Bovidae > Redunca > Redunca redunca. Next base: position 10,115 of record SJYQ01009590.1, on the reverse strand, counting down.
TACAGTGATTTTGGAACCCTCAAAAATAAAGTCAGCCACTGTTTCCACTGGTTCCCCATCTATTTTCCACTGCATAGTAAGTACTTAGATCACCTAAGGAACCAGGAGGAACTTACTGGTTCCCACGTGGGCTGTCCATCAGAGTCACCCGCAGAACATTAAAAAGTCCAGATTTCAGGGCCTACCTTAGATTTTGAGGTGGAGCTTAGGGATCAGTATCTTAGAGAACCTCCCTAGTTATTTGCATAAAGCTGGTTCAAGACAGGGTGTGTGTGAGGTTCATTTCCTGAGACAGTCTTATTTGTCACTCATTCCAGTGGTGGTTTTGATAGGAGCAGCACAGAAGCCTGCCTAAAGGGTGGCCTGTCTTGCCCTTTGTGAGAATTATCCCCTGACTTCATAGCAGACTTTCAGGTAGCAAGCTTGTCCGTGTCACTCAAATGGGAAGCTAGGTTCATATGCCACTATCTCTCTGCCCTTTATGGGCCACTGTGGTTGTTTCTAGAAGGAATTTTAATTTTCCATAATCCACTATAGATTTGTTCAAATAAGTATATTGCTCACTGCATAATATTATCTGTCAATGAGTTTATCTAGTAACTTACTCAACAAACCTGTAATTGAAGCAGTCATCATTTTTGTAATTTTGTTTCTCCCATGTTTAACTTCTTATATAAAAATTGCATAGGTGATACTGCAGCTGTTTTATTCAGCATGGACAGATTAATTATATTTGCATGAGGTCCATGTCAGACTCTAATTGAGAAATGTACTGAGTAAATACCCACATGGACTCACTATGTAAGGTTTTCGTGGAAACTGAAAAACCCATGAGCTGCCAAGGAGGTCCACATCCTTCGGGATATCTAGTTCATGCAGAGAGCAATGTGTGACCTTGCAGGACATGTCAGTTTATCCTCTGGTAGGTCCAAACCAGCAGCTCACATGTGCCAGCCTGTCACTTAGAACTATGCTCATGCTACTGGTATCTACATATGCTTATATTTGAGAACAGTAAAAACCTGGCTTTTGAGTTTTAATCAGGCATACCTAATTTCCACATAAAAATTGAAGGCTAACCATGCTAGCATGTGGTGGGCAATTTCCATCTCAAGTGCAAATTTACTTTCCACAGACATTGCTCTCCAACAGGTTTCTGAGAAGGCCACGAAACAGTGATGTGTAGGACAGTTAATGAACAATTCTTTGACTAATAGATTAACTGTGACTTTGTAACAAGCAAATCAGTGCCTATTACTGGAATACATTCTGACTGTCAGATTTTATTTTCCTGTTACTAGAGGTAGAATCTGTGCTGCAAAATGCAGTATGACCTGGCCCCCTATGGTAGATCTACTCTATGGTGAATCAAGCCTTGATTTCTCTAAGGTGCTTTTTGTATTTATAATCCCTATTATGATTACCTGCTGAGCTAGTGGGTTGTGTAAATGCACAGTACTGCTGTCCAGGAGTGATTACAAGATGAATAATTTTACCTCTTGGCAAAAGAAGAGAGTGTCTCCATTTTCCCTGTCCTTTCTGCCCACTTTTCCTTGGCTGCACTCTAGGAAGCTCCCTTTCTTCTTCGCCCCAGGCATGAGTAATTACACACGTCAATGTTAAAGAAGAACTATGAGCTAAAGTTCAGGACCAGAATGATACTGATGAGCACCATTTAGTTTCCCATTTGGAGTCCTTTCAAGTTGATTTTTCTCTTGACTGCAGCTGCCCAGCATATGTGGTTCACCCAGCCACATAGCATTTCCTCTTCGACAGGGACCTTTCAACATGTGAGAGGTGGCTGACCTCTTCATGTTTCCTTCCTCCCCAGTCTCTGCTGTCCCTTCTTCTTGGTCCTCTTATCATCCTGCTTCTTCTTCCTCTTCCTCCTTCCCTGGCGACAGACAGAAGCAGGAGTCTGGCACCTCCAGGGTCAAATGCATAATGTCCTGGTTTACCTCCTGTTTGATTCCAGCCCTGTCCCTTGGGGGATACTGCGTTATTATTGTGACCCAGCCTTGTAGCACCACAGGTTAATGGATCAATTCAGCTTTCAAATCATCCTATGACCTGTCGATATGAAATTCTAGCAATTACTGAAGTGGGAAGGCTGGGAAGTGGCTAAAAACATTCCCTATTGATCACTTTAGAGTATGATGAACTTGTTTAAGAAAAATTGATCCAACACATTGATTTTTTTTTTTTATCAGAGAATCTCATGAATGCAATTTAAGTCACAATATTTCTTGCCTTGCAGTATTTTCTTCACGAGGAGAATCTGTGAGGCAAACAAACCAATGAGAGATACTGAGAACAGTTCCAGAGCACTCTCCCACCTGCCTGTTCAGTCATTCTAGAAAATGTTTTTGTATTATGCTGGTTATTAAATGGAAGGTCTCCTGTCCTCCATGTTTTGTGCATTTAACCCTCTCACAAACCTTTTCTTTCACAACTCTCTCTTCCTTCTGTTCCAGCACTTGGACCTCAGACACGGGGTTGCTACTTCCGGCCGCCGCCCCTGGCCTCTGACGCTGTGTGGCTCCTCTCGGCCGCCATCCCTGACCTCTGACACGGGGTAGCTCCTCTCGGCCGTTGGTGCGCTGTCGCAGCCTGGCACTCTAGGCCGTTGCCCCTCACCTCGGACGCGGGGTAGCTCCTCTCGGCCGCCGCCCCTCACCTCTGACATGCGTAGCTCCTCTCAGCCGTTGGTGTGCTGTCGCAGCCTGGCACTCTAGGCCGCTGCCCCTGACCTCGGACGTGGGGTAGCTCTCGATCATGCTTAGTGTGCCGGGGCCACTGCCAGCACCGCTGCACCGCCGCCGCCGCCGCTGCCGCCACCTGCCATTAGTGTGCCGGGGCCACTGCCAGCACCGCCGCGCCGCCGCCGCCGCTGCCGCCACCTGCGATTAGTGCGCCGGTCGGTGGTGGCTGCCGCCGAACGGTAAGGACTCTGCCTGCAGTGCGAGAGACTACGGAGACTCCAGTTCCATCACTGGGTGGGGAAGATCCCCTGGAGGTGGAAATGGCCACCCTCTCCAGTACTTGCCTGGAAAATACCATAGACAGAGGAGCCTGGAGGGCTACAATCCTTGGGGTCGCCAGGAGTTGAACAGGATAGAAGCAACTGAGATCACCTGAGATCTTCTGCCTGAGAGCCTCATGTCTTGCCGTCCTGGATCTTGCAGAGCACGAGGAATGGTTCAGCCTCTACCCGTTCTGTCCACTGATGCTAACGCCTTGATTGGCATTTCTCTGGGGTTCCCATAAACTACTCCCCACTAATCAGTCCCAAGGGGAATTAAAGCACTTTGGGCACCTCTGAAAACCACCACCTGAGGACTGTGAGCATCCTTCTTATACTCTGGTCCTGCAGAGAATCAGAGATGATTTCTTACTGCAGTGTATGGACTGGAGGTGGGGGAGAGGGGGAGAGGTGGGAGCCCCTGGAGAAGCTTCCCAGGAGGCGCTAGTACAAACAATTTGCTTGCCAGTGCAGGAGAGCAGGTTTGACCCCTAGGTTGGGAAAATCCCCTGGAGGATGGCATGGCCACCACTCCTATTCTTGCCATGAGAATCCCATAGACAGAGGAGCCTGGCTAGCTACAGTTCATAGGGGTTGGACACGACTGAAGCAACTTAGCGGCACACTAAGTGTCTCGCATCCTTCTGAGCTGTGCAGGCACTGGCAGGCCCTGGACTCTGAGCACTGGCAAGGCTCCCATGGCAACTGCCTCAGGGCCCCCAGCCCATTCCTTAACATCGGCCCTTAAGACTGTTCAAAGCTCTTCACTTGTCCATTGGGTTCTCAAGGTCAACCCGATTAGTTCATATTAGCATCTCAGCACCTCACGGATGAGATCTGAGACTCAGGTCACCTGAGCAAGCCCAGGCAGCCAGTGCAAGGGGTAGACTTTAAATAACAGTCCTCAACGTGGTTACCTTATCTGGGACTAAGACTGCACTAGCGGAGTTCCCCCAGAGTCCCCTGTGGGGAGGGGGCATATCTCTGGCAGGGGCAGCCCTGCCCCCAGGCCTTCCAAGGCAGCAGCCTGGTGTGGGGGTTTCAGGAATGAGAAGCTTCGAGGCCTGCAGACTGGGATGAAAATGGCTGACGACCTTTCAAACAGGACAAAGGGAGGTGTCCAGAAACCTTGGTCAGAACCTGTCTTTGAGTGAAATCTCAACTTGTGTCTTCCAGAAGTGATGGAAATAGGACTCAGAATCCTGAGGTAAGACGTCTCCCAAAACAGCCAGGTGCAGTTGCCATTAGGAAGGGATACCCCACAGCCTCTCAGGCCTTGCCCCTGACATGGCCCCGCCTCTGAACATGTCCAAGCCCCTGGGCGTGACACCATCCCCAGAGCACACTGGGCTGAGCCTCCATAGAGAAATTCCTTCATTTTCCATTTTCTCCAGAAGTTTCTGAGCTCCACTAGGTATGTGCAGCTGTGATGAGGTAAACTTTATCTCTGTCCTCTGAGAAGGTGATTATGACAAAAGTGTTCTATAGCATGTGAAAAGTGTTATGAATTGGAAAACAAGGACAGATCCCAATGTGGGAGACTCAAAGACAGCATCTGAGTGAAACCTTTCAGTATAATAGAAGGAAAGAGGAGAGAAAGTATGAGGATTCATGTTTGGTCTTGTTGTTTTGAAGTTTTCATGATGAAAAGTCCCCATTTTGTGAGTATTCATTCCCATGTGGTGGTCCAGCACATATGCTGTAAGAATAAAGAATGTGGAGAAGTTGTAGGAACCTGAAAGTAGGCAAGAGAACTGATTAAGAAAACAATCCTGAGCTCCACAAAGACAGGAGCTTTGTGTCCTTCACTGGTGTGTCCTAAGTGCCAAATACATAGTAAACGTGGAAAGAATGAATGGATTTTTTCAGACAGTGTTGGAGCCGACCATTAGTTGGAGAACATAAATAACAATTTATGGTGGTACCAACGTACTTAATTGTATGATTTTACCCAAGAGGAATCAGACATTTATTAGAAGCAGGGCTTCCCAGGTGACTCAGTGTTAAAGAATCCGCCTGCTAATGCAGGAGCCTGGTGCATGGGTTCAATCCTTGGATTGGGAAGAGCCCCTGGGGGAGGAAATGGCAACCCACCCCAGTATTCCTGCCAGGATAATCTAAAGGAACATGTCAGGCTATAATCCCCGGGATCCCGAAGAGTCAGACATGACAGAGCCACTGAGCACACTGGCCTGCATGCACTAGAAAAGGTAGAGTTAGGTTTTGCCAGCCAAGGACATATGCAAGGAAAATGGGAAGGTGCTTTAGAGCTATTTTTTGAAGACTTCTCTGGTGGCTCTGTGGTAAAGAATCCGCCTGCCAATGCAGGAGATACAGGTTAGATCCCTGGGTCAGTAAGGTCCTCTGGAGAAGGAAATGGCAACCCACTCCAGTATTCTTGCCTGGAGAATCCCATGGACAGAGGAGCCTGGTAGTCCTTGGGGTTGCAATAGAGTCAGATACAACTTATTGACTAAACAACTTTAGAGCTGTTTAAGTGTGTGCTTAAGTGATAGACCATGAAGTTTTCCTTGGAGGAAGAGATAAAGATAGAAGGTTGTCAGATGAACTCTGAGTGGCTTGTAGTTCCTGAGCAGGTTGAGGAATTGACATACCAAGGGCATAAGCTGAAAAGTGAAGAGTAAAATGTCAGACTGTATTTTTTCAGAGCAAAAAAAAATATTCTGATGATGAGCTCTAGAATATGGCCATAACTGAATTGGAATGGAGGTAAAGAGCCAAAAGTTGAAAAGGGATAGACAGTGAGAGATCAGATTATTGGATGGTCTGTTCACATGAATATTAGACCTCTGATTGATTCCTCCCCCTTTGAGTTCCTGTCCAGAGACACTTTCCTCTCCCGAAGTCTACACAGGATTTTCATTTCCTGCAATTCTTACCTTCAGCCAGTGTCATGATTCTGGACAGGAAGGTAAAGTGGGGCAGTGAGACAGAGGGCTATGATAGACATCTGATTTTTTTCTTTAATTTGATTTGAAAACTCAGCCTTCACTCACCTTCTGTAAACAGTTCCTCTCTTGTCCTCTGGGAAACTTACCCCATTTAGTCTCAGCCCATGTGCAAGTGAAGTAGTTGTTTCCCAACTCTATATTAAATACACTGATAAGAGCAGAAATTAAACCTTGAAATCTGTAGGATTTGCTTCCTCTGTAAGCATGGCTGTCTCTACAGATGTTGAACTTAGCTTCTTTAGCCCTACGATCTGGAAGCTAGAACAGAGGGGAGATATTGGGGGAGGCAGGATGAAATATATTGCATCTAATTTTTTTCTCTCTCAAGTCTGCAAATTGGTGAAATGAGTCAGGTAGTTCTCAGGCCTCCTTTCACCTGATTTTTCGAGGTGACCCCGTACCACCTTTACCTCCATGCCTACTTTCCCACCTCCTTTGGATGCTCCAACCTCTTTGTTTTTCTTACCAGCCACTGCTCTACTTAGCCATTAAATAGCTTTGACCTTGATGATATGAATGTGAATGAAGGCAAGGATACACTTGACACCTCTGGCCAATTTTGCTTCAGTTCACTGAGTTGGGCGTCCAAGAAGAAAACCTTGTCGTAGGAAGACTTCTAAGAAGGTCCCAATGATCCCCACCTCCTGATAGTCACACCCTGGTGTAATTACTCACCCCTTGAATGTAGGTTGAACTTAGGAATTTGCTTTTAATAGAATAAGGAAAAAGGTAATGGAACATCAATTCCACTATTAGTTTACAAAATATTGTAACTTCTTTCTTCCTAGCAGACTGTCTTCTGACCCTGATGAAGCATTGGAGAGGCCCACATGGCAAGGAATTGAGGATAGACTCCAGCCAGCTCCAGCCAATAGTCAAGGAATTGAAGATCTCAGTCCAGCAGGCTTTGAGGAACTTCATCCTGCCAGCAGTTATGTAAGTGATCACCAAAGTGGGTCTTCCTACAGTCATACCTTTAGATGATACCCCAGCCCCAGCTGATACCTTAATTGCAGCCATGTGAGAGACCTTAAAGCAGAGAACCCAGATAGGTCTTGTCTGAATTCCTGACCACAAAAACTGTGAGATAGTAAATAAGTGGGGATTTTTTTTTTAAGCCTCTGAATTTGAGGATGTCCATTATACAACAGGGGGCTTCCCTGGTGGCTCAGCTGATAAAGAATCCGCCTGCAATGAAAGAGACCTGTGTTTGATCCCTGGGTTGGGAAGATCCGCTGGAGAAGGGAACGGCTATCCATTTCAGCATTCTGGCCTGGAGAATTCCATGGACTGTATAGTATTCCATGGACTATACAGTTCCTACGGTCACAAAGAGTCGGACACGACTGAGTGACTTTCACTTTCATGTTATGCAGCAGTAGATAACTAATACACCCCTAAATTACTGTGATCTTGGTGAAAGATGTAGCATGAGTAGAAAGTCAGCCACTGAATAGGAGTACATCCCTCTGATGTCATCCCTAGGAATACTGTCTTGGCGCTCAGACATTACCCCATATACTCTTATGCTTAAATGGTATCATCATACTCTAAAAGCCCTGATTAGTCTCCAGGAGCTGCTGGAGGCATAGGTAGGGTTGTGTTGGGTGAAGTGGATGGGTGGTCAGTATGGGATCAGAAGTAGTGATGATGATGTCATTGTTTCCCTTCTCATTTTTGTCTTCCTTTCCCACTCACTCCACCATTACATTTCCTCTACTGTCTCCTTTTCCCCCAAATTCTGGGTGGCTGCCCAATGACCATTCCTGCAAACAGTGGCCAGGTGATCTCTTGGTCTTGCAGTAGTACCACCCTGAAGAGATTTCCTTGAGGAGCAGCTCTTCCTGTTCCTTGAGGTGCTTTCACAAGCAGGGAGACCTCATCATCAAGCTCAGAATATGCTTTCCAGATTAAACATCCCACGTGCAACAGATTCTTCAGCCGGAAGAATCGGCTGAATTCGGACCCTGGCCAGACCAGTGTCCACAATTGTAAAGCCTATCTATCTATACACACCCCATTCAATGGCCACCTACCTGTGAGTTACTCTGGAATCAGGAACATTTTCTAAACAAAAGTAAGACCATCTTCAAGAAAAGATTCATATCCCTCAGCCTTTTCAGAGCTGCAAATCCTGTCTTCCCTACTGCTCCAGTAAGGGTAGAGGAAAGGTAAAGGGTGAACTGCTACTTATTTTCATTAGGGTCAGGTAAGGCCTGGGAGACGGAGAAGGCAATGGCACCCCACTCCAGTACTCTTGCCTGGAAAATCCCATGGACAGAGGAGCCTGGAAGGCTGCAAATCATGGGGGGCTGAGGGTCGGACACGACTGAGCGACTTCACTTTCACTTTTCACTTTTCACTTTCATGGATTGGAGGAGGAAATGGCAATCCACTCCAGTGTTCTTGCCTGGAGAATCCCAGGGACGGGGGAGCACAGTGGGCTGCCATCTATGGGGTCTCACAGAGTCGGACACGACTGAAGTGACTTAGCAGCAGCAGCAGCAAGGAGAGGGACATGTGGCCCGTCACCACAAAATTCATGAAGGATGAAAGGGTTCTTCATTGCAGGACATTTATTCCTCACCAAGAGATCTAAGAGGAAGATTTCTGTCTACCACTAATCTCAAGGCCTAAGCATTCTCCAAAACGTTTTCAGGCAACAAGACTCAATTCTGGCTATATTATGCTAGAGTAACTCATCCCGCCCTATAGCTGTATATGGTTCAGGATACTTTGAGAGCAGATGAATAGACAGTTTAAGCCAAGTTCTAGACTTTAAGATATCTTCTCACTTTGCAAAAGCCTAAAAATTTCTAGCATAAACTTTTGTACTTTTTAATAAACATAATTAAGTGTTTTAGGTAGAGGATATCTGAGCAGGATCAAATAAAGGACTCCAGGATAAAACTGAGAAGACCACTGTCAGGCTCCCCACAAGGAAGCCTCTTAGACACCAAGAGAGGAAATCAGGATGAGCTAAACTACTCCTTCCATTTCCCACATACAAGTACCAGGATAACTAAAACCCATGCCCCCCGTGCAGTACACAGAGAGCATTAGTCTTTCTCTATTAGAAGAAACATTTATTGAGGAGGATCAAAATTCTCAATTTACTAAAGGGAGGTTGTTTTCAGCTGAGGATGTGTTATCATGAAAACTGCAAGGTTTTATCAGTGACTGAATGAGTTCTTTGGAGACATTTCTTCTCTGTGGAAATGCTGGAGAAGTGATTTCTGTTTGAATAGAAGAGTCAGATCTCTGAACACAGTGTCTTCTTCAGGAGTGAGGGGGGCTGGAAGGATCTGGCATCCTTGATGCACACAGGTGGGGCTTGGATGGCTTACCAGCTCCCTGGAGGACAGGGAAGAGGGTTGACTCTGACATAATACCTGATCCTCAAAGGCCACATCTTCTGGGGGATGTCTGACCCCATCTCTGTTCTGTCTGACACTTGTAAGACAACTCTGATCAGCATAAACAGCTTCTTGGTTTGAGGACTTGGGACTTACCCATTCCTCTTGCCGTAAGTCAGGGAGAGCACCGTAGTTGGAGGGATGTCCCTTACCAGGCTTTACCTGGGTCTGCAGTTCCTTCTTGTGCTGACTTAATTCCAAGGCCTCAGATTCGAAGCTACATGCCAGCTTCTCTTCTAGGATCTTCCCAATGGCTCTCATAAGCTCGTGAGCTTCAAGGGGCCCATGACTCACAAAGAGAGCTGCCCTTTCAGTTGAGTCTTGGTGCTGTGCAAAGGTTGACATGAATTTGGCTTTTTGCTGGGGACTTTCCTGGTCTTTGATTTTTCTCATGAAATCAATCCACTGAAAAAATCGCCTCATCTTTTTTCTGAAGAAACTTTCAGGAGGAAGCTGCTCACTCTGTGACAGAGATGAGGGAGTGTCCTTTAATTCTCTTTCCTCAACAAGGTGGCTCTTCTTTCTGCCTGTAGACATCCCTCCTCCTGAATCTTCACTTCTGTATTCTCTTGCTTTGGAGCCCAAAGGCTCTCTCTCTGCAGCAGGTGGGGAGTTATTATCCTGGCACGTCAATAGTACATGCTTAGTGGGATCCTGCCTCTGCTCCATGCTGGTGCCACTGTCCTCCGAGTGGATGTGTGGCAC
>SJYQ01009589.1:88458-104214 GCA_006410935.1 Redunca redunca | reverse complement strand
CCCACACTCTCCTCCTCTCTCTGCCTTGGCTCTTGGTCCTTGTGTTTCCCAATTTCAATTGGCTGCCCTGGCTCCTGGGGTGCTACAGCTTCGAGGCAGAGAAGGAGGCAGGGGACCAGCCAGCTCTCCTCTCCCACGTGCCTGGAGACGGGCCTGTCTGTGTAAATTCTCTCCCATCCACACAGTCAGTGCCCACAGCCTCGTCACCAGGCATACTCCCTAGTTATCAAGCTGATGGTTACCATTCTTGAGGGAAACCCTGGGCATTGCAGAGGGAAGGTGGTAGAAAGAAAGATTCTAGGATCAGGCCTCAGGTTAGGGGGTTTGGGGGAAACTCTAAGGAAGCTGGGCCACTCTAGACTGGCTGCTATAGAGAATGGCAGGGCAGTTTTACCCATGATTGTCTCAGTAACTCCATCTACTGAGAGGGGAGACCAGAGCAAGGAGAAAGGTGCAACTGGTAAATAAGAAGCAGTCATAATTTTCAGCCGAGGGAGGGAGTGTGAAGACTCTGGGTTCCTGTTGCCACCATCCCTGCTCTTTATTTATTGTTATGTTAGCAGCAAAGTGACAAGAAGCCGGGCATGGGATCTTGAGCCCAGAGACGGGGTGGGATCCAGTTCTCCAGGAACAAGGTTTCTGACCTTGGGCAAATCACAGAACATCTATGCCTCAGCTTCCGCAGCTGTAAACAGGGATACAGCGGTACATGCCTCCTCATTATCAGAACAATATGGATTATAATTTATAAAGTCTTAGAGTAACTACCAGCGCAGAGCAAAATCGGAAATACAAGCTGCTCTCACGAGTGGCTGTTACTGTAACTATAAGGACCTTTACCATCATTTCAGTCAGGTCTCAGGAAGAGTACTTAAAGAAGTACTCTTTTGCCTTCTTAAAATACTGCCTAAGTGTATTTAACACGCTTTCTTTTCTCATCTCCCAACACAAGATAGTCACAACCGGAACCAAAAGAAGTTCTCTCTATATAAAGATCTGCTATTTAAAAAAATAACTGGGAACTGGCAAGACAAAGGATGGACACCATCACTTATGATATGTGTGTATGTAAATTTGTACAGTTTCTTTGCATAACAAAGTAGCTTAAGTACGAAAAAATGTTAGGTGTTGATACCCTTGGATCCAGTTATTCTACTTCTAGAAACAGCTTAATGAAAGAATCTTAAATGGAAGCAAAGTTTTATGTAAGAAGAGTGTTCTTTGCACTACTATTTACATAAAGAATTAAAAACAGCTTGAAGTCCAACAATCAGGAGTGGACAGCAAAGATGACACCAATCAGGGCCTGAGCTGACCAGGGCAGGGCTGCGGGGATTGGAGTGGGGCTGGTGGGACTCCAGAAAAAAGGTTTGTGGGATAAAGGTTATTGCAGAAGTGAGGAAGATGTGGGTCGTGAGAGCTACAGCACCGGGAATGTTATCAAGGCAGAGACTCGAGCACAGAGTGCATGACATCATTTTGCAATAAAAAGTCTTTTTTGATTAACATACATCCACAAAGAGACATTTTTGTACATTAAAGCAAGTACAGCATAGTCATCACAAACCTGGAATTTGGATCAGAAAGACTTGGGTTCAAGGCTGGGCTCCAGCAGAAATGTGAAAAACTTGGACTGACCTAAGTCTAGGTGAGTTTCAGGAGCCTGCACGTCATAGACAGTGGATCAACATCACCTATAACCAATTAGTAACAGAATTGTTCCCAACCTCATGTAATTTCCAGAGGATTCCCTTCCTACCTCTTCTGCTGACACTGGTTTTCTTGCTCCTATAACTTCGCAGATGGCTGTCTCCTGTCTGATTATCCTCTCTTGTACCCCAGCAGGAGAGGAGAACTCTGACTGGAGAGGACGGTGGGAGGATGAGTAACTTTCCTTAACAAGTGCCCTGCAGAGCCCAGGGGACAGAGAACCATGCTGGGTTAAGTCCCCGGGGGCACTGGTGGCTGTCCCAGGGGAAACCACCCAGGACCTCGCCCCTCGCTGCCCCCTCAGCCACCGCTCACGCGTGATCAAGCCCACAATCTGTTTTCTCTTCCCCAAGGGTGATACGACACCTTCTTCCAGCCTGACACAGACAGCTGAGCTGAAGGGAGATCTCTGAGACCCTGCTGCTGCCACCATGAGCTCCGAAGATCCCAGGGACTGCTCAGGTAGGCAGCCACCTCGTCTCTGGCAGCTTCCTACTTGTGACCCAGAATTGAGGCCAAATAACCTGCCAAGTAATCAAGAACCAAGAAAGGCGTGGATAAGCATCCCCCAGAGAGGCAATGGGGAGTCCCCTAACACTTGGCGGTCTGTCCCCACAGCCTCAATCCTGGTCCTCTGCTCAGGGAGCGACAGACAAGATGCTAACTTCCTCCCTCTGCCTCCTGACCCCCAGCTAAAGACTCAGAAGTGCCAGCACAGCCCATGGAGGGGGCCAGGCACAGCAGAGCAAGTCCCCAAGGCCAGGCAGGACAGGGAGAGGAGGTCCCCTGGAGCTTCCCCTGCCTTCTCTTGGTCCAAGCCTCCTTCTGCTCCCAGACCCTGGGGTGTCAACACAGAGGCTGTTTCCTCCACTTCTCGCCCTGCTGCCCACCCAGCTGCTCTGTGAGGGTCAACAGAGTCTAAACTGAATCCCAATCTGGCCTTTGCTGCCTCCCACATCTGCCTCCCAGATCTGGAGCACCTTACCTGACCTAACCTGTAAAAAGAGAGGAATATTTCCCTATGTTGTGATGAGGACCAAATATAATGTGTGTCTGTGGCCTGGGCCAGGGCCTGCCACATAGTAGGGCCTGCTTAGTGCCATGCTGTCCCCTCTATTTGGAATGTGTTAGTTCCAAGTAGAAACCTCTCCCCTTCCCTAGACTCCCCTCTCCCCTTCCCTAGACTCCCCTCTCCCCTTCCCTAGAATCCCCTCTCCCCTTCTCTAGAATCCCCTCCCCACTTCCCTAGAATCCCCTCTCCCCTTCCCTAGAATCCCCTCTCCCCTTCTCTAGAATCCCCTCTCCCCTTATCTACAATCCCCTCTCCCCTTATCTACAATCCCCTCTCCGCTTCCCTAGAATCCCCTCTCCCTTTCTTTCTCTAGACTCCCCTCCCCCTTCTCTAGAATCCCCTCCCCCCTTCTCTAGAATCCCCTCTCCCCTTCCCTAGAATCCCCTCCCCCCTTCTCTAGAATCCCCTCTCCCCTTCTCTAGAATCCCCTCTCCCCATCTCTACAATCCCCTCTCGCCTGTGCTCGCTAGGGCACCTGCCCAGTGCTCCCATAAGTAAAGACCTGATTACCAGGTGACTGCCTCAGGCAGGTACTAGTTCTATTGTTCTCAAATGCCCATGCAGACACTCAGGTGCTCAGTTATTTCCTCCACCCACACCACCCTAAGCAGTCAACACACAGAGCTAGGGCTGTGGGTTCCCTCCATGTGAGCCCTGAGTTCATTTCACCCTTAGTGATGCATGAGAAAAAGAAAACCTAAGAACACTTAATACTTCAGGGAAGAGAGAGGGGAAGAGAACTGATGTCTCTTCATGTAATAAGGACACTGATATTACTGAATTAAGGCCCCACACTGAAGGCCTCATTTCACCTAATTACTGCCTTGAAGCCCCCTATCTTCTAATACAGTCATTGCAGAGTGGGTGGGTCTGGGCGTTAACTTATGAATTGGGGCTGGAGCATACAGTCCACCTGAGACCGCAGAGAAATCCATCAACTCAGAAAGGTGAACTTCAACCACTTATACTCAATACCGTTTACATCACACCATAGTTTATTCGAATCTTCAATTTTTATTTTCCTGTCTAGAGAGCCAAAGCTTTTATAAGGATGCCTTTGAGTATGTCCAGAAGAATATGAGTTTGGAAGAACTGCTATCCCTGCTCATTGAAGATGAACCCTGGGAGCATTTTGTGACCGAGGCCGGTTTGTCCAGGTAACCATGCAGGTACACCAGGAGAGTCACCAACATGCCCCCAGGAAGATTCTCCCAGGCTAGTTTCCTCCAGGCAGATCCTATGGTTGGGGTCGAGGATGTTCCTCCTCAAGATCCTATGTGGACTGTTTCCTCTGTGTTATTTGTTAGCATTGAATGACGTTGGGTTGAGAAGAAACGAAACCTGCAAGGAAGGGCAGGTCGTATGACCTTGGACAAGTTACTGAACTACTCTCTGCTTCATCCTCTGTTCAGTTTTACTGTGAGGACACTGAGATCATGCACACAAGCGCTTCTCATGATTGCTGACACAGAGTAGGTGTTCAATCAATGTTAAATTAAAATAAGCTTGTTTGGAAGAATCAGGGACCTTCTTCCTGGAGATGAGAACCAAGAAGGACTTCCTTTGGGTCAAGTCGGAAAATCCTGACCCAAACATCATTTTGTGTTCCTGGGATTCTGACTAAAACTCTTTCACTCCCCATCTTAGGAATTATACCAACACTGCAGGTTCCTGCTGGCCAGTAAGGCCGAGAGGCTGGAGGGGAACTGGTTGGACCTGGTTGGATCCTGGATCTAGCCCTGCCTGAGACTTAGAGTCTCAGATTTGTTATGTGTTATGTGTCCAGTGGGAATAGCAATTTAATCTGATGGATTATAGTGATGGCCTCAGAGTGAACAGCAGAGTCAGAAGTGGGGAACCAAGTGCAATCATCTTGTCCAAAGTACCAGGGAGGCCTGGACCAGGGTCAGACCTAGGGGTCAGGGTGGAGCAGAGGGTCCGGGTTAGAGGACTAGAAGGCAAGCTTGGGCAGCAGGGCCTGGACTAGAGTGAGGAGAGTAGGCCCCAAGGACAAGGAACTGAAGGGGCTGTGACCCTAGCAGAGGTCCTGGGAGTGGGAGAGGGGATATTTCTTGCCTCCCTGATGGGATCCCCTCAAGCTGGGCTAGAGGTCCCTGGGTGACCGTGTCCTCCACACCCTACCTGGGACCTGGCTTCTCACTCCATCTGGGACCCTCTTCTAGTCTATGTGGAGCCGCCCTGACAGTGGGAAGGCTGTGTGGCTCAGCGAGCCCTCCAGGGACACAGTAAGTGGCTGTGAATGTGTGTCATTTGAGGGATTCTGAGGAGCCTCATGCATCCCCACCCAAGAGGGAAACACTTCCTCCACCAGCCTTGCAAGTGCCAGTCTCTTCAGGCTCAGCCATGCAGATGGGCGTTTCCTCAAGTCTCTTGAATCTTTAGAGGTTTCATAATGTTGCACACAGCCTTGGGTTGCAGGCTCATGAAGCTGTCACAAATCAACATGTGACCCCTGAGAGGACAGGGGTGCTGGGTGCTGGTTCAGGAGTCAGGGAGGTGGGCTGGAGGGCCCACAGGGAACAGGGCTCACAGTACATCTCCTGCTTCCCACTCAATATGGGCAGTGGACAGACCCAGTGTCATCTGCTGAGAGGGCCAAGGGTATCAGGCTTGGGTGAGACCAGATGCCAGGCAAAATGATCGTTAAAGGTCCTTCTAGCTAAGTTTTGATTAAAAAATAATAATAAAATTCGAGATGCACAGTTATCCAATCTGAAAAGTATGAGGGCACAGTCCTAGGACTGTCCTTACATTTCCCATCAAGGGCAACTTTGGGGGATCCCACAACCACCCTCAGATTCTAGAACACCACAGAAGGATGCCCAGACTCACTTAAAGCTTCAGGATCCCAGTTATGGTTTATTACAGGGAAGGATGCAGTTTCCCATCAGCCACAGGGCAGAGTCTGGGCAGGTTTCACACATGAAGCTTCCATTGTCTGCAGGATGCATTACTGTCCTGGATTCAGTGGGGCAGGACACGTGGAGCACTGCCCGCCAGGGCCGCTCACCCTATTTAACAACAAATTACCCTGACCTGTCATCTCCAGCCCCTCCCAGAGGTCAGACTACTGGCCTAGCGCCCAGCTCCTCCAGGGGTCAGAACTGATACCACGTGACCCAGAGGCCCACCACATGTCAACTTGTCAGACTGTCCAGTCGCCAAAGTCCCAGGCAGATGAGGACATTCCTATCAGCCAGAATATTCTTGGGGCCTAGGGACCACATCCTAGCAGCCAAGAGCAAAGAACAAGTGGACTCCTCACTGTACACTAAGGTCCTTGAATGAAGGGTTTTCTGCTCTAATCCCAATTCTCTTTGTTTATCTGTGAAGTTCCCATTTTACACACATTCTGGAAGTGATGGCATTGGTCTACCTTTGAGGTGTCTTTATCAAATATCTCTCTTAAGTCATAGGTCTCCTAAGATGACCTTTGCTTATTTATTCCATGATTGAATACGTACATGGAGCACTCGCAATACTCAAATGAGGGTTTACAGTTGGAAAATTTTTTACATTAGTAATATTCTTGTGATTTACAATAAAGTCTCTGTGTTTTTTGCAGGATAGAGCTTGTTGAGCCTGTTTCATAGACAAGCAAACTGTCTTTCTAAGGCTATAACGTTCATTGTTACAGGGAAGAGGCAGATGGACTCAGTGAATATCTCATCAAGCAGCTAACAATCTTGGCTGGGGAGGACCAAGACAAGTCCCAAAAATACCAGCAGAAAAAGGAGAGGTTTTTGAAGGAGTTTCCTCAGGTAAAACAGGAGCTGAAGGAGAGCATCAGAAAGCTCCGTGAGCTCGCAGACAATGTTGACAAGGTGCACAGGGACTGCACCATCGCCAATGTGGTAGCCACCTCCACCAACATTGTGTCTGGTGCCCTGAACATCCTTGGCCTGGTTCTGGCACCCTTTACAGCAGGCCTCAGTCTGGGACTCTCAGCCACTGGAATAGGGCTGGGAGCAGCAGCTACTGTAACAAGTATATCCACCAATGTGGTGGAAAGTGTAAACACGTCATCAGCAGAAACCCAGGCCAGGTGCCTTAACACAGCCAAATTAAAAACCTTACAACTTCTATTAAAAGTTGAAAAGTTTGGAAGGCATATTCAAGCCATCAGGGTGGCCAGACGCAACCCTCAATTAGTAGCCACTGCTCAGCGCTACATAACCAGCGGGCGAGTCTCTGCCCAAAGTGCCCAGCAGGTGAGAAGACATTTCAGAGGCACACCTCTGGCAGCGACTAGAGCAGCCCGCATCGGGAGTGGAGCCATGTCAGGTTTATGCATGGCGTGGGACATATACACCCTGGTGAACGATGCACAGGACTTGCAGGAGGGGGCAAAGACAGCATCAGCTGAGACCATGAGGCAGAAAGCCCAGGAGCTGGAGAAGAAGTTGGAGGAGCTCACCTGGATCTATGAGAGTCTGCAATAGGGCCCCGTGGGCCACCCCTAGAGCAATGCAGGGACCAGGGACATGTGCAGGGTCAAGGGGAGAAACCACGTGTTTTGGACTAAAAGAAGACACTGAGGGAAGACAAAGGGAGAGACAGGGGGCCTAGCAATGAGAGGCCAGGAATAGGGGACCTTTGAAAATGGGAGAAAGCCAAAGAGTCAGGACTGTAGAGATCCTGCACAAGCATCAGGGGCGCCTCTGTCGCCTCCCCAGGGCCTGACGTTCCAGCAAGAAGGGCTCCCCGGTGATGGTCTCTGGCCCTACTTCTCCAGCATCAGCTCACCTTTGAACTCAGTAGGTGGTGACTTGTTTGTTTCCATGTTTTATTAAAGTATAGTTGATTTACAGTATTGTACTAGCTTCAGGTGTATAGCAGTGATTCCATTATATGTGTATCTATCTACATATTTATCCTTTTGAAATTTTTTTATTTTAAATTTTTATTTTTACTTTACAATACTGTATTGGTTTTGCCATACATTGACATGAATCCACCACGGGTGTACATGCGTTCCCAAACATGAACCCGCCTCCCACCTCCCTCCCCATAACATCGCTCTGGGTCATCCCCGTGCATCAGCCCCAAGCATAAGTTCTTCAGTTCAGTTCAGTTAGTGGTTCAGTCATGTGTGACTCTTTGGGACCCCATGGACTGCAGCACGCCAGGCCTCCCTGTCCATCACCAACTCCCAGAGCTTACCCAAAGTCATGTCCATTGAGTCAGTCATGCCATCCAACCAGCTCATCCTCTGTCGTCCCCTTCTCCTTCCATCTTCAATCTTTCCCAGCATCAGGGTCTTTTCAAATGAGTCAGCTCCTTGCATCAGGTGGCCTAAGTATTGAAGTTTCAGCTACAGCATCAGTCCTTCCAATGAATATTCCCGACTGATTTCCTTTAGGATGGACTAGTTGGATCTTCTTGCTGTCCAAGGGACTCTCAAGAGTCTTCTCCAACACCACAGTTCAGAAGCATCGATTCTTCAGCGCTCAGTCCTCTTTATAGTCCAACTCTCACATCCAAACATGACTACTGGAAGAATCATAGCTTTGACTACAGGGGACTTTGTCGGCAAAGTGATGTCTCTGATTTTCAATATGCTATCTAGGTTGGTCATAACTTTTCTTCCAAGAAGCAAATGTCTTTTAATTTCATGGCTGCGGTCACCGTCCACAATGATTTAGGAGCCCAAGAAAATGAAGTCTGTCACTGCTTCCATCTTATCCCCATCAAGGAGGGCTGCGTGATGCCAAATTCTCCCCCCACTCATGGAAGACAGAGAGATGTGGACACTGCAGAGTGGGTCCCAGAGTCTCTGTGAAGGAAGAGTTCAGGCAGCTTTCCCCGAGGTGGGGCTGTTCCAGAAGTGAGTTGACACTTGATGCCTGTCACAGAGGTCCGCACGGGCCCCGCCAGACTCAGCTCTCTGTGGCCCCTAGGCACTCAGGCCTCTGAGCTCGCTTCTTTGGACAAGAGGTAATTGATGTTTATGACTCATGTCAAGCTAACAGGGAGCAGTTATGGAAGGAAAGTACATTTTTTAGACTACTGGAAGGTTGAAGGATTTCTCTTCCTCTAAGGAAATGGCATAGTCCAGAAAACAGACCGACCAGCCAGTTTCCCCACTTGGGGGCAAGTCTGAGCCTTAGTTTTCCCAGGTGACATTGAGATAGTAAAGGTTTCCATCACAGGCCTGTGGTAGCTCGCACGATGTTGAGTGTGAAAGTGCTTTACAGACTGTAAAGTGTTCAGGTGCTGCCATGTTTTCCCACAAAGGTTCAGCTTTTCAACAATTTGTTTTAATTTTTGAAAATCACCAAATTTACCATTTTACCCACTTTTAGGTGTACAGTTCAGTGGTATTAAGGACACTCACATCATTGTACAACCAGCATCACCATCCATCCACAGACTGTTTTACATCAAAAATGAAACTATGTCCCAATTATATACTAATACCTCATTCTCCCTCCTCTCCACCCCTGGCAAGCACCAGTGTATCCCTGATTTTTATGAATTTGCCTCCTCTCAGGACCTCATATGAGTGGAATCATACAATATTTGTCCTTGTGACGGGGTTTTTTATCTTTCTTTTTTCCTTCCTGTGGTGAAATACACACAACATAAAATTGACCACTTAACCATTTTTAAGTGTACAGGTGAGTGGCATCAAATCCATTCATCCCTTGTGCAGCCATCACCACCATGCATCTCCATAGTCTTTCTTCCTGAAACCTGAGGCTCCACTGGACCGGAACTTGCCTCCCCCTCCCACAGCCCCTGACAACCACCACCCTGCTTTCTGTCTTTATCAATTTGCCTACTCTGCAAACCTAATAAACACAGAAAATACAATAAGTTTTTTGTAACTGTTTTGTTTCACTGAACACAGTGTCCTCAAGGAGCATCCAGGCTGTAGCATGTGTCTGAATTTTCTTCCTTTTAAAATAATTTTTTGAAAAAGAACTGTCTTCCTTTTTTACATGAGTAAGAGTCTGTGGTACGTATAGACAGAACTTTTCTTATGTTATTTTCCTTTCTTCCACACTTTGGCTATTGTGATGAAAGCAGCCTGGCAGAGAGTGGCCGAGACCAGTTCCCCTGAGGTCACCTGTGCTGTCAGCCTGGAGGGGATCCCCTGTGCTCTGCCCCCTGGTGCCCATCTCCATCAGCAACTCTGATGACTCGAAAGCCCTTGGGTCACATGCTCAGTCTGAAGCTCCCTACTCAGTCCCACTGATCCTATAAAAAGGGACAAGGACAGGCAGGTGGGTCACTGTAGCCATCCTGGGGTACTTCTCTTGTGACGCTGGGGTCAAGTGGAGCCCAATTTTATCATCATTGAATCTTTAGGGTCTCCAAATGGGGTGGTCTCAGCTCATGTCCCTGGATTGACGTCTTGCTGAATCCTCACCTGAATCCTCAGTGTCAGGTCTTGGGGAAAAACGAAGGTCTGAGAGAGGAAGGATGGGAGACCAAGTGGGGAGATGCAGGCCCTGCTGTGGCAATGCCCACATGATGATACAGGGTTTACAATCTTACAAGAAGATACATCAGTATAGCAAGAGTGGCGTGAGATTAGATTTATGTGTTTATAAAGGTAGAGACAACCTAGAAATTTCTGGGTTATTCAAATCACATTCCACTCCCCTCCCTTACACACCCATGTCAGAAGGTCTGGACTTGGCCCCACTCTGTCCACGGAGAGCTGTGTGACCCTGGGCAAGTTGCCTCCCTGGGAATTGCTCATTCACATCTCTTGCCCATTTGTGAGAAACGCCATTCAGTCTTTTCATGGGGATTTTGGGCTCTCTCTGTGTTGGGAATGTTCATCTTTGTCTGCTATAAATATTGCAGGCAGTGTCTTCCTGTCTCTCATCCTTTTCTGACTTGGTTTATGGCATCCTTTTGAAATATTTAGTTTTCAAGAGGTCAAATAAATCAGACCTTCCTACGGCTCCGGCAATTGTGTCTTGATGAGAATGGTTGGCCCAACTCAAAACTATTTTTAACATGTTTTCTAGTATGTTTGTAGTTCCTTTTTGTCTCCATTTTCATTTAGATCCTTTGGAATTGATTGATTGATTGATTAGAATCTTTTTGTTTCTTCCTCTTTCTTTTTGTCCCCCCTTCCTTTTTTTCCTTCTTCTCCTTCTCCTTATTCAAGCAGGACATGTGTAAGTGGTACTTTTCTCAGTCAAAAAGTAGCACACCCATTTCTGTGCTTTCAAAATTGCCTCCATTGCAGTCAGGAAATGACTCCACGCTTTTCCCCTCAAAGTCCCAGGCAGCAGTCTGGGAGCAGAGAGCGAGAGGCTGGAGGAAGCTGGGCCCCACAGCCAGACCAGACCTGGACTGGACATCCTGTGGGAGGGGAGGTTTAGGAATGTCCCGCTCAAGTCTTCAAGTCTCAGCTCAGTGTAGCAGATTTCAGGTAAGCCTCATGTTTGGCCACAGTTCTCTTTTCCTCTTTGTCCTCTTATAAAAATATCATGGCTGGGGTAAGGAGACACGAAAACTGCAGGTTTTCCTGCTACCTGAGAGTACAGTGTTCATACAAAAGCTTTCTTAAACCAAGATGGTGGAGAGCATGGACCATGTAGTTCTCACATCCTGTTTTACTGGCAGAGGATGATATTCTGGTAAGGCACGGGATGCCCATCAATGGAAATGCTCGGAAATCTGACGGCACTCTATCAGAAAGAGCCTCTATGAAGACAGACAAGGAAAACAAATGGAATTACTCACCTATAGGTAAAAGAGGTGTAGTGCTATGTCCTTGAGAATCTGGTTGATTCATGCCCCAGTAACAGGTCCCACACCTCGTCCTTTAGCCAGGCTGTGCCCAGGAGGGTGGAGGGAGCCCCAGAAGCCCTGGAGCAGGAGGAGCAGCAGAGAAGAGACAGAGCTCCTGCCCAGTGCTGGGAGCTGCAGGAACTCCACACAAGCAGACCCACAGGCAGGAAAGTGCAAGATTCCAAGAGAGACTGGAAGGGAAATAGAGGAAGACAGCAGGCGGAGGAAGCTTTTGAGATGGGCCTCCAGGGACAAGTAACATTTCACCTGGTGAGGCATGTGGGGAAAGGCCTTGGAGGGGCAGCCTGAGCGAAGGCCTGGAGGCTCGGGGGGAATCAGAGTCCAAGCAGCTGGGAGTCCTCCAGGCCCCTGGTCCAGGCCCCATGGAGTCAGGAGGGTGCAGAAGACAGGAGTAGGAGCATCGGGAGGGCCTGGCAATGGGCTAAGGACTTTGAATTTGACACTGCCTTTACCCCTGCTATCCCTGCCCATAGAGTATGAGCTGTACCATGTGGAGGAAGAGGTTTGGTAGAATCTCTGTCTGCCCATGTGGAGGGAAGGGCTCTGTGTCTGGCCATGCAGTTGGGCAGGGACAGGCTTCTCTAGGGTCCTCCCTTCTCCCACTGGCAGCCTTTCCAGGAAGTGACCAATCAGAGGCTAACAGAGGAAGACACCCAGATAGGAATCCAGCCAAAAGAAGAACCATCCAGCATCCACACCCAGTGAGACCCCAGACAAGTGTCAGGACCAGGACAAGAATGGCAGGGAAGGAAGGAAGAATAAGTCAAGGGGCATGACGCATTTAGAAGTGTTTGGCATCATCCAGGATCCAGCCCTGTCTGCCCGAGCCCACCTCTTCTCTCTGCCTTGAGTCTTCACCTTCATGTTTCGTGATTGCAATTGGCTGCCCTGGCTCCTGGGCTCCTGCAGCTTCTAGGCAGAAAAGGAGGTAGGAGACCAGTGAGCTCTCCTCTCTCACCTGCTTGGAGGTGGGTCTGCCTGTGTGGATTCTCTCCCACCCACATGGTCATTGCCTCCAGCCCCTGCCACTGGGCACACTCCCTAGTGAGCAACCTGATGGCTACTCTTCCTGAGGGACAACCCTGGGGATTAGAGAGAGAAGCTGTTAGAAAGACAGATGCTAGGATGGGGCTCAGGGGAGGGGATTTGAGGCAGACTCTAAGGAAATGGGGCCACTCTAGATTGGGTGCTGCAGAGAATTGGGGTCAGTTCCAGCAGTGTGAGTCTCAGTAACTCCCTGTATGGAGACCAGAGTGAGGATAAAGGTGTGATTGGTAAAGAAGGAGCAGGGTTGCTTTTCAGGCAAGGGAGGAGGCGTGGTGTTGGTGGGGGCGCAGTGACGGTGTTTGCTGTCCCCTTCGCTCCTGCTCTCAGGGTGACCCTGTGTGAGGCTGGAGTTCTGTGAGAGCCTTTACATCCAAAAGGAAAAAAGCATCGCCCTGTTGTGATACCAGGCCATCCCCCGGATGTCAGGGCATGTTCTTTCTTTCTCAATCCTTCATAAACATTCATGTAAATAAACAGAAAGGAATAGACTTCAAGACTCCTCTTCTTTTTAAACTTAATTAACAATGAAATATTTCCCATTATACTTACTCTTCTTGGCAACATAGAAAGAAAAGAAAGATACTGACTCAGTTGTGTCCAACTCTTTGTGACCCCATGGACTGTAGCCCACCGGGCTCCTCTGTCCATTGGATTTCCCAGGCAAGAATACTGGAGTGGGCTGCCATTTCCTTCTCCAAGGGATCTTCCCAACCCCAGGACTGAACCCATGTCTCTTGAGTCACCTGCATTACCACTAGCACACTTTTTAACCTTTCTGTCTCCCTTTTTGACCACATTTTATTTAAAGTCCTCTCAATGTAACATTATTTTGAACTCATGGCCTTTCACAGACTCAGCTTGGCCCAATGAAGCATCTTTATAGTAATCATTATCTTTTATTATTGTTATTTATGTGGGTGCCCCTTCTCACCTCTTCTCTGATCATCTTCAAGAGCATCCTTGTCTTTGCAGGAGCAGAGATGCCAGCCTGTGGGATTCATCTCCTCTGCAAGGGGTCTTCCTTCCTGTGAATGGATGGAAGCCCATGGGTGCACATGTGGGTGGGCAAGATGCTGCTGGACAGTGTGTCTGTTTAGTGTTACTGCTCATTCTCATTATTCTGGTTAAACCCCAGTTACCATCCCTACTTGGAGAATTTAGAGGGCTTCCTTTGTGGCTCAGAAGGTAAAGAATCTGCTCACAATGCAGGAGACCTGGTTCCATCCCTGGGTTGGGAAGACTTCCTGGAGGAGGTAATGCCCACCAGTATTCATTCTCGCCTGGAGAATTTCCTCCAGAAGAGCTTGCAGAGTCAGACACGACTGAGTGACTAACACTTCCACTTTCACTTTCACTTTCTTAGAGAACTTGGTTTCATCAAAACAAACATGTCTCCCATACTGACAGCTGTCACAGCAGGAGTCACGCTTATTTCTTGTTGGCATTAAATTCAACCACTTCCATCATCTTGAGGGTGGTGGCACTAGAAACCACTCCATTTTGTGGGTTACTGACTGCTGCTGTCTTAGAGTTAAAACAATCCAAAGTCCTAAGTGCATATGGTTAAAACAGATCAATTTGTACAGAGGGTTCTGGTCTTTCCTTCCCAAGGAAAAGCTTCTTCTTTAGATAGTTAATCAATGTCTTTAAATGCTATTACTACATTGGGAGGCCGAATGGTGTGAGAATGTGTGCTCAGGAGACAGGAACCTGGACTTGGATTCTGGCTCTAGCACTAGCTGTGTGTTTGAGTAAATTGCTTCACCTCTCTGAGCTTCAGTTTCCTTTCTCATAAGATCACTGTGAGAATTAAAAGGAAGTGAATTCATGCCAAGCAATTGGGAAGGGGCCTGGTGCAAAGTGGGGAGTCATCAACCACAATAGCTAATCAATATTTAGGGGCGCATTTTCCTTTTTTTTTTGACTTAAAAATTTGATATTGGGGAGGGAGGTGGGAGGGGGTTCAGGATGGGAACACATGTACACCTGTGGCAGATTCATGTTGATGTATGGCAATATTGTAAAGTAATTAGCCTCCAATTAAAATAAATTTTTGATATTATTTACTTCTGACTGGGAAAAATAAGGATTTCTTTATTTTTTACTTTTTCTTATACCTTTCCCCATCTTCTGTTTATATCATTATTTCATTAATTTGATATCCCCTATTAGGAAGCTTTGTACTTGTAAGCACCTTATTTAAATCTTCATTTCTTATGCTATCAACTGGACCCACTATTTCTTGATTCTTAGCTTTGTAAACTGAGATATTAATTATCCTCCTCCCTTTAGTGTTTCAGATCCCAAATTCTAGCAGTGTATTTTAATTTTTATATTGATTAACAAGTACATTGATCATGGAGGAAGGCTTTCTTATCTCTCCTTGCTATTCTTTGGAACTCTTCATTCAAATGAGTATATCTTTCCTTTTCTCCTTTGCCTTTAGCTTCTCTTCTTTTCACAGTTATTTGAAAGGCCTCTTCAGACAATCCTTTGCCTTTTTGCATTTCTTTTCCTTGGGGATGGTCTTGATCCCTACCTCCAGTACAATGTCATGAACCTCCATCCATAGTTATTCAGGCAGTATCAGATCTACTCCCTTGAATCAATTTGTCACTTCCACTGTATAATCGTTCGGGATTTGATTTAGATCATACCTGAATGGTCTAGTGGTTTTCCCTACTTTCTTCAATTTAAGTCTGAATTTGGCAATAAGGAGTTCATGATCTGAGCCACAGTCAGCTCCCAGCCTTATTTTTGCTGACTGTATAACACTTCTCCTTTGGCTCAGTTCAGTTCAGTTCAGTCACTCAGTCATGTCCAACCCTTTGCGACCCCATGAATTGCAGCACGCCAGGCCTTCCTGTCCACCACCAACTCCCGGAGTTCACTCAGACTTGCATCCATTGAGTCAATGATGCCATCCAGCCATCTCATCCTCGGTTGTCCCCTTCTCTTCCTGCCCCCAATCCCTCCCAGCATCAAAGTCTTTTCTAATGAGTCAACTCTTCACATGACGTGGCCAAAGTACTGGAGTTTCAGCTTTAACATCATTCCTTCCAAAGAAATCCCAGGGCTGATCTCCTTCAGAATGGACTGGTTGGATCTCCTTGCAGTCCAAGGGACTC
>SJYQ01009589.1:0-88152 GCA_006410935.1 Redunca redunca | reverse complement strand
TTTCACAGCTATTTGTAAGTCCTCCCCAGACAGCCATTTTGCTTTTTTGCATTTCTTTTCCACGGGGATGGTCTTGATCCCTGTCTCCTGTACAATGTCACGAACCTCATTCCATAGTTCATCAGGCACTCTTATCTCTCAGACCTAGGCCCTTAAATCTGTTTCTCACTTCCACTATATAATCATAAGGGATTTGATTTAGATATACCTGAATGGTCTAGTGGTTTTCCCTGTTTTCTTCAATTTCATTCTGAATTTGGTAATAAAGAGTTCATGATCTGAGCCACAGTCAGCTCCCAGTCTTGTTTCTGTTGACTGCATAGAGCTACTCTGTCTTTGGCTACAAAGAATATAATCAGTCTGATTTCAGTGTTGACCATCTGGTGATGTCCATGTGTAGAGTCTTCTCTTGTGTTGTTGGAAGAGGATGTTTGCTATGACCAGTGCATTTGCTTGGCAAAACTCTATTAGTCTTTGCCCTGCTTCATTTCGCATTCCAAGGCCAAATTTGCCTGTTACTCCAGGTGTTTCTTGACTTCCTACTTTTGCATTCCAGTCCCCTATAATGAGGAGGACATCTTTTTTGGGTGTTAGTTCTAAAAGGTCTTGTAGGTCTTCATGGAATTGTTCAGCTTCAGCTTCTTCAGTGTTACTGGTTGGGGCATAGACTTGGATTACCGTGATATTGAATGGTTTGCCTTGGAAACGAACAGAGATCATTCTGTCATTTTTGCGATTGCATCCAAGTACTGCATTTCAGACTCTTTTGTTGACCATGATGGCTACTCCATTTCTTCTGAGGGATTCCTGCCCACAGTAGTAGATATAATGGTCATCTGAGTTAAATTCACCCATTCCAGTCCATTTTAGTTCACTGATTCCTAGAATGTCAACGTTCACGCTTGCCATCTCCTGTTTGACCACTTCCAATTTGCCTTGATTTGTGGACCTGACATTCCAGGTTCCTATGCAATATTGCTCTTTACAGCATCGGATCTTGCCTCTATCACCAGTCACATCCATGGCTGGGTTTTGTTTTTGCTTTGGCTCCATCCCTTCATTCTTTCTGGAGTTATTTCTCCACTGATCTCCAGTAGCATATTGGGCACCTACCGACCTGGGGAGTTCCTCTTTCAGTGTCCTATCTTTTTGCCTTTTCATACTGTTCATGGGGTTCTCAAGGCAAGAATACTGAAGTGGTTTGCCATTCCCTTCTCCAGTGGACCACATTCTGTCAGACCTCTCCACTATGACCCGCCCGTCTTGGGTTGCCCCACGGGCATGGCTTAGTTTCACTGAGACAAGGCTGTGGTCCTAGTGTGATTAGGTTGACTAGTTTTCTGTGAGTATGGTTTCAGTGTGTCTGCCCTCTGATGCCCTCTTGGAACACCTACTATCTTACTTGGGGTCTCTTACCTTGGGCGTGGGGTATCTCTTCACGGCTGCTCCAGCAAAGCGCAGCCACTGCTCCTTACCTTCAGTGAGGGGTGTCTCCTCACTGCTGCCCTTCCTGACCTTCAACGTGGGAGGCTCCTCTAGGCCCGCCTGCGCCCGTGCAGCCACTGCTCCTTGGACGTGGAGTTGCTCCTCCCAGCCGCCGCCCCTGGCCTGGGGCGCTTCCTCTGGCCTTGGCCGTGGGGTGGCTCCTCCCAGCCGCTGCCCCTGGCCTCGGATGCAGGGTGGCTCCTCTCGGCCCCCTGCGCTTAGGCGGCAGCCGCCTGCACTTAGTGCGCCACTCACGGCAGCCGCCTGCACTTAGTGGGCCTCTACTGCCATTTCAGTAAGGTCTCAGGAGGAGTAGTCGACAAAGGCTCTTTTGCTTTCTTGAAACAGTAGTTAAATGTCATCAACATTTGCTTTCCTTCCTCATCTCCCATGGCAAGATAATCACAAGCAGAACCAAAACAGGTTTTTTATATATAAAAATCTGAGCTGCTCTTTTTTTTGAACACTGAGAATGAGAAAGTCTGAAAGGATGGACGCCCTTATGTATCATGAGTGTGAACATAAACTGCTGCAACTTCTTTGCATAACAGCGTGTGTCTAGGTATGAATATTTTTTAGGTGCTGATGCCTTGTGGTCTAGCCTAGATAGCTATATTATAGATCCTATATCCTACATCCTAGATAGCTATCTAGCTATGTCCTACTCCTAGATATAGGTTAAAGGAACAGTCTCAAATGTAGTTTTATACAAGGAGAATGTTCTTTACACTATTATTTGCATAAGGAGTTAGAAACAACCTAAAGTCCAGTAGTCAGGGGAGGACAGCAGAGGGATGGGGCACCATCGGGGTCCTCAGCCACGCAGGGCAGGGATACAGGAAGTGGGGTGGGGACGATGCGACTCCAGGCCTTTGTGGGATAAAGGCTCTTGCAGAAGCAAGGAGGCCGTGGGCTGTGGGAGCTGTATCACCAGCAACTTTATCAAAGCAGAGAATTAAGCACAGAGAGCAAGACATTATTTTGGAATGAATGCACTCATTTAACCGATAAACATATATCCACAAATAAATATCTTTGTATATTAAAGGGAGTAGAGAATAATCATAACAACCTGGGATTTGGATCAGAAAGACTGGGTTCAAGCCCAGATTCTGGAATCAGCTTGAAAACTTAGGCTGATGTAAGTTCAGGTGAGCTTCAGAAGCCTGCACATCATAGACAATGGATCAATATTAGTTGTTACCAATTAGTAAACACAAGTGTTCCCAGCCTCATGTAATTTCCAGATTATTCCCTCCTATCTGGTCTTGTCTCTGGTTTTATTGCTCCAATAACTTTGCAGATGGTGTCTCCCATCTGATTACCTTCTCCCTGTGCCCCAACAGGAGAGCAGGACTCGGACTTGGGGGGAGTGGGTGGAGATGAGTAACTTTCCTTCACTAGTGACCTGCAGAGCCCAGGGGACAGAGACCCACAGTGCGTTAAATTCCCCATGGCACTGGTGGCCGTCCCAGGGGAACTCACCAGAGACCTCACCACCCCCTGCTCCCTGCAGGCACTGCTCACTCGTGATTCCAGTCTGACGCAGACAAGGATCTGAAGGGAGATCTCTGAGACCCCGTTGCTGCCATCATGAGTTCAGAAAACCTTGGAAAATGCTCAGGGAGGCAGCTGCCTTTTTTCTGACCAGTTCTTGCATGTGACCCAGAATTGAGGGTGTTTCCTCCTGGCAGAGTTAACCTACAGAGGAATCAAGAACCAAGAAGAGGATGGGTAAGCATCCTGGAGCCCCTCAAGGGGGCCACGTGGAGTACCCCCAACGGGAGTGTGTCCACAAGCCTCTTTCCCAGCCTTCTCCTTGGGGAGCCACTTGCTAGGTGCTCACGTCCTCCCCCACTGCCCTCTAGCAAGTGACTCAGAAGTGAGGCCAGGACAGCCCATGGGGAGGGGGACAGCAGAGGGAGTCCCCAGGGCCAGGCAGGGCAGCAAGGGGGGGGTCCCCCAGCATCCCTGGAGCTCCTCCTGCCTGCTCCCTTGGCCTGAGCCTCCTCCTACTCCCAGACCCTGGGGCATCACCACAGACACCTTTCATCCAGCTCTCGACCTGACACCTGCCCAGCCGCTCTACAAGGATCAGTGGACACTGAACTGAACCACAGTCTGACTTCTGCCACCTCCCACCTAGAGGGGAGGGGTGATGGGGTTTTACACAGGATCACGTCTGCCTCCACCCCTTCACTGCCCATCCTGAGTGTCTCTGATCAGCAAGATGAAGCCTCTCACATGGTAGTCTTACCCCACAGCAGCTGGCCTCAAACCCTTTTTAAAAATTAGGTAGCATCGGTTTAGAACATTCTATAAGTTTCATGTGTACAACATTATATTTCTACTTCTGTATATGCTGCAGTGTGCTCACCACCAAAAATCACTCGCAAAAATCCCTCTAGGTGTACTGCATGGTAGAATGAAGAAATCACAGGGGTTTAAAATAAGGAGGATTCAAGTCATACCCAAGAAGTGTCTGATACCTGAGCTTGGATTCCACC
The DNA here is from genome assembly GCA_006410935.1 of Redunca redunca. Classification (NCBI taxonomy): domain Eukaryota; kingdom Metazoa; phylum Chordata; class Mammalia; order Artiodactyla; family Bovidae; genus Redunca; species Redunca redunca. The sequence goes on along the minus strand of SJYQ01009589.1, from coordinate 84,160 downwards.
TCTGAGCTTTCTGCTCATTGGCCTTGGGCTGTCCCTTATCCTGTCTGAGTCTCACTTTCCTCATCTGTGAAATAAGAATAATGTATCTGTGTGTGCATGTACCAGGAAACACATCTCACATTGTGACCCAGCCACACCCTCCATATATATATATATCCTAGTTGCCTATGTCTTACCTACAATTCCATAACCCCTGGGCTTCCGTGGTGGCTCAGACAGTAAAAGAGTCTGCCTGCAATGCAGGAGACCCAGGTTCGATTCCTGGGTCGGGAAGATCCTCTGAAGAAGGAAATTGCAACCCACTCCAGTATTCTTGCCAGGAGAATTTCATGGATAGAGGAGACTTGCAGGCTACTGCCCATGAGGTCACAAAGAGCTGGACAGGACAGAGCAACTAACACTGAGCAATTCCATAACCTCTAGATCCCTGAAATCACACAGGGATTTTGGCAACTCATTTGAGCAGTGATCTTGCTCTGTACTCTGAGGCTATTTATTGTCATTACATTCTTTATCACATTTAATGTGAATATTCTTTTGTTTCACTCCCAAAACATGAAAGCAGTCATTTATAGGGTGCTGCCAGTCTCTGCTCCAAGTAGCAACTAATAAAACACCTCCCTTGTATTCCTTCTCTTTGTGTGTGTGCATGCGCGCTCAGTTGTTCAGTTGTGTCCGAATGTTTATGGCCTCATGGGCTGTTGTCTGCCAGGCTCCTCTGTTCTTGGGATTTTCCAGGCAAGAATGCTGGAGTGGGTTGCCATCTCCCACTCCAGGGGATATTTCCGACCCAAGGATTGAATGCATGACTCTTGCATCTCCTGCATTGGCAGGCGCATTTTTACCACTGCATCTCCTGGGAAGCCCTCCTTCTCTTTCTGAAGGTTTGAAATTGTAGATTCCTGAAGACACCTAAATCCCAGGATTATATCATTATTTCTAGAGGTTTGGAAGTTCAAGATCGAGGTAGTGGTGGTTTCTGGAGAGACCTCTCCACCTGTTTTGTAAATTCTAACTGCCTTCTCTCTCTGTCTTCACATGGCCTTTCCTCTGGGGGAGAGGGAAGGAATAGAGAGAAAATCTGGTGTCTTCCTTTCTAATGAAGACATTTAACTTATTGGATTAGGTCCCCACACTTATGACCTCTTTTTACCGTAATTACCTCTTTAAAGGCTCAGTCTTCAAATATCGTCACCAGGGGCTTAAATCTTCAACATATGAATTGGGGGTTGGGGGAAAAAGAGTTCCATTCATAATCCCAGGTGACTCTGCCAAGAGTGCCCAGGTGATCACTGCTCAAGAAAATGAATTTTAACTAATTTATACTAAATACCATTTTTTAAATGTGCTGTAGAATTTATTGCAGATACCAAGTTATGATAACAAAAGCAGATCATCCTTAAGGCATCAAATTTGTTTATTAATTTAAACAAAAATATATGATCCCTGTCACACAAAGAGATAATTTTAAATTTACTTTGAAATTGAACCAATCAACACATGTATATTTGGAAATTATGCACCTGATGTGCTAAGTCCTTTCAGTCACGTCTCACTCTTTGTGACCCCGTGGACTATAACCCATCAGGCTCCTCCATCCATGGGATTCTCCAGGCAAGAATACTGGAGTGGGTTGCCATTCCCTTCTCCAGGGGATCTTCCCGACCCAGGGATCAAACCCGCATCTCCTACGTCTTCTGCATTGTCAGGCAGATTCTTTCCCACTAGCGCCACCTGGGAAGCCCAACTGTGATCTACACTTGTAGATCTAGATGAGATTAGTTTGGAAGAGAGGTCTTGTTTAGTTCAGAGAATCATCAGAGTCCAATATAGTTGTGGGCTGCTGCTGCTGCCGCTGCTGCCAAGTCGCCTCAGTCGTGTCCAACTCTGTGGCCAACTCTGTGAGACCCCATGGACTGCAGCCCACCAGGCTCTGCCGTCCCTGGGATTCTCCAAGCAAGAACACTGGAGTGGGTTGCCATTTCCTTCTCCAATGTATGGAAGTGAAAAGTGAAAGTGAAGTCGCTCAGTCGTGTCTGACTCTTCACGACCCCACGGACTGCAGCCTGCCAGGTTCCTCCGTCCATGGGATTCTCCAGGCAAGAGTACTGGAGTGGGGTGCCATTGCCTTCCCCAGCTGTGGGCTAATTAGAGACTAAAGAAACTTTATAAGGAGAAGTAGGCTTGGGAATCAAGCAGTCCTATTTTTGAATTAGCATGTTTTAGTCAAAGGTAAATAGGCAGCTCTCATGGCGTGGGAAAGCCGTGCAGTGCATTTTCCATTGGGGCTGCCTGGCTGCAGGGTGCAGGGCATGCGGTGGGAACAAAACTAAGAATGTACACTGGTCTGCTTGCTGATGGACCTGGCCGTGCGCTCAGGCCAGCTCTGCGTGTGAAACCAGGTTAAAAGCCCGGTGCCCCAGGGCCCCACGGAAGACGTGGGCTGCCTCACTTTTCTGAGTCTAAAACTGGGCTGACGACCTAGGGCTTTTGGTGACAGAGTGTGCGGCTCTAAAGCACATGTTCCAGCTTTCTTGTGTGTTTAGCTTGGTTTTTGTGAGTGCATTGCTATTTACCCCATGAAATCACGTGTACAACACTCTGCTTTGTAACTGAACCTGTATTATCTCTTTTTTCTGTTACCACCCATTTCCTGTTAGCTGCAAGTTTAGTCAGCTTATCATTAAATTAACCGTGAATCACTTTAGCGGCCTGTGAAGTGGCCTGTGAACTAGTCCATTTTGTGGTCTTTTGCCACAGTGTTTTTATAATTGGCATCATTGGCTAATTAGTTGATATTTAAAATTCTTTGAGGATTTCTCTGTGGTTTCATGCTTGATTTCTTTCTGAACATTTGTTAAAGAACAGTTCTGTTTGTTTTTCTTGCTGTCGGAGTTCTCTGACGGTGTATCTGTTTTCATCATTGGTTTAGATTTCCTGTCTCATCCTGTTGTCTGCTTGAAAGTGAAAGTGAAAGTGAAGTCGCTCAGTCGTGTCCGACTCTGCGACCCTGTGGACTGTAGCCCACCAGGCTCCTCTATCCATGGGATTCTCCAGGCAAGAATACTGGAGTGAGTTGCCATTTCCTTCTCCAGGGGAATCTTCCTGACCCAGGGATCGAACCCAGGTCTCCTGCATTGCAGGCAGACGCTTTACCCTCTGAGCCACCAGGTTGTTGTCAATCCAGACCACCCCCCCTGCCCCCGAGGCTGTAGTTTACCCATCCATCTCCCCTCCCCCATCCCCCCACTTGCTCTGGTCACAGCAGTGCTGTGGTCCACAGCGTGTGTCCCCTTAGTTGGGTTTGTGCTTTGTCTTCATGTCTCATTAAATGGTGTTTTTCCCCCATAGCAGTAAGTTGAATTGGTGTATCACTATGCAGTTACAGGAGAAGGCAATGGCACCCCCACTCCAGTACTCTTGCCTGGAAAATCCCATGGATGGAGGAGCCTGGTAGGCTGCAGTCCACGGGGTCGCACAGAGTCGGACACGACTGAAGCGACTTAGCAGCAGTCAAAGGTATGGAATTAAGGATAAGCACTGGTTAGGAATTTCTGTAATGTCCTCCAATGCCAAGTGACCACTAGCGTCCTAGTTCCCATTATGATGATTCCTTGATGAGATGTAGAAGGCATAAAGAATATTGCCAGCTATAAAATAAACTACACTCCAATGCCTATGATTGCTAAAAAGAAATATTTTTTTTCAATAGAAGAAACTCACTGAATCAAATGAATGCTAAGCAGAGCAAATGCAGAGTTTCTTACCTCAAAACTGAGGTAAGAAACCTCTAATTACACAGGAAATCAATGCAAGGATTAATCATTTTAAGAGAAGAATCATTTTCCCATAGCCCCATAGTTATGAATGATATCTTCATGAGCCTGGGCTGCCTGGGCCAGTGAATACCAGGCGCCTATTACTGGTCTCAACCAACCAATTTCCATTCCAGCTTGGAGCGCTGCTGCAAACTGCTGAAATGCCTCCTTGGAGGATGAACGGAGAGCTATTCCTCTTACGCTAGATTCCTTCATCATGGATCCTGTGGGTTAATTTCAATAGGACCTCTGCGGCCAACAACTATTTCTCGTCTTCCATGTGACAAAAAATCCAAAGCATCGCTAAGACTGACATTAGCAAACATTTCCATAATCACATCAACTCTTTTTTCACCAACAGATTTCTTAGTTTAATCAATATTATTAGCTTCTTTGTGATCAAACACTTCGTGGGCTCCATTTTGGGAAGCAAACTTTTGTCCTTCCTCAGTAGTAGCTGTGCCCAAAATCTTTAAGCCCTAAGCTCTAACCATGTGGCATGCTGCTCTTCCAGCTCCTCCACCTGCCCCAGAACACTTCCTCCAGCTTCCACGGGCACTGTGGAGCAGACTCGATAAGCAGTAAAGCAGAGATGCTGATGGCAGCTCCTTGTTTCAAGTCCAGTTTTTCTGGCAGAGTGTCAACAGTGTGATGGGCTTCCAGAGCAAACTCCGTGTAGCCCCCAGAGACCGTCCTGGTAGTGAATGTCACCTTTCTTCCAAGCAGATACATTCTTTACAGCGGCTTCTACTGTCCCAGCCACATCTCAGCTACGAGTATAAGGTAGAAGTGGTTTTATACTGTGAGTGCCAGAGCGGATATATGCGTCCACTGGGTTTATACCACATGATTGGACTTTGTTAGAACCTGGTGGTCTTTCAGAATTGATACAGCAACTTCCAACTGGAGTTCCAGCACTTCGGGTCCACCAAATTCAAAAACTCAGGTAGCTGTCACCAACTTCTCTCCTGTCACCATAGCGATCTAGATACCTGTTCTAGGCTGGAAAATTAAATCTGCAAGCCCGCCCCCAGATTCCACAAGGTTGAAAACACAAAAAAGCTACTCAACACCATGTATTATCCATCACACATTTTTCTTGGCTTTCCCGGTGACTCAGACAGTAAAGAATCTGCCTGCAACATAGGAGACCTGGATTTGATCACTGGGTCGGGAAGATCCCCTGGAGGAGGGAATGATCCCTGGAGGAGGGAATGGATACCCACTCCAGTATTTTTGCCTGAAGAATTCCATGGACAGAGGAGCCTGGCAGGCTATAGTCCATGGGGTCACAAAAAATCAAAGACCACTGAGCGACAAACGCTTTCCCTTTTTCACTTCACAAGTTCTAACCTTATTCCCTTTCCTTTCATCTAGATATTGAGATCATTTTTGAGGATGTCACTGAGTATCTCTGGGACATACTGAGCAGAGAGGAACTGCTACTCCTGCTGACTGATTTCCTGAAGAAAATTGAGGTTAAGGCTGGTTTGTCCAGGTAACCTGCACAGGTGTATCAGGAAGGTCACCCACACCCCAAAGCACCAGGCTAGTTTCCTCCTGGCAGGCACACCTCCTCCAAGCAGGACCATATGGTTGGGGCTGAGGATGTTCCTTCTCAACATCTCATTAGGAATGTTTCCTCCATGTCATTTGCTGGCAGTGAACAACCTTGAATTGAGAAGAGATGAAACCTGCAAGGAAGGGCAGGTTATGTGACCTTGGACAAGTTACTGAACTGCTCTCTGCTTTAGTTTCTTCATCTGTTCAGTTAAACTGTGAGGACCCTGAGATCATGCATGCAAGGGGCTTCCCATAATGACTGACACAGAGTAGGTGTTCAGTCAATATCAACATTTTAAAATCTTGTTGGGAAAAGACAGGGGCCAAGAGTCTTCTTTCTGGTGATGAAAATCAAGCAGAATGTCCTTTGGGGCAAGTCAGAAAATCCTGATGCCATCGTTTGTATTACTCAGGCTTCTGCCTAGAGCCTTTCTATTCCCCATCTTAGGAACTGTACCAAACGATTGTATGAAACCAAACAGCAGGATCCTGCTGGCCCATAAGGCAGAGAGGCTAGAGAGGAACTGGTTGGAGCTGGTGGGATCCTGGATCTAGCGCTGCCCAGCTCTGGGACTCTGTGCTTATATGTTAGAGTCTCAGACTTGCCTGTGAAAGCCTTCTTCAGCGATCAATGTAAAGAAATAAAGGAAAACAACAGAATGGGAAAGACTAGAGATCTCATCAAGAAAATTAGAGATACCAAGGGAACAATTCATGCAAAGATGGGCTTGATAAAGGACAGAAATTGTATGGACCTAACAGAAGCAACAGATATTAAGAAGAGGTGACAATAATACACGGAGGAACTGTACAAAAAAAGATCTTCATGACCTGGATAATCACGATGGTGTGATCGCTCATCTAGAGCCAGACATCCTGGAATGTGAAGTCAAGCGGGCCTTAGAAAGCATCACTGCGAACAAAGCTAGTGGAGGTGATGGAATTCCAGTGGAGCTATTTCAAATCCTGAAAGATGATGCTGTGAAAGTGCTGCACTCAATATGCCAGCACATTTGGAAAACTCAGCAGTGGCTACAGGACTGGAAAAGGTCAGTTTTCATTCCAATCCCAAAGAAAGGCAATGCCAAAGAATGCTCAAACTACCACACAATTGTACTCATCTCACATGCTAGCAAAGTAATGCTCAAAATTCTCCAAGACAGCCTTCAACAATACGTAAACCGTGAACTACCTGATGTTCAAGCTGGTTTTAGAAAAGGCAGAGGAACCAGAGATCAAATTGCCAACATCCGCTGGATCATGGAAAAAGCAAGAGAGTTCCAGAAAAACATCTATTTCTGCTTTATTGACTATTCCAAAGCCTTTGACTGTGTGGATCACAATAAACTGGAAAATTCTGAAAGAGATGGGAATACCAGACCACCTGACCTGCCTCTTGAGAAACCAAAATGCAGGTCAGGAAGCACCAGTTAGAACTGGACATGGAACAACAGACTGGTTCCAAATAGGAAAAGGAGTACGTTAAGGCTGTATACTGTCACCCTACTTATTTAACTTACATGCAGAGAGTACATCATGAGAAACACTGGACTGGAAGAAACATAAGCTGGAATCAAGATTGCAGAGAGAAATATCAATAACCTCAGATATGCAGATGACACCACCCTTATGGCAGAAAGTCAAGAGGAACTAGAAAGCCTCTTGATAAAAGTGAAAGAGGAGAGTGAAAAAGTAGGCTTAAAGCTCAACATTCAGAAAACGAAGATCATGGCATCTGGTCCCATCACTTCATGGGAAATAGATGGGGAAACAGGGGAAACAGTGTCAGACTTTATTTTGGGGGGCTCCAAAACCACTGCAGATGGTGACTGCAGCCATGAAATTAAAAGACGCTTACTCCTTGGAAGAAAAGTTATGACCAACCTAGATAGTATATTCAAAAGCAGAGACATTACTTTGCCGACTAAGGTCCATCTAGTCAAGGCTATGGTTTTTCCAGAAGTTATGTATGGATGTGAGAGTTGGACTGTGAAGAAGGCTGAGTGCCGAAGAATTGATGCTTTTGAACTGTGGTGTTGGAGAAGACTCTTGAGAGTCACTTGGACTGCAAGGAGATCCAACCAGTCCATTCTGAAGGAGATCAGCCCTGGGATTTCTTTGGAAGGAATGATGCTGAAGCCGAAACTCCAGTACTTTGGCCACCTCGTGTGAAGAGTTGACTCATTGGAAAAGACTCTGATGCTGGGAGGGATTGGGGGCAGGAGGAGAAGGGGACGACAGAGGATGAGATGGCTGGATGGCATCACCGACTCAATGGACGTGAGTCTGAGTGAACTCTGGGAGTGGGTGATGGACAGGGAGGCCTGGCGTGCTGCGATTCATGGGGTTGCAAAGAGTCGGACACAACTGAGAGACTGAACTGAACTGAACTGAATGGGAATAGCAATTCAGTGTGATATACTATGTTCATGGCCTCAGAGTGAACTGTAGGCTCAGAGGTGGGAAAGCAAGGACCAGGGAGTCCTGGACCAGGGTGAGACCCAGGGGTCAGGGTGGAGCAGAGGGTCCAGGTTGGAGGACTAGTAGGCAGGCTTGGGCAGCAGGACCAGGACTAGAGTGAGGAGAGTGGGCCCCGAGGACACAGAACTGAAGGGGCTGTGACCCTAGCAGAGGTCCCCTGAGTGGGAGGGGCGGCATTTCTTCCCTCCCTGACGATCCCTCAAGCTGGGCTAGAGGGCCCTGGGTGACCCTGTCTGTACACCCTGCCTGGGACCTGGGTTCTCATTCCATCTGGGACCCTCTTCTAATCTCCATGGAGCCTCCCTGACAGTGGAAGGCCGTGTGGCTCAGGGAGCCTCCAGGGTCACAGTGAGTGGCTGTGATTGTGTGTCATTGGAGGGATTCTGAGGAGCCTCATGCATCCCCACCAAAGAGGGAAACACTTCCTCCACCCGCTGTGCAAGGGCCGGTCTCCTCAGGCTCAGCTGTTCAGATGGGCGTTTCCTCAAGTCTGGAACCTTTAGAGGATCCACAAAGTTCCACGTGGCCTTGGGGTGCAGGCTCATGAGGCTGTCACAAATTAACAAGTGACCCTGAGAGGTCAGAGGTGCTGGGTGCTGGGTCAGGAGTCAGTGAGGTGGGTTGCAGAGACCAGGGGAACCAGCCACACATCTCCTGATCTCCAGGCAGCGGGGGGAGTGGACGGACTCAGGGACCTGCTGCTGGGAAGGCCAAGGGCACAAGCCTTAGAAGACAGCAGGTGGCAGATTAAAGGACTGTTTGGGTGCCTTCTAGTTCTGACTTTGGGTTTGTTTTTTGTTTTTTTTTTCTACAAATTCTAAGTCACAGAGACAGCCAATCTGCAAAGGGTAAGGGCACATTGCCCAGGACTATGCTTTCATTTGAACCAATGGCAAATTTACGGGATCCCCAAAACCACCCTCAGGTTTGAGAATTCCCTATAGAACAGACAGGACTCACTGAAAGCCATCCTGATCCCAGTGTATTACAGGAAGCCTGCTGGTTTCCATCAGCCACAGGGCAGAGTCTGGGCGGATTTCATACCTGAAGCTTCGATTGTCCCCAGGATGCATCACTGTTCTGGAACTCAGTGAGTGGCAGGTCACACTGAACACTGCCTGCCAGGGACACGCACCCATTAAAAACAAATTATCTTGACTTGTGGGCTCCAGCGCCTCCCAGAGGTCAGACTAATGTCCTAGAGTCCAGCTCCTCAAGAGGTCAGAACTGATACCACGTGACCCAGAGGCTCCATCATACATCTCATCAGACTGTCCAGTGCCAAGAGGCCCAGGCAGACGAGGACATTCATATCAGCCAGAATATTCTAGGGGCTTAGGGACCACTTCCCTGTAGCCAAGGGCCAAGAAATGTTGACTCCTCACCACACACCGAGGCCCTTGAATACAAGTTTTCTGCTCCAATCCCACTTTTCTTTATTTGTGGAGTTCCCAACTTACCGACTCTTGGGAAGTGATGATGCTGACCTGTCTCTGAGGCATCTTTACCAAACACCTATTTTTTCTTTTTGGCTGAGCCACATGGTTTGTGGGGTCCTAGTTTCACAGGCAGGGATTGAGTCATATCCTGGGCAGGGAGGGTGCAGAGTCCTAACCTCTGGACCACCGGGGAATTCCGTCAAACACCTCTCTTAACTTACCAGTATCCTAAGGTGACATTTGCTTACCTGTTCCAGGATTAAATGGGGCTTCTCTGGTGGCTCAGATGGTAAAGAGTCTGCCCACAATGCAGGAGACCTGGGCTCAATCCCTGGGTCGATAAGATCCCCTGGAGAAGGGAATGGCAACCCTCTCCAATATTCTTGCCTGGGAAATCCCATGGACAGAGGAGCCAGGCACACTACAGTCCATGGGGTCGCAAAGAGTCAGACACGACTGACTCTTTCTTTCTTTCTTTCTTTCCAGGATTGAATAAGTATATGAAGGATCTACAAGGTACAAAACCTGTGTTTAATGTTGAAAGAGAAAAGTTTACATTTGTAAAATTCTTTTCTAATAGGTTTATAATGCTAAATCCATATTTATGCAGAATAGACATTATGGAACCTATTTTGCAGACAAGCAAACTGCCTTTCTAATCCCTTGACCTTCATTGTTACAGGAAAGACGTGGTTGCACTACACAAATATCTAAACGAATTGAAGGGAGACTTGACAGGGAAGGACCAGGAAACGCTCACAAAATGGCAGCTGGACAGGAGGAGGTTTCTGAAGTTGCCTTGGGTGAAGCAGCAGCTGGAGGAGCGCACAGGAAAGCTCCACAAGCTCGCAGACAGGGTTGACAAGGACCACAAGGAGCAGACCATCTCCACCATGGCGGCCCACACCACTGGCGCTACATCTGGCGCCCGGACCCTCCTTGGCCTGGCTCTGGCACCCGTGAAGGGGGACCAGTCTGGCATTCTTGGCCGCTGGGTTAGGGCTGGGAGCAGCAGCTGCTGTGACAACTGCGTCCACCAGCTAGAAGGAAAACGCAAGCAGGTCAGTAGCCGAAACTGAAGCCAGTAGCCTGATGTCAACTGGCATCAAGAAATGGAAGGTGCTCCTAGAGGTACTCAGGAGCAACCCCCGAATTGTTGATACAACAGAGAAACTGGCAAAAGCTGTGCGACACTTTCAAAAAAATATGTGTGCCATGGAAACAGGCAAAGACAACCCTGAATTTGCAGCCAATGTAGGCAACTACTTGGGCCCTGGGAAAATCATAGTCCCAGGCACCCGGCTGGTAAAGAAGGCCTGTCCGTTACCATGGCTCCAGCTGTCACAGGAGCCCGGATCATGGGTGCAGCCGCCACAGGGCTCTTCCTCCTGGTGAATGTGGGCTCACTAGTGAAGGAGCCAACGCACTTGCATAATGGCGCAAAGGCAGTCTGCTGAAAACCTGAGGAAGCGGGCCAGGGAGCTGGAGGGGAATTTGCAGGAGCGCAACAAGATGTATGAACTTCTGCAGTAGGGTCTGACTCAGCCATCCCCAGGACAGGGCAGGAACCAGGATACACATGAGTCAAGGTGCAGAGGTGCCTTGTTAGAGAAAAAAAGGAGAGGGAGAGAAAATTTTTGGAGCCGAGTATCAGGAATTTAGGGTTTCTGCAGCTGAGCACAGCAGGGGAGGGCTGGATGTTGGTGAAGGCTCAGGGAGAGTGAAAGAAGGAGCCTGGAGCCTGGATTGAGGGAAGAGCGGGAACCGGAGAAGGGTGGGGGGTGCAGGGAGATAAACCACCTTTTTCCTTCATACTATGAAATTTTATTTTGTATTGAGGAATAGCCAATCAACAATGTTGTGATAGTTTCAGGTGAACAGTGAAGGGACTCAGCCATACACATACATGTATCCATTCTCCCCCAAACTCCCTCCCATCAGAAACCACTTATTTTGAACTAAAGAAGTCCCTAGGGGCAGAATAAAGGGAGAGGCAGGGGAACTAGCAATGAAAGACCAGGAACATGAACGGGTTGAAGATGAGAGAAAGTCAAAGAGTTAGGATTGTTGGAATCCAGAAGTAACAGGGGCTCCTCTATCACCCTCACCAAGGTCTGATGCCCCAGCAAGAAGAGTCGCTCCCTGTTGGTGGTCTCTAGCTCTACCTCTCCAGCATCAACTCACCTTTGATCCAGCAGCTTATCTTAACTAGCCAGTGACTTCTTTTGCTTGCTTCTTTAATTGAAGTACAGTTGATTTACAATATTGTATTAGTTTAATATGTATAGCAAAATGTTTCAGTTATCACGTATCTATGTATATATCTGTTGTTTTTAATTTTTTCATTACAGATTATTATAAGATACTGAATATTTTTCCCCTGTGCTATACATTAAGTTCTTGGGATTTTTTTTAATCTATTTTATGTATGGTAATGTGCACCTTTTAATCCCATACTCTTAATTTACCCCTCTCCCCCTTTGGTAACAATAAATTTGTTTTCTGTGACTCTGAGTCTGTTTTAATTTGTTAATAAGTTCATTTGTATCCTTCTTTTTTTTTTTTTTTTTTTTTTGGCCATGCCAAGCAGCTTTGGGGATCTCAGTTCCCTGACCAGGGGATGAACAGGGCTTCCCTGGTGACTCAGCTGGTAAAGAATCCACCTGCAATGCGGGAAACCTGGGTTTGATTCCTCAGTTGGGAAGATCCCCTGGACAAGGGAAAGGCTACCCACTCCAGTATTCTTGCCTGGAGAATTCCATGGACAGAGGAGCCTGGCGGGCTACAGTCCACGGGGTCGCAAAGAGTCGGACACGACTGAGCTACTTCACTCACTCACTCATATAGTCCATGGGGTCAAAAAGAGTCAGATACAACTAAGCGACTTTCAATTTCAATTTCATACCAGTAAAAACACCAAATTCTAAACACTAGACCACCAAGGTACTCCCTGTGCTATTTTTTAGGTTCTCCATATAAGTGATATTATATATTTATCTTTTCTGTCTCAGTTACTTCACTTAGTGTGATCATAGTACTCTTGCCTGGAGAATCCCAGAGACGGAGGAGCCTGGCGGGCTGCCGTCTATGTGGTCGCGCAGAGTCGGACACGACTGAAGCGACTTAGCAGCAGCAGCAGCAGCAGCAGGAACATTGAGGTGCATGTATCTTTTTGAATTGGAGCTTTTGTCTTTTCCAGATATATTCCCTGAAGTGGGATTGCCAGATCACACGATAGTTCTATTTTTAGTTTTTAAGAAACTTCCATTCGGTTTTCCATAGCGGCTGCCCCAAGTTACATTCCCACCAGCAGTGCAGGAGGCTTCCCTTTTCTCCACATATTCTCCAAAATTGTTTATTTGTAGACTTTTGGACAATGGCCCTTCTGACTGGTAGGGGGTGATGCCTTATTGTAGTTTTGATTATCATTTTTCTGAGTATTAGCAATGTCGAGCATCTTTATTATTCATGTTGGCCGTCTGTATGTCCTCATGAAGAAGGGTCTATGTAGATCTCCAGGCAGTGATCTCTTGATGACGACGGTGAAGATAGTGGTGGTGGCCTCAGTGGTGATGACAACACAGTGGATGGAACATTTAACAAACTGCAAGGTGCTGTTTGGGTCCGGAGTGCACTGAGAGATCAGCGCACTGGTCTGGAAATTCCCATGAAATTCCAGACATTGTGCAGTAACAGAGATTGATTTGGAAAAAAACAAAAAAGAAAAAAAATGAAACCAGTTGGCTGCAACATGTCAAGGAACTTCAGGGTGTGTCAAGGAGATCAACAAGTCTGGGGCAAACAGACGTAGCCCATGGGACAACCAGGGGAGCCCGTGTCGCCTGACTTGGGCTGAGCATGGGGATACTCCTCCTCCAGCCCCGGGGACCAGAATGGACACGGGTCACTCAAGGGTGATGGAGAGCAGAGGGCTTGTGTGCAGGTGTGAGAGACGGTCAGCTCTAAACAGAGGGGCAGAGAGAGACAGCACATGCCTTCACATTTCACCAGGACTCTTGCAGAAGCTTCCAGAACCATCTTCCTGTGTTTACCTTGAGGCACTGCCCTGCCCCCACCCGTCTATTCCCCATGGGGCTAGAATGACCCTTAAAAATGACCCTTAGCAGCAACTGCCTCCAGCTCTTCCCTGGCACCCATGACTCTGAGCACAAATGCCCAAAGCCTCCCGGTGTAATAGGGGCGGGGTCCTACAGCCATTAGCTCGAGACAGTTAGGAGACTGTTGGCAGACCAGGAGTAGGTGGTCGCAGAGCCCTCCCTCCAACAGTCAGCCTGGCTGCGGTGTCTTCACGGTGTAGAGTGTTATAAGAGGGGGATGGCCGCCTTCTCCCCGGCCCTCCAGACCCTCAGGCCTGAAGGTGAGCTGAAGGGTGGGCGACAGGCTGTGGATGGTGACCAGCAAAGCTCCAGAGCCCTCGCTTGGCCGCCCACTGGCCGGGCCCATCCTTGGGAAGACAGTGAACCTCTCATCCATCCCCACCTCTGAGACCTGAGGTGGTGGAGGTCTCCATGGGCCCCAGTCCACAGAGGCCTCAGCAACTGGAGTAACTGAACACTCTCACTAACGTGACAGATTTAACCAGCTTCAGTCACTCCATTCAGGTTCCAAGAACTGGTCCAGCTGAGGTCGGTTGTCGACCCCAAGCAGGTGCCAGAGGTCAGGGTTAAGTGGCAAGGACATTGCACAGCATCGCTTCAAGTCCATTCTATGGTGAGGGCTGTTCTAAGAAGGGCAACAGCTGGGGGTTAGGGATTAACATGAAGGGCATTTGCTACAACACATGTCCCTATGGATCCCATACAATGATCTCTCCGTGTTAAATGTGAAGCCTGAGGGACAGCTGGGTCTGGGTGCCTGGCTCCCTCAGTGGTGATGGCTGGACAGGGCCTAGGGACCTGATGGTGTTGTCAGCTGAAATCTGCCTTCTTATTGGGGCCTGGGCATTGGTGGGAGGACCTAGACTGGGTGCTGGAAGAAGGCTCTGGACAGGGTAACCAGTCCATACAGGACCCTCTCCTCTTAGATAGGGCCTGGACCTCAGAGAGTGAAAGTTGAGCCTTGAGAATTTGCCCTTTCTTGTCTGAATAGAAAACAACATTTCTATTGTGGAGNTTGGGGCTTCCCTGGTGGCTCAGCTGGTAACGAATCTGCCTGCAGTGAGGGAGACCTGGGTTCTATCCCTGGGTTGGGAAGATCCCCTGGAGAAGGGAATGGCTACCCACTCCAGTATTCTGGCCTGGAGAGTCCCGTGGACTGTATAGTCCACAGGGTCGCAAAGAGCCGGACAGGACTGAATGCCCTTCACTGTCACCACCATACCTAGAAGAGAGTAGCTTGTCCTACCAGGTCTACACTAGTGGCTCAATTTCCCTGTATTCCTCACTGGTTTGTATATGCTGGCAAAGAAGGTATGTTTTGCACTTGGGCAGCAGGCCTGCACGCAGGCCCCCAGGTCACTGTTTGGCCGGCCTAGTTGCTCAGGAGAGCTGCAGGCTCCTAGATCAAACACTTCCCAGGCCTCCAGCTGCTGACCTGTCCAGCCACCAAGCAGGTACACTTTCGGGCCCTGGGAAGGAAGTGGCAGGAGGTGATGAGAGAGGTGGGGGCCAGCACTGGAGCTGAGGGGCTGCATCCTTTCAGCGGGGGGCCACTCCCATCGAAGTTCTGGGGGGCCTTCCCCGCCTCTCCTAGCTGGTTGGACAGGACTGGGCTGTGGCTGCACGCCTCCATCCTGCCCCCGTCTCTTCATGGACTTCTCCCCCTACTCTCTGCTGTCTCTGTGTGTTTGGCAAGGATGCTAGTTGATTTAGGGCCTACTCAGATAAGCCATAATGCTCTCATTACAAGATGTCTCACTTAAAGGGTTTTCAGAGACCGTTTTCCACATAAGGTCCCATACACAGTTGCAGAGATTAGGGTGTGGATATACTTTTTGGGGAGCTATCATTTAACTCACTCCAGGACCCACAAATACAGGTCTCCCCCTAAAGGTCCTCTGGACTGATGTTCACCTTGTGCAGGGGAAGTGCTGGAGGTGCCCATGTCTGCCCACCAAGGGGGAGGGAGCAGACCCCAGGGCTGCATGAGCATGAACACCCAGGGGCCACTGATCCCAGAGTCCCTTGTGGAAGGGAGGGGTCCTTGCTCCCTTTCCAGCTGGCCATGTACGTCCGTGGAGCCTAAATGCTAATGCCTCTCCTTGTCCAGCCTCTCTTGTTCCCCGTGCTCATCCCTCCTCACTGCCGGCCCCTGAGGTGGACCGTCCACCCTGGTCCCAGGAAGTGCTCACCTCTTCACTTGCCTCCACTGAGCTGTCGACTTTCCCACTCGTCTCTGATTCCTGGCATTAGCGATCCCCTCATCCCTAATTTTATACAGTTGCTTGTTTTTCCAAATAATTCTGAAGTTTCCTCCCAGACTATGATTGTCAATACAAAACTAGAAATGTCTATGTTAATTTTCTGGCTGTGGTCCCCTGGGGTGATGGTGAGATGCTCAGAGGGGCATCGTGGAGGGATAAATAAATTCAAGAGCAAGCGAGATCACATCCGATGCTGTGTCCCAGCATCTCCCCTCTATATGCCAGCAACAGGCATTTAGAGACAGAAGACGACATGGTGGCCAGGCCAATGAACTTTGTTTTCTGATTGTTGGGCAAATAAAAGGGCTTTAGCTTCCTATTAAGGTTTTATAAAACACTACAGTGAGATCAATCTAGAGAGATCAACAGAAAAGATGACACTGATTTTGTTTTTTGAATAATTTTTCAACAGTGACCAAGTAATATCTTTTAGTTTTTTTCCTGTGAAAATGTCATACTTTTTTCTGAATTAGCAGCTGTAGTAGAGACCAATAGAAAGGAAAGTGAAGCTACTTAGTCGTGTCTGACTCTTTGTGACCCCATGGACTGTAGCCTTGTGGGATTCTCCAGGCAAGAATACTGGAGTGGGTTGCCATTTCCTTCTCCAGGGGATCTTCCTGACCCAGTGATCAAACCCAGGTCTCCCGCATTGCATCAAATTCTATACTGTCTGAGCCACCAGGGAAGCCCTGAAGAGACCAAATAATCATTCCCAAATTTTCATCCTTCACTCCTTTAAAAAAAAAACTAAAAATTAAAAAAAAAATTTCTAATTATAGAAAAAATACACAACATAAAATTAACCACTTTAGCCATTTCTAGTGTCCTTATTTTTTATAGAAAAGACACTGAGTTTAGGTGAGCCCTGCCTCCCTTGTAGCTCCATGTAACCTCATTGCTAAATTTTGACTAATCAAAGGTGAGAGGAATGATGTGTGGATCTTCTAGGTAATGCCTTTGAAGGGAAATTATGAGCTCTGTGTCCTTCTCTGCTCTATATTGGCCTGAAATGTGTGATGAAAACCAGCTTCCACGCTGAATAAGACCCCTCACTGGAAATGATGGCTGAGCAATAGCAGGCTGGACTTCTGGTCAACTTACCTACAACCTACCTCCCAAATGCCTAGCAACTCGGACTGTCATGTCTGAAATGACTACATCTACATTGCTTGAGTCAATATGTTAATATCTTGTGAGCCCCTTGTCACAGCAGCTCAGCATCCACATCCTAACCAATACGAAACCATCCCTAGGCTTCATTCCTCCTCCAGGCTTTGCGTCTTCTCATCCTTTCAGAATGCTGCCTCTCTGTTCAGCCTCTGGAAATTGACCATTGCTTAGGTCGCCTGTGGCTTTGACATTGATTCCTCCCAGGATCCCAAGTCTGAGCCCTCACCTCTCCAGGGGATCCCAACACTGTGGCCTGTGAATCAATGACCTCTTTAGGCTTCTAAGACTCAGTTCCCAGACTGGCCCAGTCCAGCTCTTATATTAGACAAGATCACCCCTCCACCCCCACACCCATCCCTCAGCCGTCCTGTTGACTTCTACACTTAACTGGTGAAATAGACAAGAATGAGAGGATGGCAACTATAGGACCAAGGCAAGGGGGTAAGAAGATTTGGGACTAACTTCCAATAGGTATGGGCATTGTTTTCGGGATGATGGAAAAGTTCTGGAATTATGCAGTGGTGTTGTTTGTACACATAGTGAATATACTAAAAGCTACTTTTCAATGGTGAATTGTATGTTATGTGACTGATATCTCAATTCTTTTAAATGCTACTTTTTAGAAAGCTGTGGAGATGGTAGGGAAAGAGTTTCAGAGAGTACATCCTGAAAAGGGACAAGAAAGGGGTAATGGAGAGTCAGGTGGAGAGAGGACAGGGCAGAGGGGATGAAGCTGTGACCAGCTGTCTTCCTGCAGAAATCAAAGTGACAAGTGACAAGGGTCATGCATGGAGCTGCTGGGGTCCAGCCCTGGTGGATTCAGGGTAATTAGAAGGGGAGACAGAGTCGGTGTCTGGGAAAAGACTATTTAATTAGAAAAGAGAGATTAGGAAAGAATAGTGTAGTAGGAAAATTAGCAGAGAAAAGAGGCTGAATAACTTGGTTTATGTGGAAAGCTAATTAAGTCTCAAGACAAGAAATTTGCACCATCTACGTAGGCCACTGGTGCCCGCTTGAATAGCGGAGGGTGCCCCGCCTTGGGCTCCCACACGTGGGTCTTAGAAACCAGGGCAAGTAAGTAGACATGGTGAGCCTCCACACTCCAGATGGGAATTCAGCCAGAAAAGAAGAGAAGGAGAAAAGACCACACAGGGGAAACCAGTCTTTCCAGTGACTGGTCCATCCTTTATTGTCCAGGAAAGCTTTTTATACTTTTGGTTGTACATAGAGATCAATGGATAACACAAAATTATGCAGGGTCAGCAGCCCTGACTCTTATCGAGACCAGGCTTTCTCTCTGCATACCTAGTTGTATACACAAGTCTTAGGTGATTTACATCGTCTTCTGGCCAGGAGGCCTATTAGCATTTTATGGCCCTTTTCTGATAAGGGTCCATCAACCAGAAAACTTATTTGCCTTAAAAGTGTTGTTCTTACTAAAGTCTGGTGCCACTCTCAGAAAGCACTAATTAAGGTTACATTCTTACATAACAAGGACACAACAATTTATAACAAGGAAAGAGGAGTACAGTGATTTATAACAAAGAGAAAGTTCATTAACTCAAAAGTCTAGTATTGCTAACATCAAAAATACTATATTCTTTTTCTACATCCCAATTACTTTGATTAATATCCTCTAGATGCCTAAAAGATAAAGAATATGGAGGCCTGGCAGCAGTCATTAACTCAACAATGAAAACCTACACCGATATAATTCTTAGCTCTTTAAAAAAGGCTCTGTATCTTTAAGATGTTTTAAGCTTCGTGCCTCTCATGGTTGGGGAGCTGTAAACACCCGAGACTTTCTTTTTACTCCCAGGAGAGCTATTGACTGGAGCTCTAAGTTAATTCCTTTTAGAGGAAGGTGGTGGGGGACAGCCCCCTGTTAATGTCAAGAGGAGTTGGTGAAAGCATAATACAGTAAGGCAGGCAGACTCTGGTTTTGGGGGTAAATGCTCGAGAAAATCCAGCGAGGCTCCCTTAAGGCGGGACTCGCCTTTGCCTGTCGGACCCCTTAACCTCATGACCTTTGCCACAGGCGGGACTCCTCGTGCTGGCTCCCAGCATGGAGCTGCTGGTTCCTGGAGGTGAAGCACATCTTGGGGCTCTGGAGGGGATCCCGGCATTGTGGAGGAGGCGGGCGAGGCCTCCAAAATCCTTTCTTATGGCTCCAGGATTACTTACTCACAAAGAGCAGTGAACTACTGATACTCGCAGCCCATTGGGTGAATCTCGAGAGCAGCTTGCTGAGTGAATTTAAAAAGACCAGTCTTGGGACTTGCCTGGGGGTACAGTGGTTAAGACTCTGCACTTCCTCTGCCAAAGCCACAGGTTTGATCCTGCATGCCACATGGCACAACTGAAAAATAAAAGTGAAAAATGCAACGGCCAGTCTTAAAGGGTTACGTGCTACATGATTCCACTTATAAAATATTCGCAGAATGCCAAAATTCTAGGAATGGAGAACAGATCAGTGGTTGCCCAGAGTTAGGGAAGGCCCAGAAAGAGGTGACCCCAAGGGATCAGCACAGGGAGTTCCTTCGTGGGGACAGAACACTCTGTATATCAATTGTCATGATGGTTAAATGAATCTGCACATGTGATACAATGTGGTAGGACCATCTCAAAGACATACAAAAACTGGTAAAATTTGAGTGCAATCTATATT
Source organism: Redunca redunca (assembly GCA_006410935.1). Classification (NCBI taxonomy): domain Eukaryota; kingdom Metazoa; phylum Chordata; class Mammalia; order Artiodactyla; family Bovidae; genus Redunca; species Redunca redunca. Next base: position 64,639 of record SJYQ01009589.1, on the reverse strand, counting down.
CTAGTCAGTTGTATTTTGATAGTGACTGCAGTTACATAAAATATCACCACTGCAGGAAAATTGGGTGAAGGGTACACAGGACCTCTCTGTAGCAATTTTCCAACTGTGTGATTTTGTCTGTGAGTCTATACTTATCAAGAGTTGAGTTGTGGAGGTAAGGATCGTTGGATAAGTGAAGGGGAGGTGAGGCCAGCTTTGTGACCTTGGAAATGAAGGAATGAATCCTTAAGTCTGCTTTCTTATCCACGCACAGGAATGATGAGAACCGCAGGCAACTCAGGGAAGCTTTGAAAGAGGGAAGGAGGTGGTGCCGACACGGTGAGCCCAGAAAACAGCGCTTCCTGCTGACTGAGCACCTACTGTCTGCCAAGCCCAGTCCCTGCCTTGTCTCACTCATCCTCTCGGTGACTCTGCAGGCTGCTCACTCTTTCTATGAGCAAGGACACCAAGCCACAGCAAAACCTGGGGTGGCCTAAAAGGGCTGCGTGATGGCAAATTCTCTCCCCACTCACGGAAGATGCGGAGCCATGGAGCAGCCGAACCGGGCCCAGAGGCCCTGTGACGAAAGAGTTCAGGCAGCTTTTCCCCGGAGGTGGGGCTGTTCCAGGAGCGAGTTAACGCTTGGTGCCAGTTGCAGCGGGTCCCCCTGGGCTCGGCCGGACCCGGCTCCCAATGCCCACTAGGGCCTCTGGCAGCTGGGCTCACTTCCTAGGCCAAGTGGTATTTGACATTGTGGCTTATCTCAAGCTAACAGGGAGCAATTGTGGAAGAAAACTACATTTTTAGACTATTCAAGGATTTAAAGATTTCTCTTCCTCTAAGGAAATGGCATAGTCCAGAGAACAGACCGAAACAAGAGGCAGGGAGAGCCGCCCAGTTTCCCCACTTGAGGGGCAAGTCTGAACCTTAGTTTTCCCTTGTGACTCAGGGATAATAAATGTTGTTGGCAGAGGGCTGTGGTGGCTTACACAACAATGTGTATGAAAGTACTTTGCAGATTGTAAAGGGTTCAGGTGCTGCTATGTTTTTCCATAAAGGTTCGGCTTTTTAACAATTTTTTTAAAATTTTTAAAATCATCAAAGTTACCATTTTAGCCATTTTTACAATTTTTATTTATTCACTTCTTTGGTTTTTCACTTGGCTGGGTTCTCCTTGCTTTGATGTGCGTGCTCAGTCCTGTCCGACTCTTTGTGACCCCATGGACTGTAGCCTACCAGGCTCCTCTGACCTTGGGATTTTCCAGGCAAAAATACCGGAGTGGGCTGCCATTCCTTGCTTGGGGCGGGCTTTCTCTAGTTGTGGCCTGCGGGGCCTCCTCTTTGTTACGCTGCTCGGGCTTCTCATTGCGATGGCTTCTCCTGTGCAGAGCACAGGCTCTAGACGAGTGTGACTCACGTGCTCTAGAGCATGGGCTCAGGAGTTGTGGCACCTGGGCTTAGTGCCTTCCTAGTATGTGGAATCTTCTTGGACCAGGGATTGAATCTGAATCCCCTGCATTAGCAGGAGGAGTCTTATCTGCACCACCAGGGAAGTCCTAGTTTAGCCATTGCTAAGTGTAGAGTTCAGCGGTGTTAAGGACACCCACACTGTCATGCAATTAGCATCAGCTTCCACTCACAGAATGTTTTACATCAAAAGTGAAACTGTCCCCATTAAACAGTAACACCCCACTTTCCTTCCCTTCTACCCCTGACAGGCACCTCTGAAACCTTGATCTTTGTGAATTTGACTCCTCTCGGGACCTTATTTGAGTAGAGTCATACAGTGTTTGTGACAAACTTTTTTTTTGCGTTTTGACTGTGGTGAAAGGGCGTGCTGAATCCTCACCTTGATTTGAGTCTGCAGCCCCCTTGGTGGCTCTGCTGTGAGCTGGTGTTTATCGAGTCCAGGAATGTCCAGTGTCCATTCTGCATTCTCATCAGAGGACCTTTATGATAACCTTCCCATCACTTAAATGGATGTTTAACTGAGTTCTTCTCATTGTGGTTTTGCTTGGCTGTCAAACTAAAGTCATGCTAGTGAAAGAGAGAAGAGTTTATTGGGTGGGAAAATGACAGAAAGAGAACTTTAAACTAGGAGTGGTATTTGCAAGTGGCAAATCTCAAACTTGGTTGAAATCTTGGCTCTTCCCCTGAGTTGCTGGAAGAAATCCCCCGCCTCGCTCCTCCCCTCTTATTTGCAAAATCCGATCAGACTCCTGGCCTATGTTCCAGGGTGATTGTAAGACCAAACCGTACTGTGTGATCCTCATGGGTGACACCCGTCACTCCTCTGTGCCTCCTCCTGAGGCTGGGGGAGGTGACCACGACAACACAGGGACATTTCCTGGGATGAAGCAGCCCAGATGGAAGGTCAGGCAGGCCTCCAAGGTGAGGAGGAATCCAGCCCCACTGCCGTTCCTTCTGCTTGGGGCAAAGCAGAAAAGTCCACTAGCAGTCCAGCTGCACGACTCTTGGGCTCTGGGACCTTTTCTTCTCAGTTTCTTTATCTGAGAAATGGAGCCGACACTTCCTAGAGCTGAGAGTAAAACAGGCAAGGTGTGGACGGCGCCTGCACAGAGTGTGGCACGCATTCAGCCCTCTATACACTTCGGCTCTTTGCTGAATATCCAAACAGGAATTAAGACTGGCTTTCTGTTGTAGACTTTTCTGAGTTGCCAGGTCACTAGCCTTCCTCCATTTGGAGAAAAGAGGCCTGTTGTCAAGTGCAAATAAGTCAGGGAACAAAGAGCAACGTGCTCTCAGCCCTTTGCACGAACTTGGCATCCATCCAGATGGCCTTGAACACCAAGGCTGGGCCTCCTCAGGCGAGTTGCCTGAGGGCACTAGCGCCTGAAGATACTAGTAATGTCGCTCTCAGCAGGGTTCAATCTAGAGGGACTTGATCAAAACGGTGGGGTTGGGGTGTGGACAGAGTGGCTGAGGGGTGGACTTGGGCCCCTCTCCCAGGTACCCTGTGAGCAGAGCTGGGGACAGTGGACTCTGCAGGGAAGGATCCTGGAGGGTTTCTCAGGGGAGGTGATAACAGATTTGGGCTTTCCAGGAAGTATGATTTTTCTAGGTGGTAGGAATAAATGTCCCTGGCAGAAGGAACTGCATGAACAAATGCCTAGAACCCACATCGATGTGGCCCTCAGAAGCAGCAGTATGACCAGTATTCAGTGAGCAGCTGGTATGTTCCGGGAGACTGTGCCAAGTGATTCTGGTGCAGAGGTGAATAAGGCAAGCAGGCTGGTGAGTGGGTGGAAAGGGTGGAAGGAGCCAGGGAAGAAGTTCATAGAGTTGGGGAGTGATTGACCAAGGGTTTCACAGTCAGTTGGTGGCAGGTGGCATCATGAAGCCTGGGACAGGGTGGACCATGCCCAGAAGGACTTGGATGTCAGGACTGGGCTTGTTTTTCTAAGAGCATCAGCAGGAAGAGTGAGAATAGCCCAGGGCGGGGCCTGGTACACAGGCCACTGTTGTTTGACCTGAGTTTCAGTTTCCCTTTCAGTTCTCCAGGTATATCTGGGCCCAGAGGTTGTGTGTGGTTATTGCAGAGTCAAAAAGCTGGTAGCTGCTTTGCATAGCTGAGAACAACTGGACCTTGTTTACATTCAGCCAGAGAAGACTTCAGGGTAAGCAGGCAGGGTAGGACCCCCCGCCCCCCATCTCCCCATCCTCAGGACGACGGTCTGATGATGGTCACTAATTGACAGAAAAAGGGAAAATGGAAGCTCAGAGAGGTGAGATCATGGCCGACATGGTGGGTTAAGCAGGGGTAGAGCCTGGTTGTGGAGGCAGGTGAGTCTGAGGGCTTCCTCCTGCCCCTTGGGCCCCTAAACAGTGCAGAGGGAGGGTGACACCTGCTCAGATGGGCTCAGCTCAGGACGTCGACTTCTGAGACATGAGCAGTGACCCCAGAAGGAAGGTGAGTGTTGGGAGTGAGTGTTGGGAAATTTGGAGGAAGCAAAGGGGGTGAAGGAGGGCAGGGGGCTCAGAACCCTTCCTCCTTGTGGCCTGGCCACCTTGAGGCTTCCCCCAGGGGGCTGTGCTGAGGACAATGGGGCATAGGATTTCTTTTGAGATATAAGGAATCCAGGTTTCATCACCTACCCTCTGACCCCTGCTTCCTCACTGCCTGCTCAGAGCCAGGCCCTGGGGGGAAACTGAGGCCTGGAGAAGGACAGGAGAGCAAACGGGGAGACACAGGGCACTGTCTTCCTGTGCTCAATGGGCCTCAATTCAGGATGTAGGTGATGGGTGGCCCTGTGTAGGGAAGATGGCCCAGCAGACAAAGTGAGAAGGGCCCACTGCACGATGCCCACATTGAGATCCTGGCTTTGCCATCTTAAGATAAAAACCCGAACAGTAGACAGGTCAGTATAACAGGAGGGGCATGAGCTTCCATCTATGTGTTTTACAGGCAGAAACAATCTTGGAAACTTTTGGTTTATTAAAACCACAGTATTCCTCTCACATACCCGTGTCAGAAGCACTGGTCTTGGCCTCCTCTCTGCCCGCCGAGAGCTGTGTGACCCTGGGCGAGTCAGCTCCTCGGGAATCGTTTGCTCAGATCTCTTATTCAATTTTTAAAAACTGATTTCAGTCTTTTCATGTGGACTTTAGGCTGTGTGTTGGGGATGCTCACCTTTGTGTACTGTAAATACTGCGAAAAGTGTCTGCTGCCCTCCCGTTGTATCCGACCTGCTTTATGGTATCCACGGCCATGTTTAACTTTTAAGAGGTCATATACATCAGACTTTTCTTTATGGCTCTGGGATTTGTGTCTTGATGAGAAAGGTTTCCTCACATCAACATTATTTCTAACATTTTTTTCCAGTACCTTTGTAGTTTTTTTCTTTCTGGTTTACATTTAGATCCCTCTTGGAGTCACTGATTGATTAGAATCTTTTTGTTTCTTCCTCTTCCTCCTTCCCCTCCTCCTTCCTCCTTCCCTCCTTGGCATTTCCTTCTTCTCTGTCTTCTCATTCAAAAGAACATATTTAATGGGTACATTACACAGTCACAAATGAACGCACCCTTTTATGTGCCTTCAAAAGAGCCTTCATTGAAGTCAGGATATGACTCCTCCCTCTTCTCCTCACAAAGCTTTAGACAGCAGCTAGGGAACAGAGAGCAAGAGGCTGGAGAGAGCTGGGCTGCGCACCCAGACCTGGCCCAGACACCCTGTAGGAGCAGAGACTTTGGAATGTCCGGCTCAAGGCTCAGGCCGGTATCACATTTTAGATAAGACCCATATTTCCCCCCAATTCCCTCTTCCTCTTTCTCCTGCTATAAAAATATCATGTCTGGGGTAAGGAGACATGAAGAAATACAGGTGTCTCCTGCTACCTGAAAGTACAGTGTTCTTGCAAAAGCTTCCCTAAACCAAGATGGCGTAGGGAGTAGACCATGTAGGTCTCACTACACAGGGTGATCTTTTGGAAAGCAAGGGATGCCCATATATGGAAACACTCAGAAATCTGATAGTGCTATCTGTCAGAAAGGGCCTTTCATCAAGACAGACAAGGAAAACAAATAGAATTACTGCCCCGCAGGTAAAACAAGAGCTGTGCTGCGTCTTTGAGAAGCTGGCTGTTTCACGTCACTGTAACAGGTCCCACACCTTGTATTTCAGCCAGGCTGTGCCCAGGAGGGTGGAGGGAGCCCCGGAGGCCCTGGAGCAAGAGGAGCAGCCGAGAAGAGACAGAGCTCCTGCCCAGTGCTGGGAGCTGCAGAAACTCCACACAAACAGACCCACAGGCAGGAAAGTGCAAGATTCCAGGGGGCCCTAGAGAGGAACTCGGGGAGACAGCAGGGGGAGGAGGATTTGGAGCTGGGCCTCCAAGGTCAGGTAACATTTCACCTGGTGAGGCAGGTGGGGAAATGTTTCACCACCTGCAGGGGGACGGGCAGCCTGAGTGAAGGCCTGGAAGCTGGGGGGAAATCAGAGTCCAGGGAGCTGGGAGTGCTCAAGGCCCCTAGATCATGCTCTGAGAAGGCAAGAAGGAGAGGAAGACAGGAGTAGGAGCATCAGGACGGCCTGGGTGTTGGGCTAAGGACTTTTAACTTGACCTTGCCATAACCACTCCTTTCCCTGCCTAAGGATGATGCCCTGAAGTCACACGGAGGGAGATGTTTGGTAGAATCTCTGTCTGAGGACTTCCCTGGTGGCTCAGACAGTAAAGCGTCTGTCTACAATGCGGGAGACCTGGATTCAATCCCTGAGTCAGGAAGATCCCCTGGAGAAGGAAACGGCAATCCACTCCAGTACTATTGCCTGGAAAATCCCATGGACAGAGGAGGCTGGTAGGCTACAGTCCGTGGGGTCACAAAGAGTCGGATATGACTGAGAGACTTCACTTTCACTTTCTGTCTGCCCACAGGAAGAGAAGGGCTCTGTGTCCAGCCATGCAGTTGAGCAGGAACGGGCTTCTCAGCAGTCCTCCCTTTTCTCAGAAACAGCCTTTTGGGAAAGGGACCAATCAGAGGCTAACAGAGGAGGACGCTCCGGATAGGAATCCAGCAGAGGGAGCACCATCAGCATCCACAGGCAGCTGAGGGCCCAGACAAGGGCCAGGACCAGGCCAAGAATGGGAGGGAAGGACGGAAGGATGAGGTGGAGGGTCCACATGCATTTACAAGTGTCTGGCATCATCCAGGATCAGCCCTCTCTGCCCACACCCTCCTCCTCTCTCTTCCTTGGCTCTTGGTCCTTGTGTTTCACAGTTTCAGTTGGCTGCCCTGGCTCCCAGGGTCCTGCAGCTTCGAGGCAGAGAAGGAGACAGAGGCCAGCCAGCTCTCCTCTCCCTCCTTCCCTTACAGCAGGAGCCCCCAGACCCCTCAGCTGTCTTCCCTTGTAGTGTCCTTCAGGAGGACAGAGTCATACAGACACCCCTCACCATAGAGCAGCCCAGAAAACACATCCCTGATGTCCAGGCCCTGAGACACGAGGCAGAAGGGTCCAGGGTGAAGGCAAGTGGCACTGGAAGAGGTAGAATTTCAGGAGAGCAGGTGGGCGTGAGGCGCATTCAAGGCCAAGGGAACATTGTGTGTTAAGATCTAGGCTGAGAACAAAGAGCAGCAGCTGGAAATGGCGCAGTCAGGGAATAAGCAGAGCAGGGGTGGCTTGGACAGAGAAAGGCAGCTGCTTGGAGGTGGGCCTGCCTGTGTGAATTCTCTCCCATCCACACAGTCAGTGCCTCCAGCCTCCACCACCAGGCACACTCCCTAGTGAACAAGCTGATGGTTACTCTTCCTGAAGAGTAACCCTGGCTATTGCAGAGAGAAAGTGTTAGAAACTAAGATGCTAGGATGGGGGCTCAGGCAAGGGGATTTGGGGGAGGCGCTAAGGAAATAGGGCTGGTCTAGATTGGATGCTGCAGAGTAGGGGACCGGCAAGAATACTAGTTCGGGTTGCAACCCCTTCTCCAGGGGTTCTTCCCAACCCAGGGACTGAACCCACGTCTCCTGAGTCTTGCTTCTCCTGCATTACCACTGAAAGTGAAAGTCTTTCAGTCGTGTCCAATTCTTTGTGACCCCATGGACTGTAGCCTGCCAAGCTCCTCGGTCCATGGGATTTTCCAGGCAAGGATACTGGAGTGGGTTGCCATTCCCTTCTCCAGAGGATCTTCGTGCTTTTTAACCTTTATGTCTCCCTTTCTGGCCACACTTTCTCTAAAGTCCTCTCATTTAAATATTATTATGAACTCATGGCCTTTCACAGACTCAACCTGGCCCAATGAAACATATTTATGGTAACCATTATCTTTTTATTTATTATCATCGTTATATGTGGGTGCCCCTTTAAGTAGCAGAGATGCCGATCTGTGGAGCTCACCTCCCCTGCAAGGGGCCTTCCTTCCTTTGAGTGGACAGAAGGAAGCTCATGGGTGCACATGTGCAAGACGCTGCTGGACAATGTGTCTGTTTAAGGCCACAGTTCACACTGATTATTCTCGTTTAACCCTGTTATCATTCCTGCTTTTCTAGAGAAGTTGGTTTCATCAACACAAACATGTCTCCTACACTGACAGCTGTCACAGCAGGAGTCAGGCTCATTTCTTGTTGGCACTTAATTCAACCACCTTCAATCACCTTTAAGGTGCTGGTACTAGAAACCACCCCATTTTGTGGGTTACTGACTGCTATAAAGTGACTGCTGCTGTCTTAGAGCTAAAACAATCCAAAGTCCTAAGTGCATATGGTTAAAACAGATCAATTTGTACAGAGGGTTCTGCTCATTCCTTCCCAAGGAAAAGCTATTTCTTTAGATAGTTAATCAATGTCTTTAAATGATATTACTACATTGGGAAGCGGAATAGTGTGAGAATGTGTGCTCAGGAGACAGGAACCTGGACTTGGATTCTGGCTCTAGCACTAGCTGTGTGCTTTGAGTAAATTGAGCTTCTGTTTCCTTTTTTACAGACAGGCTCATTATGAGAACTAAAAGTGAGTGAAGGCCTACCAAGCACTTGGAATCTTGCCTGGTGCAAAGAGAGAAGTCATCAACCATGATAGCTAATACATATTCAGTTCAGTTCAGTCACTCAGTCATGTCCAGCTCTTTGCGACCCCATGAATCGCAGCACACCAGGCCTCCCTGTCCATCACCATCTCCCGGAGTTCACTCAAACTCATGTCCATAGATTCAGTGATGCCATCCAGCCATCTCATCCTTGTCGTCCCCTTTTCTTCCTCCCCCAAATCCCTCCCAGCATCGGAGTCTTTTCCAATGAGTCAACTCTTTGCNCACAAAGGCTTTGGCATAGTCAATAAAGCAGAAATAGATGTTTTTCTGGAACTCTCTTGCTTTTTCCATGATCCAGCAGATGTTGACAATTTGATCTCTGGTTCCTCTGCCTTTTCTAAAACCAGCTTGAACATCTCGAAGGTCACGGTTCACGTATTGCTGAAGCCTGGCTTGGAGAATTTTGAGCATTACTTTACTAGCGTGTGAGATGAGTGCAATTGTGCGGTAGTTTGAGCATTCTTTGGCATTGCCTTTCTTTGGGATTGGAATGAAAACTGACCTTTTCCAGTCCTGTGGCCACTGCTGAGTTTTCCAAATGTGCTGGCATATTGAGTGCAGCACTTTCACAGCATCATCTTTCAAGATTTGAAGTAGCTCATATTAGATATTGCATTTTTCTTTGGCATGATTTAAAATTTTTTGTTATTATTTATTTCTTACTGGGAAAAAAATAATTATTTCATTTGTTTGTATACTTTTTCTTATACCTTTCCCCACTTTCTCCTAATATCATTTTTTTATCACTAAGTTTATACCCTCTATTAGAAAACTTTGTAATTGTAAGCTCTTTGTTTACGCCTTTATTTCTTAAGCCGTCAACTGAAGCCAGGATTTCTTGACTCCCTGTTTTGTAAAATGAAATATTAATCTTCATCCTCCCTTCAGTGCTTCAGCTCCCAACTTGTAGCAGTGTCCCTTAATTTTATATTGATTAACAAGTAGATTCATTTCTAATGTTTAAATAATCTTTTATCTTAAAAGATAAAAATCAAAAAATAATGAATAGAAATGAAATACCAACTGTAAAATTTTGAATCACTTATTGTAGCTTTCTGAAAAGTCTGGTGAAGGGTGAAGGCTGCTGTGAATATGGGATGGGGTGTGGGGGTGGTGGGCTTGACCCCTGCTCTCCCCTTGGCCTCCCTCTCATCTTGCTCCCTCCCTGGGGCTCTGTGCAGCGGACTGTTCTCTCCTATGAGCGCGCTCCCTGTTTCTCTCCCTCTACAGCGCTAATCTTTATTCAGCTATCACTTCTCCATCCAGTGAGTCTTCAAACATTTGTTAAGGACTCTGGTCTTCTGTTGCCCCCATGCTTGTTTTTATTAGCAGCAGAGGGAGGAGAGGCAGGCTATGGTTTCTTGAGCCAGTGAGTGGGGTGCAACCAGTGTACCAAGGGCAAGACTTCTGACCTTGGGCAAGTCATGTAACATCTGTGAGTCAGCTTCCTTATCTGTAAATACTGATACACTGTACATATCTCAAAGTTTAATGAAATGAAATGCGAGTTATCGTTGGTAAAGTTTCACAGCAAATAATGATGCAGAGCAGAGACCACAAACACAAGTCACTCTCATCAACAGCTGTTATCATACCTGTAAGTATCTTTGCTATCATTTAATTCAGGTCTCAGCAGAGGTAGTTAATAAGTGCTCTTAAAAATGTGGCTACATATAATCAACATTTGCTCTCTTCCTTCACCTCCCAGGGCAACACAATCACAAGAAGAACCAAACTAGTCTCTATATAAATATCTGGGCTTTTTATTTTATTATCCAAAATTTAATCTTTTATTTAATATTATATATTCTGATTCAATAATAATCTTATGTGTTTACCATGGGTAAAATTTTAAATTAATTTAAAGTATAACTGAATTTATAATAACATTAGGATTTAGCATTAATCAAAGAATGGATATCACAGATTGAGCTAAACATAAATAGAATTGAAATATATCCCCAAATATCTGGATTTTGTGTTTTAAAAAGTCCACTGAGAATGAGTACGTTTGAAAGGATGGGTACTCTCATATATTATGAGTGAATGTAAATTGCTATAATTTGTTTGCATAACAGTTTGGCACTAGGTACAAAAATCTTTTAGGTGTTCATGCCTTCTAATCTAGTAATTATACTTCTAGAAATAGCTTAAGGAAACAGTCTCAAATACAGGTGACGTTTTTTACAAGGAGAATGTTCTTTGCACTATTATTTACATAAAAGAGTTAGAAATAGCCTAAAAGTCCTCCCGTCAGGGGAGGACAGCAGAGGGGTAGGGCACCATGGGGGTCCTCAGTCACCCAGGAGAGGGATACAAGAATTGGGGCAGGGCCAGAGGGACTCCAGGCTCTTGTGGGATAAAGGGCCTTGTAGAAGCAAGGAGGGTGCAGACTGTGGGAGCTGTATCATCAGGAACTTTATCAAGGCAGAGACTCAAGCACAGGAGCAAGACATCATTTTAATTAAGAAGAGTTATTTTTCGATAAGCATACATCCACAATTATACATATTTTTACATTAAAGGGAGTAGAGCATAGTCATCACAAACCTGGGATTTGGATCAGAAACACTTGGGTCCAAGTCCAGGCTCTGGTAGCGGCATGAAAACTTGGGCTGACCTAAGTTTAGGTGACTTTCAGGAGCCTGCACGTCATAGACAATGGACCGATATTAGTTATTACCAATTAGTGAGCACAAGTGTTCCCAACCTCACGTAATTTCCAGAGTGTTCCCTCCCTATCTGTTTTTCTGTCTCTGGTTTTATTGCTTTGATAACTTCGCAGATGGCTGTCTCCTGTCTGATTATCCTCTCCTTGTGCCTCAACAGGAGAGCAGGACTTTGAGTTGGCTTGGAGGGAACTGGTAGGAGGATGAGTAACTTTTCTTAACTAGCAGCCAGCAGAGCACAGGAGACAGAGAAAGATGCCAGGTCAAGTCCCCAGTGGCATTTGTGGTCATCCCAGGGGAACCTGCCAGAGACCTCGCCCCTCACTGCTCCCTGCAGCCACTGCTCACTACTGACGGAGCCCACAGCCTGATTTCTCTTCCCCAGGGGTGAAGCATCACCTCCTTCCAGCCCGACCCAGACAAGGAGGTGAAGGAAGATCTCTGAGACCCAGCTGCTGCCACCATGAGCTCAGAAGACCCTGGGGAAAGCTCAGGTAATCAGCTGCCTCATCTCTGACTGGTTTTTACTTGTGAGGGTGGTGTTGAGAGATTGTTGCTGAGCCGTTAAAGACACCAGGATTCTTGGCCTCTGGAGGAGAGGAATTCATTCGGGGCCAGTGACAAGGCTTGATGGCTCAGAGCTTTAGTGTAATAAAGATTTATTAAAGTATAAAAGAGATAGAGAAAGCTTCTGACATAGACATCACAAGGAGGCAGAGAGAGTACCCCCAGGCTGTCTTTAGCAGGAAGCTATATACATACTCAGTTCAGTTCAGTTCAGTCGCTCAGTCATGTCTGACTCTTTGCGACCCCATGAATCGCAGCACACCAGGCCTCCCTGTCCACCACCAACTCCCGGAGTTCACTCAGACTCACGTCCATTGAGTCAGTGATGCCATCCAGCCATCTCATCCTCTGTCGTCCCCTTCTCCTCCTGCCCCCAATCCCTCCCAGCATCAGAGTCTTTTCCAATGAGTCAACTCTTCACATGAGGTGGCCAGAGTACTGGAGTTTCAGCTTTAGCATCATTCCTTCCAAAGAAATCCCAGGGCTGGTCTTCAGAACGGACTGATTGGATCTCCTTGCAGTCCAAGGGACTCTCAAGAGTCTTCTTCAACACCACAGTTCAAAAGCATCAATTCTTCAGCGCTCAGCTTTCTTCACAGTCCAACTCTCATATCCATACATGACTATTGGAAAAACCATAGCCTTGACTAGACGGACCTTAGTCGGTAAATAATGTCTCTGCTTTTGAATATGCTATGTAGGTTGGTCATAACTCTTCTTCCAAGGAATAAGCATCTTTTAATTTCATGGCTGCAGTCACCATCTGCAGTGATTTTGGAGCCCCAAAATAATAAAGTCTGACACCATTTCCACTGTTTCCCCATCTATTTCCCATGGAGTGATGGGACTGGATGCCATGATCTTCGTTTTCTGAATTAGGAGAGTTTAAATTTAGAAATTGAGAACAGTCGTGATCAGGTGTTTCATTTTCCTTCTCAGGAAGGAAAGTGGCAGCATTTAAGTTTCCACAGACTTTAAGATTAGTTATGGGTCCTTCTAACAACGACTGATATTTAAGAAGCTGACTGTCTATCCAAATATTAACCTTAGAGTTTAAGATTCCACTCACATCATGAGAAGTCAGTACAGTAAGACTTCACCCATTAATAATTTTAAGAGCCTCACATCCTAATCTGATTTCGGTGTTGACCATCCGGTGATGTCCGTGTGTAGAGTCTTCTCTTGTGTTGTTGGAAGAGGGTGTTTGCTATGACCAGTGCGTTCTCTTGGCAAAACTCTATTAGCCTTTGCCCTGCTTCATTCGGTATTCCAAGGCCAAATTTGCCTATTACTCCAGGTGTTTCTTGACTTCCTACTTTTGCAGTCCAGTCCCCTATAATGAAAAGGACATCTTTTTTGGGTGTTAGTTCTGAAAGGTCTTGTAGGTCTTCATAGAACCGTTCAACTTCAGCTTCTTCAGCGTTACTGGTTGGAGCATAGACTTGGATAACTGTGATATTGAATGGTTTGCCTTGGAAACAAACAGAGATCATTCTGTCATTTTTGAGATTGCATCCAAGTACTGCATTTTGGACTCTTTTGTTGACCATGATGGCTACTCCATTTTTTCTAAGGCATTCCTTCCTGCAGTAGTAGATATAATGGTCATCTGAGTTAAGATTCACCCATTCCAGTCCATTTTAGTTCGCTGATTCCTAGAATGTCGATGTTCACTCTTGCCATCTCCTGACTGGTTCCAAATAGGAAAAGGAGTATGTCAAGGCTGTATATTGTCACCCTGCTTATTTAACATATATGCAGAGTACATCATGAGAAACGCTGGGCTGGAAGAAGCACAAGCTGGAATCAAGATTGCCAGGAGAAATATCAATAATCTCAGATATGCAGATGACACCACCCTTATGGCAGAAAGTGAAGAGGAACTAAAAAGCCTCCTGATGAAAGTGAAAGTGGAGAGTGAAAAAGTTGGCTTAAAGCTCAACATTCAGAAAACAAAGATCATGGCATCTGGTCCCATCACTTCATGGGAAATAGATGGGGAAACAGTGGAGACAGTGTCAGACTTTATTATTTTGGGCTCCAAAATAATGAAATTAAAAGATGCTTACTCCTTGGAAGAAAAGTTATGACCAACCTACATAGCATATTTAAAAGCAGAGACATTACTTTGCCAACTAAGGTCTGTCTAGTCAAGGCTATGGTTTTTCCAGTAGTCATGTATGGATGTGAGAGTTGGACTGTGAAGAAGGCTGAGTGCCAAAGAATTGATGCTTTTGAACTGTGGTGTTGGAGAAGACTCTTGCGAGTCCCTTGGACTGCAAGGAGATCCAAACAGTCCATTCTGAAGGAGATCAGCCCTGGGATTTCTTTGGAAGGAATGATGTTAAAGCTGAAACTCCAGTAATTTGGCCACCTCATGCGAAGAGTTGAAAAAGTCTTTTCATTGGAAAAGACTCTGATGCTGGGAGGGATTGGGGGCAGGAGGAGAGGGGGACGACAGAGGATGAGATGGCTGGATGGCATCACTGACTCAATGGACGTGAGTCTAAGTGAACTCCGGGAGTTGGTGGTGGACAGGGAGGCCTGGTGTGCTGCGATTCATGGGGTCGCAAAGAGTCGGACACGACTGAGTGACTGAACTGAACTGAACTCACATCCTAATAAAGAAGTTTCAGAAATTACTCTTAGATAGTGTGGCCACCCACGTGCCACTACATCTAACTCTCTGCTCAGGTATCCTATAGGCTGCTGGTGAGGCCCTTGGGGTTGTGTCAAAACTCCCAAGGCCATACCTTTTCTTTTAGTGACAAAGAAATTAAATTCTGACCCTGTGGGCAAACTCATAGCAGGAGCTTGCAGGACAGCAGTCTGAAGAGCCTTAAAAGCCTTAGATTATATGGAGACCAAACCAGTTTGTTGGTTTGGGCTAGTTGAGTTTCAGTTATAAGTTTATATAAAGGCTGGGCAAGTTCCCCATAACCTGCAATCCAAATGCGGCAGTAGTCTGTGATTCCTAAAAGTCCTTTCAATTGTCTTAAAGTCATAGGTAGGGGATGATTTTAAAATATTTGGCTCATTCAGGAATTTCAGACAACAGAGTATAAGGATTAGGTACCTCAGGGTGTAAAGGAACTACAGCCTCATTTATTATTCGTAAATCCTGAACTAGTCTCCATTTATCATTTGACTTCTTTACACCCAAAATGAGTGCTGCATGGATGATTAAAGGGAATTAATAGCTCCTGGTCCTTTAAATTCTCACTAATAGGTTTTAACCCTTCCTTAACCTTGGGCTCGAGTGGATACTGGTTTTGATGTGGAAATAAATGTCGGTCTTTGAGCTTGATAACTACAGGAATAGCATTTTGTGCTTGACCCACAATTTTATGTTTTTCCGTCAGCCCACACTCTAGGATTTACATTTTGTTCAATTAATGGGATAGAAAGGGAGGGCTCCCTGTTCATGAAAATAGAGACATGGACCTTGCTCAGTAGATCCCTCCCCAAAAGGGGTGAGGGAGAATCTGGCATGATCAGAAACTCATGTGAAAATAGCACAGAGTCCCAGTTACAGCTTAGAAGATGACAGAAATAATAAATTTTGGCTAATCCAGACAGCTCCATTATGGAAGTGGATCGGGGAGAAAGTGGGCCAGGGTCTCCAGTAAGCATAGAATAAGCTGCCCTGGTGTCCAAAAGGAAATCAACAGATTGGGCCCCCACAGTTATTAATACCTGGGGTTCCTCAGGTATAATTAGGATGGGAGCTTGTGTGGAGATCCCCGGGCACCTTCAGTCCTGATCGTCTTGAGAGTGTGACCTCCGGGTTCTACACCTCTAGAGGCAGTCTCTCCTCCAGTGTGGTCCCTTGCAGACTGGACATGGAGCCTGGGGTGGCTTAGATGCCTGAGGGCAATCCTGATTGAGGTGCCCCTCCTTTCCACAGTAATAGCAAGCCATCCCTTTTCACCTAGGTCCCTCCTGGTATTTTTCTCAAGCTGTTAAAGAACAGTTCTGACAGACATTACAAGGGCTTCCGCCTGTTCTTTCTTGGTGGAAAGAACAGGTGGGACACCTGTGGAACACCTTGGTCCTTCTCTGCTTTGCCTTGTCCTCATATTCCCTGCCATAATGGACTGAGCCAGTTGCAACAGATTACCTGAAGACTGACTTGGTCCATACATCTGTTTTAGTAGCTCAGGGTGGATATCTGGAGCCAACTGAGTGAGAAATCTATCCTTCAAGATCACTCTTCCCTCTTCACTTTCAGGATCAATCTCAGTGAATCTGCAAAGGGCTTCCTCAGTCTACTAGGAATTTACCAGGAGCTTCCTTCTCTTCCTGTCCTATGTTTGCCAATTTGGCATAGTTTAAAGTCTTAGCACTCACTAACCTGAGTCCTTCAAGAACACATTTCACAAAATGACTCTGACCCCATCTTCCTTTAGCCATGTTATAATCCCAGTCTGGTTCTATAGTTGGGACCACCTGATTCCCAGTGGAGAGGGCAGCTATCTCATCCTCCCTCTTCCCTACTGATTCATTACCAAACCATTCATCTCCATAGGCAACAGCTTTCCCCAAAACTCGAGTTCTTGAGTCAGGAGTTAGCATCTGTATCAGAATATACATTACATCTTTCCAAGTAAAGTCTTAAAGCAGAGTAGGGAGCTGAAAGTTTCATACCCAAATTGATACCCTTAGGACATAAATCTGGCATGTCTCTTAGAGAGAAAAAGGGCAACACATATGCTACTTCTACCCATTTCTCTTTTCTACTGCTGCTGCTGCTAAGTCGCTTCAGTCGTGTCCGACTCTGTGAGACCCCATAGATGGCAGCCCACCAGGCTCCGCCATCCCTGGGATTCTCCAGCAAGAATCCTGGAATGGGTTTGCTGTTTCCTTCTCCAATGCACGAAAGTGAAAAGTGAAAGTGAAGTCATTCAGTCATGTCCGACTCTTAGCGACCCCTTGGACTGGAGCCCACCAGGCTCCTCCGTCCACGGGATTCTCCAGGCAAGAGTACTGGAGTGGGTCGCCAGTGCCTTCTCCAGAACCTGTTAATTGTAAAACAGTATTATAATTAAGAGACCCTCCAACCAGTCACCGTTCGCCATCCTCCAATGAAATTCATAGCCATGCAGTATCTCATAGGAAGATCAGGTGTGTCTTCTTTAAGCTCTGGGGATCAAATCTATACCAGTTTTTCAAAGGAGTGAGGCTAGAATTGTTAGCTCCCATCTGTAAGAGAGAAATAAGTGGTCAGCACCATCTTTCTACCGGAGGCATCCCTTCCTGCTCTAGATGGGGATGGAGACAGGTCTTCCACCTAAGCTTCCTTTCCTGGCCAGAGTCAACCTTTCTCTTATTGATGCAGGTATGCCACTACCATCCCTCCCCATTCTACCACTGAGGCGGGGTGGAGATGCGTTGGGGGTAGACCTGAAGGCATCCCAGACTAATACCCAGTTCTTTGCCATTAAAGCCTTTGCTTGCCTCTGATGCCAACTGAGGCACAATCAGAGTAACCTTCTGGAATGCCTCCCAACCTAAGACCACTAGGGGAAATAGTCATCTCCTGAGTGCCTGTGCACAACCCTGAGTATATTCCTGAACACAAAACCGGTAAATCATAAAGGGCTGAACATAAAATCAAGATGTTCCTTCCAAGCATCACCACACCAACATAAGTGATAGCAGAAGAGATGGTGAAGGGCTGGCCAGTGAGGAAAAAGTGATTTTGTCCTCTAGTTATTGGGGCCAATCCTTCCAGTTCATTCCCACAGCTTCCACAGAAAGAATATCTAAGGAGTTGGGACAAAAGCCACTGGAGGGCCTCCTCTGGTCTGCTAAAAGCTAGTGTTACCAAAGGAAGAAGCCCACTGTACTTCCTATCTGAGTAACCTTTAACTGAGAGATGCTCTTGGAGCTAGAGCTCCATCTAGCTTCCAAACTTTCGACTCCTAGCAAGGCTAGGCACTTCCTAACTACCAATCCAAGTTTGCAAACTAAGTAACAGTAACAGCATAGATTACAAGTCGCTTGAAAGTCTATGATCCTACAGATTAGGTTAGTAGTTCTAATTCCCATGAAGTTATGAAACGGTCAAAGAGACTGGAAAGTTTGATGGAGAAAGGTGAATTCGATCCACACACTTTGTCCGTCTCTGGCCGTTCCCCTGGAGGAGACATTGGGTGCCTCTTGACATTAGCAGGTCGGTATAATCCCCCAGTGGGGTTTCTGCCATAAACTGTGTGAGGTCACCTTGGAACCACAAATTAGGACACAGCTCTTGCTTCCCACGTGTGTATCTCTTTCAGTCAATCACACACACAAGCACACCATAGGCACACCATAGAGTTACTAAAGTACAGCAGAAAAAGTGTTTGCTAGGAGAAGAAAGAACTAGAGCCCCAAGCAGCCTTACCTTGTCCTGAAGAATCCCAGATGAGCCCCCAAGATGAGAAGTTGCTGCGTGAAAGACGTTGGGATTCTTGGCCTCCGGAGGAGAGTAATTCAATCCGGAGCCAGTGACAAGGCTTGATCGATCAGAGCTTTTGTGTAATAAAGTTTTATTAAAGTATAAAAGAGATAGAGAAAGCTTGTGACATAGACATCAGAAGAGGGCAGAAAGAGTACCCCCCTGCTAGTCTTTAGCAGGAAGTTATATACATACTAGCAGACTACTAATTAGTAAAAGGAAGTGTCTCAAAACTCATAGACTGGCACCAGGCCGCTCAGCCACATGTATTTTGAGATAACATTGGCACAAGGTGAGTCATCCGAGGCCATAAACTATTGACATGAATCTTGAAGAAAGGCAGATTTCCAAGCAAATACATAGTCTCATTAACATAGCTTAAGAGAATAGTTCCATGAGTAAAACATACTAGTCTTTTGAGTAAAACATACTGGTTTGTCAAGTCGGTTCTGAGTCATAGGCAGAACGGACTTGAAGAAAGACAAAGTCTAGGGTAAATACGTAGTTCATTAACATAGCTTAAGAAAAGCATTTCCGTGAGAAAAAAACACATTGGTTCTCTCAAGTTTTGAGAAAAGTTAAGTTCAGGTGGAATCAGGTATCATCATGGCAACACAGAATTTTAAAAGAAACCTTTTAATTTTGTGTGATGATGATGATGATGAAAGTCCCTCACAAGTTGCTCAGTCGTGTCCGACTCCTTGTGACCATAGTCCATGGGATTCTCCAGGCCAGAATACTGGAGTGGGTAGCCTTTCCCCTCTGCAGGGGATCTTCCCAACCCAGGGATCGAACCCAGGTCTCCCACATTGCAGGCGGATTCTTTACCAGCTGAGCCACAAAAATCTGACACTTGTAGTTTGTTTCCTCCTGCCACTTAAGAGACAGATAAAAATGTCTGACACTTGCAGCCTATTTCCTCCATTTGGGGGCTTCTAGCCTTCCTGCCTGTTACCCTCTCAGTGTCTCCAGCCTGAGTTAACCTACAGAGGAATCAAAAAACCAAGAAGGGGATGGATAAGCATCCTCGAGTCCTATAGAGTCCAAGGAGTCTGTTCCCTCAGCCTCCTTCCCGTCTGTCTCCTCAGAGAGCCACAGCCAAGGTACTCACTTCCTCCCCCTGCAGCCCCCTAAGCCCAGCTAATGACTCATAAGTGAGGCCAGGACAGCCCACAGGAGGGGGGACAGCAGATGGAGTCCCCGAGGCCAGGCAGAATGTGGAGAGGAGGTCCCGCAGCATCTCTGGGCCTTCTCCTGCCCTCTCCCTCTGGCGACCCTCCTCCTGCTCCCAGACCCTGGGGCATCACCACAGAGGCTGCTTCCTCTGGCTCTCCCCCTGCCACCAGCCGAGTTTCTTTTCAAGGGTCAGTAGACTCCGAACTGAAGCCCAATCTGAGCTTTGCCATGTCCCACCTGTGTGACCTGGATTACCTTACCTGAACTCACCTGTAAAATGAAAAGAATATTACCTTTTGTTGTTATGAGAATCAAATACAATGTGTGTCCATGGCCTGGGCCATTCTGACAAAGGTTTGTATAGTCAAAATTATGGTTTTTCCAGTAGCCAGGTATGGATGTGAGGGTTGGACCATAAAGCAGGCTTAGCCCCAAAGACTTGATGCTTTCAAACTGTGATGTTGGAGAAGACTCTTGAGAGTCTCTTGGACTGCAAGGAAATCAAACCAGTCAATCCTAAAGGAAATCAGTCCTGAATATTCATTGGAAGGACTGATGCTGAAGCTGAAGCTTCAATACTTTGTCCTCTGATGCAAAAGCTGATTCATTTAAAAAGACCCTGTTGCTGAGAAAGTTTGAAGGCAGAAGGAGAAGGGGGTGACAGAGGATAAGATGGTTTGATGGCATCACTGATTCCGTGGATATGAATTTGAGCAAACTTCAGGAGATCGTGGAGGACAGAGGAGCCTGGCATGCTGCAGTACCTAGGGTTGCAAAAAGTCGGACAGGACCTATCGACTGAACAACAATGGGCATGGCCTGGGCCACATATTAGGCCCTGGCTAGTGCAGTGCTGTCCCTTCTACTTGAAATATGTTAGTTCCAGGCGGAAACCTCCCCCCCTCCTCCAGGATCCTCCTTCCTCCATGCTGTGTTCAGGCATCTGTTCAGTGCTCCCATATATAAACACCTGTTTACCAGGTGCGACTGCCTCAGGCAGTACTCAGTACTGGCTCTATTGATCTCAAACACCCCTGCAGAGACCCAGGTGCTCAGTTACTTCTCCCACTCACTCCCACCCGAGTCCATCAATACACAGTTAGTGCTGTGGGTTCCTTCCATGTGTGCCCTGGATTCCTTTCACTCTTAGTGAAGCAGAATAAATAAGAAAAATTAACAGCTCTTTATGCTACAGGAAAGAGAGGAAGATTTCTGGTATCTCTTCTTCAAATAAGGATACCAATCTTATTGGATTAGGGCCCCCCACTTGTTATCTCATTTCACTATAATTATCTCCTTAAAGGCCTATCTTCTACTAGTCATGGGGGTGGGGAGCTGGAGCTTCAACTTATGAATTGGGTGAGAGGGGGACGCAGTCCACCCATAACCCCATGTGAATCCATCAACAGGAACCCCAGATGACTGCTACTCAGGAAGATTAACCAGTTTATACTTAATACCATTTAGATTCTGTCATTATTTCCTCTAACCTTATTTTTTTTCCATCTAGACAATGAAAACTTTTTTGAGGATATCATTCAGTATTTGCAGGACACAGTGAGCGGAGAACAGCTGGAACTCCTCCTCACTGAAGAGGAAGCCTGGGAGAGTTTTGTGGCTGAGGCTGATTTGTCCAGGTAACATGCATGGGTGCATCAGAAATGTCCCCTGTATCCCCCTGCACCAGGGTAGCTTCCTCCTGGCAGGCGCACCTCCTCCAGGCAGGACTATGGTTGGTGTCGAGAATGTTCCTTCTCACGATTCCATGAGGAAGGTTTCCTCCCATCATTTTCTGGTAGTGAACAGTCTCAGGTTGAGAAGAGATGAAATGTGCAAAGAAGGGGGCAGGTTACATAGCCTTGAACAAGTTATTGATCTACTCTTGGCCTTAGTTTCTTCATCTGTTCAGTTTTATTGTGAGGACACTGAGATCATGCATGCAAAGTGCTTCCATAATGACTGACACAGAGTAGGTGCGCTGTGCGATGCTTAGTTGCTTCAGTCGTGTCCAACTCTTTGCAACCCCATGGGCTATAGCCCACCAGGCTCCTTTGTCCATGGAATTCTCTAGGCAAGAATACTGGAGTGGGTTGCCATGCCCTCCTCCAGGGGATCTTCCCAGCCCAGGGATCTAACCCAGGTTTCCTGCATTGCAAACAGATTCTTTATTGTCTGAGCCACCAGGGAAGCCCAAGAATACTGGAGTGGGTAACCTATCCCTTCTCCAGGAGATCTTCCTGACCTGGAAATCAAACTGGGGCCTCCCACCTTGCAGGCAGATCCTTTACCAGCTGAGCTGCCAGGGAAGCCCACAGAGTAGGTGCTCAACGTTAACTTTTAAAATAAGCTTTTTGGGAAGAGACAGGGGCCAAGGTCCTTTTTCCTGGTGATTAAAACCAGATGGGACCCTATTTAGGATAAGTCGGAAAATCCTGACACCATCACTTTCTTTTCCTAGGGATTCTGACTAGAGTGCTTTCATTCCCTATCTTAGGGACTGTACCAACCCTGCAGGATCCAACTTGCCCATATGGCAGAGAAGCTGGAGAGGAACTGGATGGAGCTGGTGGGGTTCTGGCTCTAGCCCTACCCAGCTCTGGGGCTCTGGGCTTATGTCTTGGAGCCCCAGATCTGTCCTGTGTCCATGGGAATAGCAATTCAATCTGATGGACTATGGTGATGGCCTCAGAGTGAACTGCAGGTCAGAGGTGGGGAAGCAAATGCAATCATCTCATCCAAAGGCCCAGGGAGGCCTGGACCAGGGTCAGACCCAGGGGTAACAGTGGAGCAGAGAGTCCAGGTTGGAGGACTAGTAGGCAGGCTTGGGCAGCAGGACCAGGACTAGAGTGAGGAGAGTGGGCCCCGAGGACACAGAACTGAAGGGACTGTGACCCTAGCAGAGGTGCCCTGAGTTGGGGGGGGCATTTCTTCCCTCCCTGATGGGCTCCCCTCATGCTGGGCTAGAGGGCCCTGGGTGACCGTGTCTGCACACCCTGCCTGGGACCTGGGTTCTCACTCCATCAGGGACCCTCTTCTAATCTACATGGAGCCACTCTGACAGTGGAAGGATGCGTGGCTCAGTGAGTCCTCCACAGTCACAATGAGTGGCTGCGACTGTGTGCCATTTGAGGGATTCTCAGGAGCCTCGCCCATCCCCACCAGAGGAAAACACTTCCTCCACCAGCTGTGCAAGTTCCGGTCTCTTCAGGCTCAGCCGTTCAGATGGGCGTTTCCTCAAGTCTCTTGAATCTTTAGAGGTTCCATAAAGTTGCACACAGCCTTGGAGGGTAGGCAGTTGAAGTTGTCACAGATAAAGTGTGAGTTAGACTGGTGACCCCTGAGAAGTCAGGGTGCTGGGTGACAGGTCAGTAGTCAGGGAGGTGGGCTGGGGAGTCCAAGGGAAACAGGCTCACAGCACATCTCCTGGTTCTCTGTCACTTGGGGCAGTGGACAGACCCAGTGACCTGCCACTGGGAAGGCCAAGGTTATCGGGCTTGAGGGAGAGCAGATGCCAGCCAAAACGACCTTTAAGGGTCCTTATAGCTCTGAGTAATGTGTTTAAAAAAAAGATTCTATGTACACTGAGATAGCCAGTCTGTAAATTGCAAGGGCACAGTCCCCAGGACTGCCCTTACATTTGACACCAATGGCAAATTTGGGGGTTCCCAAAGCTACTCGAAGGTCTGAGAATTCCCAAAAGGGATGCACAGAACTCCCTGAAAGCTTCATGATCCCAGTTACAGTTTATTACAGGGAAGGATGAAGGTTCCCATCAGCCACAGAGCAGAGGCTGGGCAGGTTTCACACACGAAGCTTCCATTTTCATCAGGATGCATTACTATCCTGGGTTCAGTGTGTGGCAGGACACATGGAACACTGCCCACCAGGGACCCTCATCCTATTTAACAAGTTATCCTGACCTGTTTTCTCCAGCCCTCACCCAGAGGTCAGACTAATGCCCTAGAGTTCAGCTCCTCCAGAGGTCAGAACTGATGCCATGTGAGCCAAGGCCCCATTACGTCACTTTGTCAGACTGTCCAGTGTCTGAAGTCCCAGGCGGAGGAGGACATTCCTATCAGCCAGAATAGTCTGGGGGCTTAAGGACCACTTTCCAGTAGCCAAGGGCAAAGAGCAGGTTGATTCCTCACTAAACACTGAGGCCCTTGAATGAAGGTTTTCTCCTCTAATCCCACTTCTCTTTGTTTCTCTGTGGCCTTCCCACTCTAGAAACTCTTTGGAAGTGTTGGTGTTGACCTGCCTCTGAGGCATCTTTATCAAATACCTCTCTGAAGTTAAGCATATTCTAAGATGACCTTTGCTGATTTTTCCCATGACTGAATAAAGTATATGGAGCGTCTACAATGTCCAGACATGTTTAATGTTGAAAAACATTTTACATTTGTAAAATTCTTTCCTTGTGATTTGTAATAAAATATCTGTGGTTTATGCAGGCTAGCTCTTGTCAAGCCCATTTTATGGACTCGCTTGATGTTCACTGTTACAGGGAAGAGGCAGATGTGCTACACAAGTATCTGCTGAAGCTGAAAACAGACTTGGCAGAGGAGGACCAAGACAGGCCACAACAAGACCAGCTGGACAGGAAGAGGTTTTTGGAGGAATTTCCTCGGGTGAAACGGGAGCTGGAGGAGAGCATAGCAAAGCTCCATGCGCTGGCAGACAAGATTGACAAGGTGCACAGGAACTGCACCATCTCCAACGTGGTGGCCAACTCTGCCGGCGCTGTGTCTGGCGTCCTGACCATCCTTGGCCTGACTCTGGCACCCATGACAGCAGGCATCAGTCTGGGACTCTCGGCCACTGGGTTAGGGCTGGGAGCTGCGGCTGCTGTGACCAGTGTGTCCACCAGCATTGTGGAACACGTAAGCAGGTCATCAGCAGAAACCGAAGCCAGTCGCCTTATGCCAGTAGGTATCAGTGAAGAGGAGGCGTTTGCAGCGGTTTTATGTAAGAAGACATCCCAGATCGTTTCCTCTACAAATAGCTTAATCCAAGCCTTGAAAGGCATTGGGAAAAATGTTCGTGCCATCAAGGTGGCCAAAGTCAACCCTCGCTTAGCATCCCACGCTAAGCGCTTCATGACTGCGGGGCAAGTCTCCGCCCGAACCGGCAAGCAGGTACAGAGAGCATTTGGAGGCACGGCTCTGGCAATGACCAAAGGCGCCCGGGTCGTGGGTGCAGCCACGGCAGGTGTTGCCCTCCTGATGGATGTGGCCTTCCTGGTGAAAGAGGTAAATCATTTGCATGAAGGGGCAAAGACAGAGTCAGCGGAAAGGATGAGGCAGCTGGCCGCGGAGCTGGAGAAGAAATTGGAAGAACTCACCCGGACCTTTGAAAGTCTGTAGGAGGGCTGGACTTGGCCCCTACCAGGACAGTGCAGGGCCAAGAGAAGAAGGCACCTTGTTAGAGGGGAAGCAAGACAAAGAGGGAAAGTGGGCTGGTCTCTTGACTTGTTTTAGTCTATTGTCTGGACTATGCCATTTTCCCAAAGGAAGAGAAATCCTTAAACCCTCTTGTATTCAAAACATGTCATTTTCTTCCCTAAATTCTCCCTCTTGGCTCAAGATAAGTCACAAAGCTTCAAGTACCACTGTTCAAAAAATATCTTTTTAAAAATACAGAATAAGTGTCACCAATTTGTTCATGTCTCTACATCTGTTTCCTCTGCATTTATCTTTAAAAACCTTAATAGGAAACCAACACCTTTTAATTTGCCCAACAATCACATGATCAGGGAGCCTAGGTCATGACACCAGCCCTGACCTCTTGCTGTCTCTCCAACTGTCCTTTGTTGGCATGTAGAGGGGAGAGGCTGTGACACTGTGTCACGTGTGACCTCTCTTGCTCTGATTTCTGCATCCCTCCATGGTGCCCCTCTGAGCGTTTCACCAAAGATAGACATCACCTCAAGGGGACCCCAGGTGGAAAACAAACAGAACTTTCTAGCGTCTGTGTTCCTCGAGTTTTCTAAATTGAAGAGTGGTTGATTTCCAACATCATGTTAGTTTCAGGTTTATAGTACAGTGATTCTGTTATGTATATATACAAAGAGTATGTATTTTTCAGATTCTTTTATAGGTTATTACAAAATATTGAGTATAGTTCCCTGTGCTATACAGTAGGTCCTTGTCAGTTATCTATTTTATATATAGTAGTGTTTATCCGTTAATTCTAAACCTCTAATTTATCCCATCACGCCCCTTCCCCTTCAGTAACCATAAATTTTTGATTAGCAGTAACTATTTGATGTTCTACTACATGTTTCCCCCCACCCCAGAGGGGATTGGGGGCTGTTTCTTTTTTCAGCAAAAACTCCTATACATCCTGTCTCCTCCTTTACCTCTTTGGAACAGCCCTGCAGAGCTCCCGAGAGACTGGCTCTTGGACTCATCTCAGTAAGGTCACTCAATTAATAGAAAGTAATTCTCAGCTTTCAGGTTGTGCTTTTCTTCAGTGGACAATACTGAGTGATGGATGGATTGATGGTGAGGAACTGGCTTCTGCAGCTGAGGCAGGGCCAGACAGGTCTGAAGTCTGCCAGGCAGGCTGTCAGGAAGGGATGGCAGAACTTTCAGGTCCAGGATGCATCTGCAGTCCGGGGCAGAATTTCCTCCTATCACCAGATCTTTACTGTAAACACTCCTGCAAGGAATCATTTGCCTTTTAAGGCAGCATGTTCACAGATTTCCCAGATTAGAGTATGGACATCTCTGGAAAGCTGACAACAGCCCCTGAGTGGCCACCGCCCTTCCTATTCATTCATTCATTCTCTCATTTTTCCCCGCATGGTCCACCTAAGGGCTAGGCCTGTGCTGAGGACTGGGGGCATAGAGGGTGGCCACGTGGAGGCTGAGGCGGTCAGAGAAACAAATGGCTGCGGTACAGAGTCAGGTCGGGTTCAGAGGACTTTGGTGACATGGTGGGGGGTACACTCCAAGAGGAGAGGACGGGAAGGCTGCCTTGTAAGGAGGGGGGGGCATGTCTGTGGGGACAGGGACTGTGCCAGGGCCTGAGGGAAGCCATGGCTAGAAAGGAAGAGGACCCTGTCTGCCATCAGATGTACTCTGGCCCTCGGTGGCAGGAGGGGAGGAAATCGGGTTCTAGGAAATCAGCCTCTGATGTACCAAGGAGTGAAAAGCAAAATTCCCAAGGTTTCTGAAGAAAACAGTGGAGACCTGAAGTGATTGCTGAGGGGCCTCTGGTTAACCCTTGACCCCCTCCCCGCTCACACCTACTCCTTTTATGATCAACTGTGTGTGGGTTTGAGAAGCAGAGACAGGTGGAGAGTCCGGGCTCATTTGCTCAGCCCTTCATCCCACAGAGAGTGGCCGGAGAGGGGCCCAGCCAGGTCCTCCTGCCAAGGGGCCCACTGGAGGCTGGGGTGTTGCCAAGGGCCACTGGGCTGGGCCTCACTACACAGGTGACGCCTATAAAGGCCTCTCCTCTCATCGGCCTTCTCTACAGCTCTCCGAACTCTCTTCCTCCAACTGCTAAGTGCTAGGGGCGCCACTTACAGGGAAGCCTGTAAGCAGATTCAGGCTCCCACCACTGAAGCTGAGTGAATGGGGTGGGGGAGCGGCTTGGGAGGGCTGTGAGTTCAAAGCCTCCTCTCCTCTGCTCTCACATTAGGGTGCTTCCCACCCTCGGCCCTGGCCCAAGGACATCAGCTTGGGAGAAATCCTGCCCATAGTTACAAAGCCCCGGTTACTTCACTTCTTGCTGCCATTAACCACATCTGCAGCCCATTCGAGAAAAGTCTCCAGAAAAGCAACAACTATGTCTGCCAGTTCACCACACTATCCCCAGTGTCTCCACAGGTCTGGCACTGGTTGGGTCACAGTAAATGCCCCTTCCTCCCTTCAATTATCGCACATTAATTAGTCTACAGTGTGGCAGGTAGGTGCTAGGCTGAGACTTGGGCCTTTTAGACCTTTCTTCACTTTACAGCCGAGGAAAGGGAGACTCAGAGAGGTTAAGTGACTTGCCCAAGGTCACACAGCAGGTAACAGGGTAGATATTTAGACCTACTTCTTCTACCTGACTTTTTCCCACTTGACACAAAGTATTGCAGTGTGGAAGTGTGGAGGCGAGGAGAGGGGGTGGCCTACTGGGGTGATGGCCAGAACAGCAGAAGATGAGGTGGGACAAATGGGCTGGGGCAGGGTTATGATGAGCATCGAAGGTCAAGGGAGGGACCCATAGGATCTGGCCCTCATCTAGTGGGCCACAGGGACCAGGAGTTTGTTTCTGCTTCAGGTCCTTATTCAACTAAAGTAGTCTCAGGGAGGGGCTTGTCACAGTGTTGTTTTCTCATCTGAAAAATGGTACAAATATAAGATGTTTTAGTAATCTCAGTGGAACGTCTGAGTGAAACATACCAGGGCTAAAATCCACGTTTGTGTTTTTTGCAGTTTATTGATTGTAGCTGATTTCTAGTATCATAGTGTCGTGGTTGGAAAGATGCTTGATATGATTTCAGTTTTCTTAAATTTACCAAGGCTTGCTTTGTAATCCAGCATGTGATCTATCCTGGAGACAGTTGCGTATACATTTGAAAAGTTCATTTTCTGCTGCTTTCAGACGGAATGCTTTATAAAGTCCATCTGGTCTAATGTGCCATTTAAGGCCTGTGTTTCCTTATTAATCTTCCGTCCAGATGATCTGTCCATTGGTGTAAGTGGAGTGTTAAAGTCTCCCACTAGCTCAGGTGGTAAAGAATCTGCCTGCAATGCAGGAGACCCATGTTTCATCCCTGGGCTGGCGAGATCCCCTGAAGAAGGGAATGGCTAGCCACTCCAGTATTCTTGCCTGGAGAATTCCATGGACAGAGGAGCCTGGCGGGCTACAGTCCATGGGGTCACAAAGAGTCAGACACGACTGAGCTACTAACACACACACATTATTTTGTTACTGTCAGTGTCTCCTTTTATGTCTGATAACTTTTGCCTTATATATTGAGGCGCTCTTACATTGGGTGCATATAAATTTACAGTTCTTATATCTTCTTCTTGAATTGAATCCTCAATCATATGTCGTGTTCTTCCCACTGCTATATTTAAATGGATAACCAATAAGGACCCACTGCATAGCACATGGAACTCTGCTGGATGTTATGTGGCAGTCTGGATGGGAGGAGAGTTTGGGAGAGAATGGATACATGTATATGTATGGCTGAATCCCTTTGCTATTTACCTGAAATTATCACAACATTGCTAATTGGCTACACCTCAATACAAAATAAAAAGTTAAAAAAATCATATGTGGTGTCCTTCTTTGTCTCTTGTAACAGTCTTCATTTTAAAGGCTATTTTGTCTGACATGAGTATTACTACTCCAGCTTTCTTTTTTGTATGCATATAATTCTATTTATTCTTGTCTTTTATTTTTGGTTGTGCTGGGTCTTAGTTGCCGTGTGGGCTTTTCTCTAGCTGCAGCGAGTGGGGACAGCTCACTAGTGGTGTGCAGGCTTCTCACTGTGGCACCTTCTCTTGTTGGGGGCTGCAGGCTCTAGGGCACACGGGCTTCAGTGGGCTCTGTAGTTGCAGCTCTCGGACTCTCTAGGGCTCAGTAGTTGTGATACACCAGCTTAGTTGCTTCACAGTATGTGGATCTTCCCAGATCAGGTACCGAACTTGTGTCTCCTGCATTGGCAGGCAGACACAAGGGAAGCCCCCAGGGAAGCCCCCACACTCCAGCTTTCTTTTGCTTTCCATTTGCATTGGGATACCTTTTTCCATCCCCTCACTTTCAGTCTATATGCGTCTCTAGATCTGAAGTGGGTCTCTTGTAGACAGCATAAATATTAGTCTTGTTTTTCTATCCATTCAGCCAATCTATGTCTATTGGTGGAGCATTTAATCCGTTTACATTCAAGGTAATTATTGAGATGAATGTTCTTATTTTGTTGTTTTGAATTTGTTTCAATAGGTCTTTCTTTTCCCTTTTCCTCTTTTGTTCTCTTATGATTTGATGACTATCTTCAGTGTTGTGTTTTGATTCTTTTTTCTTTTTTGTGTGTAAACTCATTATAGATTTTTGATTTGTTACCTTTAGGTTTTGGTATAGCAGTCTATATATATATTAAATGTATATAATCATTTTAAGGTGGTCTCTGAATTTCAAATGCATTTAAATACCTTGCATTTGTACCCTCCTCCTATCATGATTATTCATTTTGATATCATATTTGTATGTGAATAGTTTCCTGCCTTTACTGCATGTTGGCATTTACCAGTGAGCTTTTCCATAATTTTTCTTGATTCCTAATTGTGGTCTTTTGTTTTCCCTTGAGAAATTCTTTAGTATTTGTTGTAAAGCTGGATTGTTGGTATGAATCCGTTTAGCTTTTGCTTGTCTGTGAAGATTTTTACTTCTCCAACAAATCTGAATCAGAGCCTTGCTGGGAGGAGTATCCTTGGTTGTAGGTTTTCCCTATCATAACTTAAAATATACAGTGGCACTCCCATCTGGCCTGCAGGGTATCTGCTAAAAGATTAGCTGATAGTCTTATGAATATTCCCTAGAATATGCATATTCTCTCTCACAAGGACGCACCCTGAGACAGTCTGTCTATCCCGTCTCCCCCCAGACAGTGGCTCCTTGACAGCAGCGCTGTGTGGTCTTTTTAAAATTTATTATTATTATTTTGGCTGCACTGGGTTTTGCTGTTGTGTGCAGGCTTTCTCCAGTCGCAGCGAGCAAGGGCCACTCTTCCTTGTGGTGCGTGGGCTTCTCACTGCAGTGGCTTCTTCTGTTGCAGAGCATGGCCTCAGTTCTTGTGGTGCATGGGCTCAGTTGCCTCACAGCAAGTGGAATCTTCCCAGATCAGGGACTGAATCCATGTCCCCTGCAGGGGAAAGCAGATTCTAAACTATCGGACCATCGGGGATGTCCTCCGCATATATTATTTGTAGCTTTTAATATTTTCTCTTTTTCACTTTTTTCAGTGTAATTATTATGTGTCTCAGCATGTTCCTCCTGGTTAATCCTGTATGGGACTCTCTATTTCTATTTCTAAATTTCTATTTGTATTTTTATGTATATAGTGGGTGAGTTATGTTTCACTCTGAACTTGAGTAACTGATACCTTTCCCATGTTAGGGAAGTTTTCAGCTGTTATCCCTTCAAATATTTTCTGACGCCCTTTCTCTTCTCCTTCTGGGAGTCCTACAATGCAAATGTTGGTCCATCTGACATGGTCCCAAAAGTCCATTAAACTCTCATTTCTTTTCATTCTTTATTCTGCTCCACAGCAGTGATTTCTACCTCTCTTCCAGCTCACTGATTCGTTTTTCTGCCTCACTTATTCTGCTATTGATTCTTTCTACTGTATTTTTCATTTCAGTTATCATATTCAACTCTGATTGTTTTTTATCTTTTCTAGTTCTTTGCTAAAAATTTCTTGTAACTTCTCATTCTGTTTATCCATTCTTTTCCCAAGTTCTTGGATCATCTTTACAATCATCACCCTGAACTCTTTCTCGGGCAGATTGCCTATCTCCACATCACTTCGTTCTTCTGAGATTTTATCTTTTTCCTTCATCTGGAATGTATTTCCTTGCTGTCTCATTTTGTTTAAATTTCTACTTGTGTGTAGTGGGTGAATTATGTTTCTTGACTCTGGAGAATTGGCCCTTTGTGAGCGACTGAACTGAACTGAAATGTCTTGAGTCCCAGCAATATACTCCCCTCTTGTCACCCAAGGGCCAGGAACCAGCTGGTGCAGGTAGTTCTGACCTGCGTTTGCACACTCACTTCCACAGGCTACAAGATCAGTTTTCCTGCTTCTGGTGTCTGCCCCCTGGTGGATGAGGCTGGTGGAGAGGCTTGTGCAGGCTCCTGCAGGGAGGGGCCCGCGTCTGCCCACTTGTGAATGGAGCCAGGTCTTGGCCCTCCGATGGGCAGGGCTCTGTCAAGAAGTGGCTGTGGGCTCAGGAAGTCTGGGAAACCTGTGTGCTGATGGGTGGGCCTGTGTTCCCAACCTGCTGGCTGTCTGGCCTGAGGATTTCTAGTAGCAGGGTGAGATCAGGTCTCAGTGCCAAGGACCCAGGATACCTGCCTGCAGCGAGTTCACATAGGTGAACACTCCCTGCTATGTGCACCACCAGAGATTTTATGACCCCAGAGAGAGCCACAGCTGCCCCCACCTCCCCAGGCGATCCTCCAAGACCAGCAGCTAGGTCTGGCCCAGGCTGCTATGGAGTCACTGCTTTTGCCCTGGGTCCTGGTGTGTGACATCCTGCATGCACCCTCTAAGCGTGGTCTTTCCCTCAGTCCTGTGGAGCTCCTACAATCAAGCACCACTGGCCTTGAAAGCCAAGTGGTCTGGGGGCTCCTCCTCCTGATGCCAGACCCCTATGCTGGGAAGACTAGCGCAAGGCTCAGAACTCGTACTTCTGTAGGACTTCTGCAATATCACTATTTTCCAATTTGTGAAGTGGTCACCTGGGTGAGATGGGATTTGACTATGTTGTAAGCACACACCTTCTACTGTCTCGTGATTTCTCCTAATTTAGGTCTTTGGATGTATCTTTTCTTTTGGTAATTCCAGTCTTTTTTGTCAATAGTCGTTCAGCAGTTAGTCATGATTTTTGGTGTGCTCCTGAGGGGAGGTGAGTTCAAGGTTCATTCTACTTTACCAACTTGTCTCCCTTCCAGTGGTTCACTGATTTTAATTATCCACATGCCCATCCTTTCCATTAGTAGTCAAGATTTAACTGATAAACTAACTTCTAAAAACAGACTCTTCCAATACCAGAAATCACCAGTGTCACTGGCAAAGCCCACTGGGGTCCCCGGGAAAAATAAGATGGAATCTAGGTGATTAGTGTAGTTTGATTTGGGTACAGAGGGACCTGTGCAGGGGCCTTGCACGTAGCACATTGGATTAACATTCTCAGCACAGAACCACTGGGCCAGACACTTGCCAGGCATGTGCAGAAGTCGGCTTTTGTGCTCATAACCATAGTCTGGATACAAGATTTGGAATTTTCTGGAAAAAATAAGCAATTGAGCAGAGTTAGGGATCAAGAGGTCTCTAATGCCAACAGTCAGAGACCAGTGGGAAAGTCGATTGCTCAGTGGAGGCAAGTGAAGAGGTGAGCACTTGTGGGGACCAGGGTGGATAGTCCACTTCAGGGGCCAGCAGTGAGGAGGGATGAGCAGGGGGAACAAGAGAGGCTGGAGGACGGGAGGCATTCGCATGCTTTAGGCTCCACAGACTCACGTGGATCCCTGGAGAGGGAGCCAGGACCCCTCCCTTCCACAAGGGACTTTGGAATCTGTAGACCCTGGGCTCTCATGCTCGTGCATGGTGGGTGGTCAGGCAGCCGACTGCTCCTCCGTTCCTCCTGATGTGCAGAGGCGGGCACCCTCCAGCACTTCCCAGGCACAAGGTGAACAGCCAATCCACAGGACCTCAAGGGGGAGAACTAATATTTGTGGGTCCTATAGTGACTTAAATGGTGGCTCCCCAAATAGTATGTCCACGACCTAATCTCTGCAACTGTGTATTGACCTTAGGTGGAAAAAGGTCTTTGAAGATCCTTTAAGTGAAATATCTTGAGATCAACATTGATTACCTAAATCCAATAACTAGCATCCCTATAAGAGACACAGAGACAACAGAGAGTAGGTGGTGAAGGCCATAAAGAGACAGAGGCAGGACGGAGGGGTGCAGCCACAGCCAAGGAACGCTGCAGGCACCACCAGCTGGGAGAGGCGGGGAAGGCCCCCAGAACTTCTATGGGAGTGGCCCCCGCTGACAGGAAGAAGGGCCCGACTCCAGTGCTGGCCCCCACCCACCTCTCCCATCACCTCCTACCGCTCCTTTCCCAGGGCCTGGAAGTGCACCTGCTCAGAGGCTGGACGGGTCAGCTGCTGGAGGCCTGGCAAGCATCCAGTCTAGGAGCCTGCAGCTCTCCTGAGCAACCAGGCTGGCCAGTGACCTGGGTTGGCAGGGGAGAGGCCTGCATGCAGATAGGCTGCTAGAGTCCACATCCTGAATCAAGTGCGAGCCCAATCCCTTCTCTAAGGAGAGCCTTTTTCTCCCTCTCCTCTCACCTGCAACTGCAGGGATATCTGTCTTTACTGCCCTCACACTCCCAGTGCCTGGTGAGGGGCCTGGTTTACGCCCAGCCTTTGTTGAAAGAATGAAGGAACAAAAGCTGACAGTCCTGTGGAAAGCCTCTGCCCAGCACCCACAGGCTTAGGCACCAACTCCCTCATTCCCGCTTCTACAGCCCCTGGGACGAACCTCCAAAGGGCAGGCTTTGCCTTGTCTGGACTAAGGAACCTCCGAGAAGCTGGCGTCTCTAGCCCCTGAGNGGGGAGCAGGGGGGCTGCAGCAGAGGAAGCCGAACACCCTCAGGGAGGCCTGGGGGACGGGCGGGGTGGTGAGGGGAGCCTGAGGTCCCCAGCCTGGGGGGACGAGGTGGGGTCACAGTCACAGCAGTCCCCAGAGGGAGGAGGGGGTGCTGTGGGGGCTGGGGAGGGGAGGCGGAGTTGCTGATGTCCGTCTCCAGGCAGCAGGAGAAGAAGAGCCGGTTACTCGGTAGCTCTGGCCTCAGTGGCTTTGGCCTCAGCCCCGTCGGCTTTGCCATCCATCTCATCGTCCGAGCAGTCGCTGGCACCTTTCCGGGCCATTCGGCGGGGCACAACGAACGGCAGGTCCCCACGCCTGAGGGCAGAGGTAGCAGTTAGCAAGGCCGGCAGGCGGCCGCAGCACAGCTCATGTATTTCAAAGCAACCTCAGAGGAAGACTAGCTTCTGACATCCCACGGGAAGAAGCAATGGGGGCGGGGGTGGGGCCTCAGGGGCGGGACAGGAGGGCTCACGATAAGGGAGTGACTGAAGCTTCCTGCTCTCACCCCAAACACCAGCAAAAAATTATCAGTTAATAGGAGCTGATTAAAAGGAGGCACAGTGGTAAAGAATCCAGCTGCCAGTGGAGGAAATATGGGAGACATGGCTTTGATCCCTGGATTGGGAAGATCCCCTGGAGAAGGAAATGGCAACCACTCCAGTATTGTTGCCTGGAGAATCCCACAAAGGAGCCTGCTGGACTACAGTCCATGGGGTCGCAGAGTCAGCACGACTGAGCGACTAAACGGCAGAAGGAGGCCCAAGAGCAGCAGGAGGCCCTCTGCAAAACACCACCCTCTGGTCACACTTGGTCCCAAACAGGTGAGATCGTGAGACAGGGGCCGACAGTGCAGGGGGCACAAACAGGCATCTCTTCCAGTCCCGGATAAGAAAACCAACACCACACACACTGACTAGACTGCTGCCTTTATGCTTAAAAACACAAAAAGGATCACTGGGAAAGGAGGTCAACAATGAGAATCTCGACCAAAGAGGCCCTCTGCCTCAACCATTTCACGCTGCCTGATCGGGACACTCCTTTGAGAAATGCCAAGCAGCCCTCTCCACCTGATCAGGGTTGGAAGATTGACCTGAGCTGTGCCAGGGACTGGCTGGGTGGCCTTGAGCAACTTCTAGTTCACAAAACCTGAAACCGTTCTCCGCGGGCTTAAGGGCCGTGACAGGAACAGAGTTTTCAGGCAGGATGGGAATCAATCACCCAGAGAGATTATTCAAAAGGCTGGGCTACAGCCTAGGAGGCCGGAGAACCAGGAAGGGCTCTCTGAAAAGCACCTTCTGGTGTCAGTAAGTGCCCTGCCCACTGACAGGGCTGAGAAAGAGACTGAGTTTACAACAGCCTCATGGTCAGAATTCTGCTTTTCAGGACAAAGGAGCCTTCTGGAGGAGAAAGGTCACGCGGCGGGGCGGGCATGGGTGAGGGAGTGGGGCGGGAGGCGGCTGGCGGGGCTCACCTGAGCTTGTTCTTGAGGGAGCTGACCTCGCGGTTCATGGCATCCGCCGTCTCAGTGGCATCCTCCAGCTCGCGCTGCAGTTTCCGGCGGGAGGCATTGGCCCGCTGGGCCTCCTCCTCCGCCTCCTCCAGCTGCCGCTTGAGCTGCTTCAGGCGGGTGGACGCCTTGTCCGCCTGGAGAGACGCAAGGCCAGGAGCCCAGGTCAGGACTCCACATGCCGGTGGCCCACCCCACTCTCAGCTGCCTCGGGGCGGGGCCCTGCTCCGCCCCACTCACCTGGTCCTTGTACTGCTCGGCGTTCCTCCGCTCGTCATCCACCTGCAGCAGCACGTCCTTCAGCTTCTTCTCGGCCCGACGCACCTGCTTGCAGGCTGCCTGACGCTCCCTGCGAAACATAAACACAGTGGCTCAGGGGCACCCGCTCTTTCGGAGCATCTGGTAGACAAACCCACAAACTGGGCCACCCACGTCTGGGTTTCACTGGCCTGTCCCCTGTAGGGAGGCCTTGATCAATGCTATTATGAAGGCATCAGGATTGGCCCCATTTCACAGATGAGGAAACTGAGGCTCAAGGAAGTGACACACCTCAGAAAGCACAGATAAAGCCAGAAAAAAAGAATGACTGACGCCCATTACGACTCGGGTTTGATCCCTGGGTTGGGAAGGTCCCTTGGAAAAGGGAATAGCAAACCACTCCAATATTCGTGCTGGAGAATCCCATGGACAGAAGAGCCTGGTGGGCTACAATCAATGGGGTCGCAAAGAGTCGGACATGACTGAGTGACTTTCACTTTAAAAAAGTCTGTCTTGCTGAGCCCACAGATGGGCTGCCCAGGGACTGGGAACTACCACCTCTCTCTGATTCAGCCCTGAAAGTCACCAGGCCCAACTTTAGAAGTGGGCTGTGGGTTCCTCTCCAAAGCCCTAGCAAAAGGCCCCAGGAAAAAAGATGAGAGCCGCCCCTTAGGACAGGGGAAACAGCGTCAGGGACGGGCACACAGAGAGGCCTGCAGATGGTGCTGGGTGGCGGGCACGGGACACCCACTTGGTCTCGTTGTCCAGCTGCTCCTCCAGCTGTGCGATCTTGGCCTCCAAGGCAGCGATGGAGGCCTTGTACTTGGACTTGACAGTGCCCTCCATCTCCTGCAGCTTGACCTTGAGCTCCTTGTTCTGGCGCTCCAGCTGCTGCCGTGCGTTCTCGTTCTTCTGGGTGTGGCTGCGCTCCAGGTTCAGGTCGGTGTTGAGCTGGTCGATCTGTGGGAAGAAGGGCTGGTGACCTCAAGGAAGGCAGGGACCCTCATCACCAGACCCTCCTGGAAGAGGGAGCTGCCCAATGGGAAGGGTTCAGAAGTAGCTCAATCCCCAAAAGAGGAACCAAGGAGACGCTGCAGGCGCCAGGAGGTCCTCCTCTAAGCATCAGGTGGCTTCTGCTGGGAGGCCCGGCTGCCCACCTGCAGGTTCGCCTTCTTCAGCCTGTCGTTCACCAGCTCCGTGTTGCCCTGCTCCTCCTCCAGCTCCTCCTCCAGCTGTGCGATGCGGGCCTCCAGCCGCCGCTTCTCCTCCAACGCCAGGGCACTGGGGAGGGTGGAGAAAGGTAAGAGTGGCTAAGCTGGAGCGGGGAGCCCCCACACCCACCACCTCCTCCAGTGGAACACGCCACGCTTGCCCCAGCTCACCCCTTGCCGCTGCTGTTGGCTATCTCGTCAGCCAGCTCGTCCCGTTCCTGCTGGGCCTGGCGCTTGGCACGCTCGGCGGCTGCCAGCTCCTGCCACGGGAACCCGGAACATGACCCATGGGGGTCCCCACAGCCGACAGACCCCCCCCCTCTCCATTCCCAGTACTCTGAGCCCCTGGCCTCCTCTTCTCAAACCCCTTTCCCAAGCCTACCTCCTCCATGAAGCCCATTCTCATGAGCCCCTCTGAGGTCACAGCTTAGGCACCATATGTTTACAGAGCCCCCATATCTAAGTGCTAAAAACTAAGCCAGGGGTGTTGTAAAAAATAAGAAATCACCCTGGCCTGATGGAATGCTGGTCCCTCTGCTTTCCAACGAGACAGGAAGCAGGGGCGACAGGACAGAGATGTGAGTTAAGGCCAGGGTGCCAGGGCTCTGAAAGCCAGAAGGGGAGAGGGCTTCACCCTGAGGCTGAGGCCTCACCAGAAACACACATGCACACAAGGGCACAGCCAGTCTTGACAGGGAACCTGGCTACCTGGCCCAGTCAGGAGCAAACTCGGTTGCCAGCATCCTCTCTGCAGAAGATGGCCTAGAGCCTGGGGATTGCTTTCACAATCAGCCTTGCGTGAGGCAAGAGGCCGCCAGGGGACACTCAGTGCAGGAAGCCTCTGGGAGGGCCCCCTGCTCGCCAGGCGGCAAGTCACAGTGGGCAGCGGTGGTACCACAGAGCCCGTCCTGTGCAAGGGAGTTGGCCCCAAATGGTGACAATTTAATTCACACACAATTTAATCACACCAGGGAGCCTTCCAACTTAATGAAACCTTGCACGGCAACCTTTCAGAAAATAAGAGCCAGCCCTGCCCACACCTGGAGCTTGGCCCATTTTTCAAGGCCTTCCCCGGTGACCCAGGCTGGTGAGTGGAGGCTCTGGGCTGCCACCTGCTGGTCAGGGGGCGCACTGCACCCTGCCCACCTCCTGCAGCTGGATCATCTCGGCCTCCATGCTCTTCAGCTTCTTCTCGTTCTCCTTGGCCTGCGCCAGGATCTCCTCGCGGGAGGCACGCGTGTCGTCCAGCTCTCGCATGTAGTCCTTCATCTGGGCCTGGGGGCGGAGAGGAGAGGCTTGGCACCACCACCCCAGCCACTCCCGTGCACCACCCACTCCTGCCCCCAGCCCCAGAAGACACCTCACCAACAGGAACCGGTGGCTGGTTCTCAGCCTGTGCCCATGTTCAGCTCACACAGATATCAAAGGGCAGGAAGGAAGACAAAGCGTCTCTGTTCTACACCACTGGCAGTCTTCTGACCATTAGAGTTTACAAAGGACACCTGCGGCAGCATTAGGCCCTGGGTGTGTGTTAGTCCAGCTGCATCTCTGTTTACTTTCTACCACTTCTGGCTGACTTGGATCCCATGCTCCAGGTCAAGGGCCACCTGCCAGGTCAGCCCCAACCACAAGACATAAGCCTATGTCCTTTGTTCTCCTGTGATTCTAACTCTAAAGATCTTGGGAAATACTTTTTTCCCCCTTTTCTTTTCTAGGTAAATCCCAAACTGGGATTCCCCAGGCCCAAGGGTACAAGCCTTGTGTGCAGCCAGGTGGTGCCAGCTAAACTACCACCATCAATGCATCTACGGCCCACGACCTTGCCAGCACCAGATGGTGACGTGTTACTGTTGCTGGTTTTCGGAGTATAATGAGGCATCTCAGAGCTGGGTTTGTTTTTTTTTTAACTTGTTATTTTTAATTATTGACAAGGCCAAGCATGTGTTCTGTTTCTGGACTGCTGCACTGATTCATCAGCTTGGAACCTTCTGTCACTGTCCATTAAGGCTGGATTGAGTCATGTCTGGCTTATTCTAGAAAACTGCCACTAAGTGACTAAGCGACTGTAACGCCATTGCACTTTTAGCTTTACACTTGTTTCTTGTTTAATGTGAAGTCAACAATTTTTGACTACTGCAAGTGTGCTTCTGACTATAATATTTTGTCTCCACTCGGCCTCTGGGTCTGCATCTGTGTAGCAGCAGTAGTGTTAGTCTCTCAGTCGTGTCCGACTCTGACCCCATAGACTAGCCCGCCAGGCTCCTCTGTCCATGGAATTCTCCAGGTAAGAATACTGGAGTGGGTAGCCATTCCCTTCTCCAGGGGATCTTTCCTACCCAGGGGTCGAACACAGGTCTCCCACCTTGCAGGCAGATTCTTTACCACTGCGCCACACCCACAGACCTTCAAGGGGGCACTTCCCAGCACTCACAGGCCAGGACGGCAGTGTCCAGCCCCGTGCTGGGCCCAGTGCTGCTGTGTGCGGCTGGATCAGACCAGCCTGAGCTCACCTGCAGCTTCCGCAGCTGCTTGATGGCTTCGTCCCGGTTCTTGTTGGCCGAGTCGATGTGGGCCTCCAGGTCCTTCAAGTCCATCTCCAGCTTCTTCCGAGCGGCCACAGCTATCGAGCGCTGCTTCCTCTCATCCTCCAGCTCGGCCTCCATCTCCCGCACCTGGGGAGGTACCAACAGCTCAGGGGGCCGGACGGACCCAAAGATACCGCCTCAGCTCAGGGCCCAGGTGGGCTTGGTCTAGTCCCAGGGAGTCCACAGGGCCTCCAGGGACAGTGAGGATTACTGACCATAAATCCCTAGTAGAGAGGGTCACTAACCCCAGGGCAGAGAACTAGGACGTGAGGACGTGGAGGACACTCCCACAGACCAGTGGAAGGAGAAAGGAGCCCCCAAACTCTGGGGCACCCCAGCCCGCCTCTGCCCAGGGAGCGGGCAGGCCCTCCGCACCTGTTTGACCAGCTGCTTTTTCTTCTCCTCACTCTGCTCGTCACGGCCTTGCAGGTCCCTCTCGAACTGGGCCTTCATGGCCTGCAGGTTGACCTCCAGCCGCAGCTTGGCGTCCTCGGTGGCCTGCAGCTCGTCCTCCAGCTCCTCGAGCTGCGTCTTCATCTCCTCCACCTGCTGCTCCAGGGCCCGCTTGGACTTCTCCAGCTCATGGACCTGTCATCGGGGGTCCCGGTCAGGACCAGAGGGGAGCCAGGCCCCCAGGTCTCCGGCCTCAGTGTCTGTGAGGCCCTAACTCTTGGTGTCTGGAGGCCGCCCCCCACCCCGAGAGCCGGCCGCCGGCTCCGGGACTCACACTCTTGCCCACGTCATCCTTAGAGCTCATGAGGTCTTCCATCTCGGCGCGGAACTGCTTGTTGAGCCGCTCCAGTTCTGCCTTCTGCTCGATGGCCTCCTCCAGTGCCCGGGCCAGAGACAGCGCCTTGGTCTCCTTCTCCCGGGCCTCCGCCTCTGCCCGGTCACGCTCCTCCGCATACTTGGCGGAGATGGTCTTCTCCTCGGCCAGGAGCTGCGGGACAGGCGGGCACCATGAGTGTGAGCAATGGGCTCTCGGAAAGGGTCAGAGCCTGACAGACAGCAGCCTCTGCCCGAGGCAGGGTGTCTGCAGCCGGACGGGAGGAGGGACTGATGCACTGGCAGCACCCACCTGGTCGAACTTCTTCTGCTTCTTCTCCAGGTTGGAGACGCTCTGCCGCTGGTGGTCGAGATCCACGAGCAGGTCGTCCAGCTCCTGCTGCAGTCGCGTCTTGGTCTTCTCCAGCTTGTCGTAGGCAGCCACCTTCTCCTCATAGCGCTGGCTCAGCCCCTCCAGGTCCTTCTGCAGCTTCCTCTTGGCCTCCTCAGCCGTCTCCAGGCACCCCACACTGTCATCCATCTTCTTCCTCATGTCGGTGACCTGGGCGGGAGCAAGGAATAAGGAGGATCCAGTTGGCACCTGCTCCGGGAGCTGGGCTGCCACTGCAAGCAGTTGTGGGGCGCCAACTGTTATGGCGACAGCTTCCCAGCCACTTCTCTATTCCTCTGGGGCCAGGGAAATGGGATGTTCCACAGAGTGCAGATGTCTAGCACACGGAGCCCAAGGCAGGTGGACGTGCAGGTCAGCTTGGAAAGGCCACTCAACCCTGACCTGACCAGCTGCTTGTACCAAGACTGAGGGCCAGGGTAGGGAGCCTCCATCCCTCCCCTCTCCCAGGCAGCAGCCTGGCGTCCCCGGCCCATAGCGTCCATCCCGCAGCCCCCTTCTCCCACCCGGACACACAGCTGCCACCGCAGGAACGCGCTCCCTGTCCCCACCCAGGTGTGGACCTGACTCCGCGCCCTCCCCTGAGCTGGTGCAGCTCTGCGGGCACATTTAAGTCCTAAGACAGGATCCACAAGAGGGCTCTCCATCTATCTCTGGCCCCAGATCCTTTCAGGGTCAGAGAAGACCATGGCCTCCTTTCCATGACAATGTTTTAATAGGCATAAAGCGCAATATGCAGGACCACTGAGAAGCCACTGTAAAAGGGTGCAGTTGTCAGGTATTTTTTTAAGACAATGGTTCAGTAACTGGTGTGCTTCTTTAGCACAGCAGAGAGCAGGCTCTTGAGTAGCGAGGAGCACAGTGGCCTTCCCAAAGCCTGGCCTCAGCTCAGACACAATGACCAGTGGTTTCCACTCAACAGGCCACAGGCACTGCTACCGTCACGGCTTGTGGCCTACATTCATAAGGGAACAGAATGCTGAGGGTCAGCTGGAGACTGGTGAAATGAAGATGAACTCCAGCCAAGTTCACGGATCCCTGGATTCTCCTTGGGGACCCCAGGAGTAAGCCCTGGTCTGGGGAGGGCAGGAGCTCCCCGAGGGAGGGCGGCCAGCTTGGGGAGGCCTGGCTGTGCTTCCAGGTCCAGGTGGCTACCCGGCCAGAAGCTCCCCAGCCCACAGGCTCCGACCACCGTTTCCGAGGGGATCGGAGGGGAGCCGGCTCCGAACCTGGGCGTGGAGGGTGGAGATCTGCTTCTCCAGGTTCCGCTTGGCCTCCTCCTCCTCCTCCAGCTGCTCCTTGAGAGAGCTCTTCTCATCCTCCACCTGCTTCAGCTTGGTGCTCAGACTCAGCTTCTGCCGGTTCTCCTCCTGCAGCAGCTCCTGCTCAGCAGACAAGCGGGGCAAGGGCTCAGGACCCACGCTGTCAGAGCCTCGTGGTCCCTATGCTCTCGGTGGGAGAGAGGAGCAGGCCCCAGATTCAAGGGGCAGCCGGCAAAGATCTGGCAGGGAGCCAGGAGGTCCCAGAGAGCCTGGGGACACTGGAGAGGACACTGTGAGGAAGACCCAGAGGCCTGGCAGCTAAGGCCGTGGGGCACAGGGTCCTCCCAGGATAAGAACAGCTGCGGGGGGCCTATCGCTGCCCTTACCTGAGTGTCCTGCAGCTGCGACTCCAGAGCAGAGAAGTCCTTGGTGAGCTTGCTAGACTTGCTGTCTGACTGGGTGAGAAGACCCGTCACGTTGTCCAGCTCGACCTGTGCGTGGACGGGAGACAAAGCCCCGTGAGCTTGATCAGGATTGCTCGGGGCCCACCTCGGCTCTCTCAGCCATGCTGGACCTGAGCCAAGGCTGAACCCCGGGGGGCTCGCAGATGAGCCGGGTCATGGAGAGGGCGAGAGAAGACCAGGGGCCCTGGCGGCAGGGGCCAGGACCCAGGCAGCCCGGTGGGGGCCTCACCTGCAGCTTGGAGACCTTGTCGGCTAGCTCTGTGCGCACACGCTCTCCCTCGGTGAACTTCACCTGCAGCTCCTGCAGCTGGGCCTCCACCTTCTTGCGCTTGTGCTCGGTGTCCGCCTTGCCCTGCTGCAGCACCTTCACCTCATTGGCCAGCTCTCCTCGCTCGTTCTCCAGGGTCTGCTTGGCCTTCTCGAGGTTGGCTTTCACCTGTGAGGGGAGAAAGCAAAGACATAAAAAGGGGAGCCTGTGACATGAGGCTGGTTTTCCCAACATCATCAAGGAGCCAGTGGAGCCAGACCTGGAATCTGCTGCCCTGCAGCAAAAGCAACACTGGGCAAGTCCAGGGGGCAGTGAGCTGGCGAGGACCATGGACTTGGAGGGCTCAGGCCTGATGTGGACTCATCACCCAGCTGGAACAGGACGCCTGGCACGTGGCCTCACCTCGGAGGACCACGGCTCCCCTGGCTCTCAAACCATCCCTGCCTGGCCTCCCGCACAGGGCACAGGGAATGTCCAAGGGCAAGACATTGTCATTGCTGATGTTAAGATTTTAGCATTATTATTATAGGCTTAGGGAAATTATAATTGTTCATAGTTAGGCTTCCAGGAAAGCCTCTTAGAAATTTGATGTTCACCATAACACTGAAATGTTCTCCCAAAAAATATAAAAGCCAAGTTTACAGAACAAACACAATTCCAGTCTATTCTATATCAAGCCAGTCACAGTTTCAAAGGCAAGTTCAAGGGTAAACCAGACCCCAAGTGCATGCAAAAGCTCTTTGGGTGAAAACAGCTAGAGGAAAAGGCAAGGCTTCAACCTGCCCAGAACCAGGAGGAAGTCAAAGGGAAACAGAGGGACAAGGCATGTTCTGAAAATATTGTACAGGCTGCCACGCAAAAGAGCCTCTGTCTTCTTGGGCTATCAACAAGGGTGGCCGTGAGCTGGAAACCACAGGAGGCAGGACTGGGCTTGTTCAGGAACTGCCTGGTCACAGTCCCCTGGCTGAGAACCAGCCGGGTCAACAACCCCAGGGTTCTCCCTCAAGATTCCAGCTGACCACGTGTTAGAGGTGTTCTAAAGAAGGGCTGGGCTTCAGGAAAGGGACCCAATGGCCCTCTGAGACTTCAGAGTCACTCCAATTCCATGAAACTTTTTGGTCTGGCAGGGTGTTAAACAGGATAATAATGGTAATAATAAGACTAGAACAACTTACTGAGCCCTTACCGACTGTGCACTGTCACACCTTACCAACTCCAACTCTCATGTAATTGTATGAAATGGGCTCTCACTAGCCTCCCTCACAGAAGAGGAAACTGAAGCACAGAGGGACCTGTATGCCCCCCGCAAGTCACGCAGTCAGGAAGGGCTGGAGCCTGGACTACACGAGGGTCCCCCAACCCTCCCCCCAGCCCACACTGGCCGAGCCTCACGGAGCCAGTCCCGGGGGGCCACGCACCCGCTTCGTCTGCTCCAGCTGCTCAGCCAGCTCCTCCACGGCCTGCGAGTGCTTCTGTCTCATGTCCTGGATCTGGGCCTCATGGGTCCTGGCCTCCTCCTCAAGGGTCTTCTTCAGGATGTTCACTTCTTGTTCACGTTTGGACCTGAACAGAGAAACGCCTTCAGGAGGGAGGCCAGGGCCCAGAAGCAA
Source organism: Redunca redunca (assembly GCA_006410935.1). Classification (NCBI taxonomy): domain Eukaryota; kingdom Metazoa; phylum Chordata; class Mammalia; order Artiodactyla; family Bovidae; genus Redunca; species Redunca redunca. The sequence continues at coordinate 20,554 of SJYQ01009589.1, read as the reverse complement.
TGCTGCCCTGGTGGCACAGAGTCCGGTGGGGAGCACTGGCCGCTCCAGGCAGCTCTCTGACTGCTGGCTGCCCTCCTCAGCTGTCCATCCTATAGCACAGGCTCACAGACACACTTTCTTTTTCTCCATTAAAAAAAAAAATGTAGACCTTTTATGCAAGGAATTGGATTTTATTCTAAATATGGGGAGCCAAGAGTAATTTATAAGATTTTTTTTTGGCTGCACCACAAAGCATGGTGGAGCTTAGTTCCCCGACCAGGGAATGAACCATGCCCCCTGCAATGGAAGCAGACTCCTAACCACTAGAGAGCCAGGAAGTCCCCACAGACCTGCCTTATAGGGGCTTCTGCAGCCTTTCAGCCTTAAAGCCCACCCTTGCCTCAGCCCAACTCCAAGCCAGGTTCTTCAGCTCTAGAGAGAAGCTGCTGAGGCACCATCAGCTTCCATCTGTTCTTGTTCAGTTACTAAGCTGTGTCTGACTCTTTGCAACTCCATGGACTACATCACACCCAGTCCCTCACTATCTCCTGGAGCTTCCAGGCTCCATGACAACAGGCCACACTGTGTGTGTGCAGAGGCCCTGCAGTCCCCCCTCTGAGGCCAGGGCCCCCCTTTCCCTGCACCAACACCCCCATCCTCAGTGACCAGGCAGTCAGCCACAAGGCACACCTGAGCTCCTGCTGCGCTGCTGTGGAATCCAGAGTGTCCTCCAACTCCGTTTTCAGAGCTTCCAGCTCTTCCCCGAGGTCTCGTTTCTGCTTCTCAGCTTTATTCCTAGCAGCACGCTCAGATTCCAGGTCTTCTTGGAGTTCCGAAATCTGAGATTCCAGCTCCCGAATCTTCTTCAGGGCCATGTTCTTCTGGGTGGCTTCTTCTTCCACTCTGCCAAAGACAGCACCAACGTCAGGATGAGGTCGCTGCCACCTTCAGAGAGCAAAGTCTGCAGAAAAGGCTTCGAGAGATGCGGCCGGAGCCAGTCCTGCTGGTGGCACTCACAGCCCCTTAGGAGCTCTTCTTGGCAAAGACACTGAGGCATCCGGAAGACTTAAGGGCTATTCCACTAGGAGAATTCAAAAGCCTCATAGGGGAAAAACTTCATTTTCCAAATTAAGCTTCAGTGCTTTAAACATTTTTTTTAAATTGAAATGTTAAATGAAAAAAAAAAAAGGAAATAAAATGCTACAGTCCATAATTACAATAACAAAGTAGAAACACAAATGTGCTCTGGACTTAGGGTGATAATCCAACATCAGAGCAGCTTCGTGAGTTGTTACAAATGTATCACTCTTGTGGGGGCAGTTGCTAACGGTGGGTTCTTGGGAAATCACTACAATTTTTGCTCAGTTTTCTTATGAACTTAAAAATGCACCCCCAAATAAAATCTATTTTTAAAAAGCATACCTGTAGCCATGAAATTTTATAAAAGAAAGAATTGCTGTGATTGGATGACCAGGACTGTAGATGACTTCTGGGCGGGATTACAGACCACCAAGAAGCCCAGACTGCACTTTCAGTGATAAACTAGCTTCCCAGACAACAGTGAAGTGCATGCCCACAGTTCACTGATGCACCAAGAATCACAGCAGGAAGCCTGCTGAGAACGCAGGCACTGGCCGTCCGGCCTGATGCTCTGACCCTCACCTGGCCAGGGCGGCCTGGAGCTCCTCCTCCTTCTTGGCCAGCTGCATCTTGAGCTCGGCGATCTGAGCCTGCAGCTCGGCGATCTGGTCATTGAGGTCAGTGGAGTCTCCTTCCAGCTTCCGGCGGGTCTTCTCCAGCTCCTGGCGCTGCTTCTCCTCTCTTCGCAGGCGTTCTGAGAAGGAAGAGTGGAGAGATGCCAACAGAGTCTTCTCTTTGTCTTCAAATCTTACATAAAATACCAGGCTTCACAGGGAGCAGCTGCCATGTCCCATGTCTGGAGGGCAGTGGCTGGATGCCACAGGCCCCAGGAGACCTGCTTGCCACCCCAGCTCCTGGCAGTGAGGCCCATGCTGGTCCTTGAGTGGTGGGTACCCCGGCAACCCCAAGTCCAACGGTCCCTGCGTCCCACCACTTACCCTCCAGGTCAGTGATCATTGCCTCATGCTTGTTCTTGAGTTTGGCGAGGCTCTTCGATTTCTCCTCCTCTTCCATGAGGTTGGTGGTGAACTCGGCTATTCTGTCTTCCAGCAGCTTCTTCTCCTGGGGTGCGAGGGTGGGTCAGGGCTTAAAGTTAGTTGAGTGCAGAAGGCACTGGGTCTCCTCAAGCATGACTCACCCAGACACTAAGGTCTGAATGGAGGAGCAGGGCCTTAAACACCTGGTCAAGTGCATTAGGATTTCTCAAGTCAAAGGGGTCATTTTTAAAGTCACTAGCTCCTCTGAAACAGCTGGGTAAGCTTCCTTGGGACCCATATATGGGGTGCCCAAGCCCTTTCCTGCAGTATCCCTTTCTGCACAGGTAAAAAGACCTCCCAGGTGATGGTGAGTGTCAGTGAGAGAACTTGGGACAGGAGGGCACTACCTTCTCAATGCCTGTGACCTTGCCCTTCTTCATTCCCTAAAGTCCCCCTGCTCTTCTCACTTTCTGCTTTGTGTGGCCACCACTGGAGTCCTAATTCCACAACAGCGACCACATAGCCCGCTTACCCCCTACACGGCAGGGTTCCGGACAGCCATCCTGCCCTGTGAAGCTGGCCACCCCCATCCTCCGGAGATGAAGGTCAGCATCCTGACAGGGTCTTTCCCACTCTGCTAAAGTGATGCCCAGCTATCATCTGTGGCCAGGAAGACGCTGACAGGGGCCCGGCCACCGGCCTCACCTTGGCCAGCTTGCAGTTCTGGTCCTCCATGATGATCTGGTCCTCCTCTAGCTTCTTCAGCTTGGCCTCAGTGGTCACCTTCTCCAATTGAAGCTTCTGCCGGGCGCTCTCCTCCTCCTCCAGCTGCTCCTCCAGCTCCTGCCGTGAAGCCAGGGCAACCGTGAGCAGATAGAACGGGGCCCAGCACCCACGTGTGGGGTCATGCATTTAAAACTGGGGTGCGGGGATGAGAACCCCAGGTCCTGGTTCCAACACAAGGTCATGTGTTCTGAGGGACCACCTCTAGTGAGTGTCCACCCTCAGCTCCTCAGACCAGCGGAGTGATCACAGAGGAGGGGAATTAAATTGGATTCAATGCTCGGCAGGGCAGTGCTCATGAACACCTGACATGTGTCAGAAATAATGAGCCAGGGAATTCCCCGGCAGTCCAGTGGTTAGAATTCTGAGCTCTCGCTGCCAAGCAAGAACTAAGATCCCACAAGCCACAAAGCATAGCAAACAAACAAACAACAAAAAACTGCTTCAAAGAGAACACCTCCCCAAGGCTGCCCCCAGGACAGAGACTGCCCTCCCATAGCACTTGGGACGCCCCTGCTCCTCACCCACCCTGTCCCCACTCCCCTCCTGGGTCCGGCCCAGCCCCTCCTCCAGGCACCTGGATGTTCTGCTGCATCTTCTTCTTCTCGGCCTGCAGGTGCTGGCATCGCTCCTCCTCCTCCTCCACCCTAGCCTCCAGGTCATGGCAGATCTCTTCTAGCTCCTGCTTCTTGGCTGTCAGACGGGCGCGGAGCTCCTCAGCCTCGGCACACAGTTCCGTTTCCGCCTGGAGCTGCTCCTGGAGCTGCAGCTTCTCGGCCATAAGCTGCGGGAACACAGGAGAAATGTGAGCTCTGACAGCTGCTTGCGGGCTGCCTGTCCCCATGGGAGAGCTGGTCCCCAACGAAGGCTCCATCTCAGGATGCTTAAGCTGCCGGGCATGTCTAAACATCACATCCTGCATCAAGGAAATTACCCCCCATTCCCTTCAATGCCAAGTTTATGCTTTGTCTACTGGGGCATCCCTGGTGGCTCAGTGATAAAGAATCCGCCTGCAATGCAGGAAACCCGGGTTCGATCCCTGGGTTGGGAAGATCCCCTCGAGGAGGGCATGGCAACCCACTCCAGTATTCTTGCTTAGAGAATCCCATGGACAGAGGAGCCTGGCACGCTGTAGTCCGTAGGGCTGCACAGTCAGACACAACTGAGGCAGCTACGCAGCAGCCCTGGTGGCCAGCAGGAGGCAGCACTACGCGGGCAGTCTGCAGACACCCACCTGGGACTGGAGGGTCTCCATCTCTGAGAGCCTGTTCTCAGCAGCCAGCTGCTTCTCCCGCACCTTCACCAGCTCCTCCTCCTTGGCCATCATCTCCTCCTCCTGCCGGCTCACCTGCAGCAGCGGCTTGACCTGAGAGAGGAGGTGGAGGAGACAAGCTCAGGGAAAGAGGCCCGTCCAAGCTGAGAGTTGGGGGCTTTCTCCTCACTTGGGGAAGCACCAGGGCACGAGAACAAGGGCCAGGCAGGACCCTGGGTGGAGCAGGTACGCCCGGGTACAGCTTTTCAGGAAATCAATCTGGTGCTGTGCGCCATAGGCCTCTGACCCACTAATTACAATTCGGGGAAACTAGCCCTGTATGTGCGTGAAGATTTTCAGGACAGCATTGTTTACAACAGTGAAAATTTAGCAAAGAGAGATACAGATCCACCGCCGGAAAAGTAGCCAGATAAATTATGAAACATCTCTAGGGAACAGTGTGTTGACTTTTAAAAAATTATGTTTATGAAAAAATTTTAAACAGAAAACGCAAAAAAAAAATGTTTACACAAGTCAAAAAGCTCAGCTATGTAAGAAGGTGTATGGTTTACACAGCAGAGATTTAATGGGAGTGTTTAAAAAAAATGGAATAAATATTGAAACATCTATTTAATATTGATGTTGGCTCAAGGTTGAAGGGATTACAGGTGAATTTTTACTTTATTTATCCTTTTTGTTGGTATGATATTTTGCAGTTACCACAAATTATGTACCATAAACAAAAGTAGCTTGACCAACTTTAAACATAAGAGGATTTTTTTGTAAGGGCTGGGGAGGACCTAGCCACCGTACAGACTGCGGTTTCCTGAGTGGGCAGCCCTGTCCCTACATGGGGCCGTGGTGGGCAGGCAGGGCCTTGCCATCCCAGGAGCTGCCCTTGGGGCCGCCCCAGCCCAGCCCCGCAGCACCTCGGCCATCCACGCTGGACACACACCCCAGCTCACGCCCCTCTAGATCCCACAGGGCAGGAACATCCTGTCAAGTGCTGGGTTTGGAGACACAAGGGTCAAGTGCCAGCCCTGGGGCCTGAGCCCCGCAGGAGGCCAGCGTGAGGCCCGCTCGTCCCTGTGCCACGCGGAGCCCCTCCAGACCCACCTTGGTGAACAGCCGCCACCACTGCCAGTTGCGCAGCTTGAGGTAGGCAGCGCAGTTCCTCTGCAGGACCCTCATGGCCGTTAGCTGCTGCTGCCGCTTGGCGAAGGCCCTGTGGGGCGAGGGTCACCATCAGCGCCTTTGGGCGGGGGCCAGCCAACCTCCCTGCCCACAGTCCTGACCTCGCTCCCGGGGCTTTTCTGGAGGGACCGACCCCTGCCAGGAGCACTTCAAAACAGATGTGGGGGGAAGGAGGCAGACTTGGGGCTGAGTCCTACAGGTGACCTCGCAGAGGTGACCAGGACAAGGTCACAACCACCTTCCTTCACTAAAGGGTGAGTGAGGTCACTACAGAGTCAAGTGTACCCACTGGTCATTAAGGCCACCTGTCAACTGCAGCTCCCCACCCTTGTGTCACCCACAACCTTGGGGCTTTTGTTTGGGGAGAGAACGTCAGCAGCTCATGTCCTGCAAACGTCCATCTGTCCAAACACCCACACTCATGTTCTCTCCACAACGCTCAGAGCTCAGGCTGGAACAGACGCCCCAGAGCCCAGACACAGAGGAGTCAAGGGGCAAATGTGCAGCTGCCCCGCCCACTGTCCTGCACAAGTCAGCTCCTGACCCCACAGGAGCTGCAGGGACTCAGGGGCACCTCCTCCCCGGAGCTCAGGGTCCTCTGGGGACAGCCGGCTCTGGGTGTCACCCCTACCGGAGGGACACAGGGAGGAACAGTGGGAGGCAGGGGCTTTCTTGGAGGGAAAATCTGAACACAGTCACCCCTCCCTCCAGCTCATTTTAAACCTCAGGCAGAAATCCAGGAAGCAGGGGGCAGGGAAAGCTATGTGGGTCTCCCCAGGGGACACCTCCTGCCATGAGGGCGCCTAGGCCCCGCTTCCTCAGTACCCTCCACTACAGGAGAGCTGGGAGTCCCAAGCAAGGTGTGGGCGTCCCGGGACTCACTTCCTGGCCAGGTAGCCCCTGCAGCAGGCCTGGAAGCCGATGATGACGTCTGTGATCTTCAGGTCCCGCTCCTCCTCCAGGTGGGCCAGCACGCCGGCCCGGAAGAAGACCTTGCTCTGCCCAATGCGGTACAGGTTGCTGTCGAGCTCCAGGGCTTTGATCTAGAGGAGGAGAGCCGGCTGCTGACCATGTGCCACCCCCACCACCACGGACCTCTGGAGCAAGGCCAAGGCCAGGGAAGGGGCCTAGAGCCGGGGCTGGCCCTGTTGCTCTATGGGCAGCCTTCTGGTGCAGGGAAAGTAGAGCTGGGGAAACGCCGGTACGGGGAAGGTGGCCAGCAAGGGGCAGGTAAGGAGTCAGACTTGCAGAGAAACACAGGATCTCAGCCCTCAAGAGACCCTGTAGGTCTCCTCTTTCTTCTCTGCCCCACCCCCTCACTACAGGCCTGTTCTATAAGCACCCAGTCAGGTCACCTTCTGAGCAGAGGTGGTCAAGCATCATTGCTTTGTCCAAGCCCAGCACCAACTCCAGCTCAGACTAGGATCAAATACTAACTATGTGACCCCAAGCCTTAACCTTTGTGGGCCCACATTTCCGCAGCTGTAAAATGGAAATAATGGTCTCTTTAATTAAAAGATAAGTTAACAAAGCAAATAAATAGCACTTCCTTCCTAGCAGAGCTGTGGGAATGAAACCAGAAGAAGGCACACAAGGCGCTGAGCACGGGGTCACATGTGGGCCCATTGCTGCATCAGCTTTAGGCAATGTGTCGTTACCATCACAGGGCTGTTTCGGTACAGTAACAAGGCTCTCTTGTTAAGCCCACTGGTAACAGTCTGTCTGTCCATCTGTCTGCCTGGGAGAGAGGGGATTTAGAACAAGCTCCAAGAGGCAGAGCCTTGAATAGGGTAAGAGGAATCTCGGGCCCTTGATGCTCAACGAAAGGCCCTGCAGGTCTGGAAGAGGCCCTGGGAGAAGGGCAGGCCAGGGAGGGCAGAATCACTGGGTGCCCCACCTCCCGTCATGACGAGCCTGGCCAACTGTCTTCCCTACAGAGGTGGACGGAGGAGACCTGCCTATGTCTAAAAGGGGGATACCCCCCACTGACCAGCAGCTGAGTCTCTGGAGAAACAGTGGCCCAAACATGAGCTGGGGGCGTACCTCTGTCCTTCACACCTCCCTTCCACCAGGTGACAAGCATCGCAGAGCAGAGACCCCTGTCTCCTTCCTCCTTCTCTAGGCTCCACCTCCCCGTCCCTTACAGGGCTGCTCTGAACAAAGGTGGTATTGAATTTTTCTTCCCTTTTCTCTTTCCTCCCCAATGCCTACCCATCCTCTTCTGACTCTTTGGCAAAGATGCCAAGTAAAGAAAGCAGGGGGCGCTGGCTGCTGACCCTGGACACATGAGACCCAGCCAGATGCCTGCCTGCAAAGCAGAAAAATGACCGAGTGGGTAGAGCCCCAGAGTGGCCACTGGGTCATCTCGGGGCCTTCATTCACTAAGCACAATCCAGTGCCCACTGCCAGTTGAACACTGGCCAGTGGCGGGGAAGAGAGTAAAGGGCCAGAAACTCAGACTCTGCTAGCTTTGGGCCAGTCGTGGGGCCCTGGTGGTGAGCTGCCCCCTGTGAAGATTAGAGGAGATGGGAGCAAGAAAGAACCAAATGTGCCCAGAAGGAAGGGTCTCTGCCTCACACCACAGCCTTACTATCTGAGCCCTGGCCTCCTCCTCCCCTCCCCACTCCCACACACCATCCTGACCCCCTGACGCTCAGTGCGCCTGGCAGAGCCAGAACAAGCTCACTGGAGGAACAAGAGAGCACAGGCGTCAACAGATCCAAAGAGCCCTGACCAGGCACATGGGCGCTGGCCACTTGGGTGTGCATACCAGCCACACGTCACCCACCGGAAGAGCCCACTCACCATGAGCACACACGCCTGCTTTCCGTCCATGAAGCCCTTAGGAATGGAGTTCGGAGTCAGGATCTCGTATCTGAGGAGGAAGAGGGCGGCAGGTCAGTACACCCCTTGCTCGGATCCTATGTGGCCTGAATATCCAGAGATGAGGGCTATCCCTGCAGTGGGGCAGGTGTAGGATTCTTTCCAGAGTGTCTGAGGGAAAGGGGACACTCAGTGAATCATATCCTGATCTTTCCTGAGGCTGAACGGCACGAGGAAGGCCTGGCATTTTCCAGACAGTGAATGGAAACTTATGTCAGACTGTTTCATTCACTTATGGGTGAGCTCTGAAGTGGGCTTACTAACTGCTAACCAGCACCTGCGTCTTTAGCCCCAGAAGTTTTTTATATTAAATGTCTAGTTTTACAAATATCATCTGCTACAAATCAGAAAATGCCTCATGACCTCATGATTAGAAAGATATGTGGAGTTCAGGCATTATCAGAAAAAAAATCAAGTCATGATATGTCTAAAGCCACCATTTCCCACTTCCAAACACGTCCTCCATATTTGTTACCAAAAAGAAAAAAACAGAAATAAATGGCACATATTGAGTACAAAGAGAAAACCATCTGTTGCAGAACGTTTTCCTAACAATCTCTGTCTATGTAACAGACCACAGTTGGTGAACACGGCCAGGCCCGTCTCTGCTGAGATGCTGCAGAGAACCGCTAATCAACAGGGTGGTCCAAGAAATTAACCAGAGGGCTGCGACAGACAGCAACCAAGGCTAAACACATCATCAGGCAAATAGGCCGGTGTCATGACTGCCCCCCTCCGCACACACAGCAGACATCCACTTCCATCGATTTTTTCATACTCAAGGCTCCAGCTGATCCTAATGTCTTTTCAGAGCTCCTCTAATTATAGCAGACAGCACCCGGCCCCCACAGTGACTGGGAGCAGAAGCCAACGTGATAACTTTCATTTTAGTGACAAAACAGGAAGTCCTTCCTCACATGGAGCGTGGCATGGAGGACCCCAGCTCAGTGTGGACGAGGAGGTGGCTCCCCAACTAAAGGCTCTCCACTCACCTCTGCCGGAACTCCTGGAAGACCACGCGGTTGGGGAAGCCCTGGCGGCAGATCCGGATGCCTTCGAGAACCCCGTTGCAACGCAGCTGATCCAGCACCAGATGGGGGTCCAGCTTGCCGGCCTAGGAAAGAAATCCATGTATGTGCTCTTCCTGAATGCCCAGGGACTGATGGAGAGAGCGCGGGCCCCTCTGGATGCAACAGGACAAATGCTGCCCCGGGAAGGAGCCGTCACTGCCCACCCACCCATAGTAGTGACAGCTGTTACATGATCCAGGTCTGAGAGGCAGAAACACAGGTTCTATGGGCAGGCTGTACCCTAAGAGTGCCCGAGCCAGCCCGCAGGGTGACTAAACCAATGGCGCTGTATGCCGCGGGCAAGGGGTTTCTGCTCAGGGAGACAGACGAGGTCTGGGCGGCCCGCGCCACACTACCAGGCAGCCGCACCTTCTTCTCGTGGTTGGGGATGATGCAGCGGACGAAGTTGGGGTTGGTGTTCCTCAGCGTGGCCATGAGTTTGGCCAGCTGCTCCTTGTACAGCTGCCCCACGGTGCGGAACATGCCTTTGCGCGTCTTGAAGGCCCCGGGCATCGCCGTCTCCGACATGCCAGCCACCTGGTCCAGGCCGATGATGCGGTCCACTGGAGACAGCAGGCAAGAGCACGTGAGTACCCAGCAGTCCGGGCCAGGGCAGAGGGGCGGGACAGACAGGCCAATCTGATTAGAAAAAGAGACTACAGAATGGCAGACCGTTTCTACTTGGAGCTTACAAAGCAGGCTAAGGTCATCTCCAAAGGCTGAGAGCAAAGGTGACCTTGTGAGCAGAGAGGAGGGAGGAGGAAAGGGTTTGGAAAGATTGCAGAGCCGCAAAGAGGGGAAGCACATTCGTGAAGGCTGACTCCACGTTGTCACTTATCTCAGCCACCCTGGGACGCTCCTAACCCAGAGACACAAGAGCTGATGATGCATTCTGGAGGGGTGAGCAGAGCGGTCCACAGACTGGCTCTGAGGAGCTGTTCAGACTTGACTGACAGGAACCCAATAGTCCATTCAGCCATTTGGAAAAAGCGGACCACTATCCTGAACTCACACTGACCGTTACCTGAGAGCACTGGGCTAGGTCAGAAGGCAGGAGCTCTAAAGCTACTCAGCCACTGCCTGCAGGAGTCTGGCCCACCCTCTCTCTGTCAGCAATCCCCCCATGCAGAGCTCGCTACATCAGGGGCCTAGAGCAACATGCATGGTGCCAGGGCAGAGAGTTCCAGAGAACCACCACTGCCCACGACTACCCCAAAGGCCGAGGATCCTTCTCCCTCTCAGGTCTCGCCTGGTCTCCAAGATCACGGGTCTTTCTCATCTAGACCAACCCTCCAAGGAAGCAGCCCTCATCACCGTGGCTCCTGCCCAGAACAATGAAATGAACCACCTCCTCCTGGGCAAAAACCAAATGATGAACAAGCCCAACCTAAGTGGCCGGCGATCTGAGATCAGGCTTACACCAGAGCCAGTATTAAATTTGAAGACTTCCATTGCTGGATGCAAAAGTTAAGAATTCTATGACAAAGTCAGGTTCTTGTTCCTTTGTGGCCAGATCTCTGTTATTTATTTGAAAGCAACAAGAGGGAAGCCAGGAGTGAGGATAGACCCAATGAACCCCTCAGTTAAAACGGGAGGCAACTGTACCTCTTGCATCCCCCACAGGGACCCTCTGGCCACCAAAGGTGTCCTGGGACTGGGTGGCTTGTGAAAGTCACTCAGGTTGCCCAGGTGAAGGTTGAACACACCCCCAAACAACTGGTCATTTCATTGAGGGTGTCCTGGCCCCAAAAGACCCTGCCCAGGAGGAGGGGTAACTGCTGCATAGACACACAGGTGCCCTAGTCAGCACTGAAGTGTCTGGGCCCACACGCGTGCATGCACACACACATGGCAGTGCCCACACACACACACACAGCAGCACACAGCACCCGGTGCTGGGACACAGCAGCCATCACACACTCACACACACACACACGCACGCACGCACGCACGCACGCGCACACACACACACACACACACACACAGCACCTTGTGCTGAGACACAGCAGCCATCCAAGCGGTGAGATGCCGCCTTCATGAGGGGAGTTCTGAAGGGGATGTTGGACTGTGAAACAATTTTTTTTCCTCCTTTTAAGATCTATAACATGAAGCTGTCAATATCAAACCACACCCCAGATGGGCCTGGCTTTCTACTGGAGGCCTGTGACGGGGAGGGGGCCAGAGCCTGCGCATAAGCCCAGGGCAGAGACCAGGGAAGGAGCACAGGCAGGCAGGAGCAGCCAGGCAGAGCAGGCAGGCTCGGCAGAAGCGGCAGCACGCAGCCCAGGGTGCAGCACACGTTGGCGCCACGCCAGGCGGCCAGTCACCTGGTTCTAGGTGGAGGATAGGAAAGCGCTGATAGAAATAGGCTCTCTGGGTGCTCTGCATCTCTGCAACAGAGAGGTTAAAGCAAAACCCAGGCAGAGGAAGGAGAAACTGGCAGAAACAAGGAAAGAACGGCTTCCAGAGGTACTGGCTACCAAGGAGATGCAAGAAGGCAGTGAGGAGCTGGACGGAACCCAGGTGGCCGAGTGCTGGGCCACCACATTACCCCCTACAAGGGAAAGGTCTGTGGCCTCAGAGCCTGGAGAAGCCTCTGCCCCAGAGGAAGTTCAAGGATGCTTGGGGCTCAAGGACACCAGGATTCAGGGACAGGGTGACCCTCAGGGCTGGAGGAGCCCACGCTCCTGGGAGCTAAGTGGGCACAAACCCTCTGGCTTGAGCCCTGCACTCAGCCAGTGGCCAGGAAGGGAAGGGGCCTAGCTGTGGGCACGGGGAGGCAGGGTGAGGGCCAAGGGCGTACCATCCTTCCACAGCTCCGAGACAAACTTGTCAGAGGACTGGTGAAGCAGTGTGGCGATGTTGTCGTTCAGTGGGTCCATGTTCTTCATCAGCCACTCATCAGCTTTGTAATCCACCTGCAAGATCAGACCTTGAGTCACAGGCTGCTCAGGGCACACTGGTGCACGCAGGCTCTATGGCAGCAGGCTGACCCCATGGGCGGAAACATCAAAAACAGCAAAGACCCTCAACCTGGTAGTCTCATCTCCAAGAAGGAAATAATGAGTGATCAGGGTGAAAGCCTCCACGAGATATTCTCGGCAGAGTTACGTGAAGGCAAAATATTTAAACAGCACCAACGTCTGGCTGAGGGGAACAGGCTAAGAAAACTATGCTGTAGCTACATAGTAGAATATTCTGTTTTTAAAAATGTTTACGGTAATATGAACGTTAGGGGAAAAAATCCTAATAATTCCTTTTAGCAAGAGGACAAGTAATTTTTATTTTGTTCTGTTTTTTTCAGGATACTCAGGTTTTCTCAGAGCATATATTCTTCTTACCTTTTTTGAAATATGTTCTCAATAACAAGAGTAACAAAACATCATATACTGTAACAATACAAACAGAGCGACTGGCCACCACAGCCTGCTTCTTAACCAAGACAACGTAACTCAGCCTGTGGTCCCCTCCTGGCCCCTTTCTGCAGGTTTTCCCACACGCAAGCCTGTCAACGATAAGGTGCATTTGGTGGCATCTTTCTCCCTAGAGGCAGAATGACCTCCTGGCAGAGGACAAACCCTAGGGTTGGGTATCTTGGCATCTGTCCCCCTGGGCACGGCCAGCATCCTTGTCCTTTGCACTGCTGCAGCACAGGCCGGACGACGACGCACATGGCCAGTTTCACCATTCAGCCCTTCGTGGGCTTTCAGGTGTGCCCAGGTTTTGCATCACCTACAACAGTGCAACAAAAGCCCGTCTGCGTTTCTAACAAAGGTGGCGGGAGATGTGGGCATTCGGGGGGGCATGACCTCAGGTAACTAGAAAAAAAGAGATCTCCTTAGCAAGTAGTTTAAAATCAAGAGGGGCTTTAACAGCCTTAGGAGACAAAGGCGCTAAGCAGGGGAGGCCGAACAGTGTGGGGCCACATGCAGAAGGGTGGGAGAGGACCACGGGTGGCTTGGGAGCACCACTGTGACAGCACAAGTTTCTCATCACCGGTCCTCACTGATGGGGAGGCTGAGGACTGACCAGCTCATCGCACATCCAGGTGTTAGACATTCTGTGCAAGCAACACAACTTCCTGAGAAGAACCAGCTTTAGTCTAAGCTTGGACCTCTGCAGACTCAGGACACCCCTGTTCAGGTCCAAGCCCTGGGATCAAGCCCACTGGAGGTATGACAGCTGGTATGAAGACAGCTCTGCTACTTCCTGGCCGGTGGTCTTGGCAATAACAAAGCCAACAACACCGACAGGCATGACTCTCACCCACGGGACAATGTTACCCCTCAATCTCACTCAGCAGATGGGAGGGTGCGCAAGTAGGGAGGGTGCGCAAGTAGGGAGGGTGCTACTGACCTCTGGTGGGGAGAAGCCAGGTCTGCTGCTAAATATCCTACAACATGCCAGAGGGTCCCTGACAATAAAGACTGATCTGGCCACTGAGGTGGGCAGTGTGGAGGCTGAGAGGCCCTGCCCCAGAGCACTGACTGCCCAGCACTGGGCTTTGTGAGCTCCTTTAATACACAGTCCCCAGTACAGTGGTGGTCACCCCCATTTTCCAGATGAGGCAACCAAGGCTCAGAGAGGTGAAGTAACTGGCCCAAAGTCACACAGGAGCAGAGCCCTAATTCAGACTGCAGAATCCATGACTTTAGCACAAACAGCACATCTACACCTGGAAAACACACTTAATAATAACATACCGCATGACACTAGGGTGTGCACCCCTCACCTTGCCAGCGTAATGGATGATGCAGAAATCTGCCTTGTCCTTCAGCTGCTTGGGCTTCTGGAACTTGGGGTGGGTGCCTTGTTCCTGCATCACCTTCTCCACGAAACTCTTGTCCGTGGCTTTGGGGAACCAGCACTCCTCGTCCAGCAGGGCCAGAATGCCAGGAGGGCCTGCCTGGAGGGAGCATAGAATGGCGCGGGTCAGCTTGACCTGGAAACCCACCGACTCTCACCCTCGTAAAGAAGTCACAGCCTGGTTTTCAGAAACTCAAGAATCTCACAAGAAGGTGGGCAGTGCTTTCCTCACACAAGAAAAAAATAAGGAGCATGACTAAAAGCACTCCAACTACAAGTTCTAGCTGAAAAAGAAATTTCTGAGGTCCAGGCTATGTCCAACACATCTTAATCCAACGATCCATTGCAAGATTCTCCCATGAGAACAGTGGAAATCATGTGGTAGCTTGATGGGCCACGCAGACCCCTGACCCACGTCCAGAGGCTGCCCCTCAACAGGGGTCCTGGCCACTCAAGTCCCTCTCGGACCCCACTCAACACACAGTGTGTCCACACAACTCTGTGGTGAGCGGGGACATTTAGGATAGGGCTCCTGAGGAAGAGGAAGCACCCCGGAGCCCTGGAGCCTTCCGAACTCTGAGTTTATAAGAGAGCAGACTCGGGCGCTGTGGGACGGGCTGACAGGCCTAGGCACCAAACACCATCTTATTTGTTGGAAAACAAAACTGATTTAAACAAAAAACTCATCGTCAAAGTAAACCATTCGGTATTAGGATCACAGATGGTTCCGTCCCCAGAGGGGCGGCACAACAGGTGGGGCGAGGCGCAGCCAGGCGGCTCTTACCGGCTTCTCGATGAGGTCGATGCAAGGCTGCAGGTCGAGGCCGAAGTCGATGAAGTTCCACTCGATGCCCTCCCGCTGGTACTCCTCCTGCTCCAGGATGAACATCGTGTGGTTGAAGAGCTGCTGCAGCTTCTCGTTGGTGTAGTTGATGCAGAGCTGCTCGAAGGAGTTCAGCTGCAAGAGGGAGATAGGGTCAGACAGATCCCTGTTGTTGCTGGCGAGCCTCCAGGAAGGACCGGAGGAGTATCTGGGCAGAATCTCCTGGGGCCCCACCGTGCCGCACCCGTGGGCCTTCCCTCATCACACCTACAGCAGGGGCTGCACTGCTGGGGCCCATGGACCCCGCCAGCAGTCTGGTGGAGCCCCTGTATCAAGGTGATGTTTTCAAATGCACAAAATAGATCAAAAGAGAAAGAAGTTATCTTGAAATGTAATTATCAAACATGGTAACATAGAAATCCATAGTGCTTCTTAATTAACAAGCACAAGTCCAAGCCGTCAGATTCGTAACACCTAGAATTTGAAGTAGAGGTGAATGCAAAGAGTATGCATGAGTGCCAAGTTGCTTCTTTCGTGTCCGACTCTTTGCGACCCCATGGACTGTAGCCCACCAGGCTCCTCTGTCCATAGAATTCTCCAGGCAAGAATACTGGAGTGGGTTGCCATTCCCTTCTCCAGGGGATCTTTCCTATCCAGGGATCAAACACGCATCTCTTATGTCTCCTGCATTGGCAGGCAGCTTCTTTACCACTAGCGCCACCTGGGAACTAAAGCAGTTTGACAACAGGCAATGAGTGCTATGACGTGAAAACACCTGATTTCCAGCAGAGACAGAACACAAGCACTGCTAGTGCAGCTGTGGTGTGTGTACTCTGCTGAATACACAGCTGGACAAACGGCATCATACACTGAGAGGTCAGTGAAAATAAAGAGGTAATTCTCTCCCCACCCAGTTCACGGCTCCTCTGAAAATAGCCATGGACCCGGCTGAAGAATCTGAGCTCCTGCAATTACTGGTTTTTGCTACCTGACCTCAAAGTCTTTATGGGCAGGGACAAAGTCAGGTCACAACACTCAAAATCAATATTTGAGAAAACATAAACAATAAACGAACAGAAAGCCCCTGCCTGTGAGGCCTCCTAGAACACCGTCTAGATGGTACTATTCTCGCCAGCAGTTCTGTTTGGGAAAGGGCACTTTGTTTAAGCTTTAAATACACCCAACTGCTGTCTCCTGTCTCCACACAAGCAAGGAAGCGCCCAGCTCAAATTGCTATGGGACCAGGTGAGAGAGGACCCCAGCCCAAGGAGAAGGCAGCCCCAGAGGCTCGGGAGGTGGGAGGGGTCTTGAGGGAGAAGCTCACATCAAAGATCTCGAAGCCAGCGATGTCCAGGATCCCGATGAACGAGGCGCCCTGCCTCTTGGTCTTGTCCAGAGCCTTGTTGATGCGCAGGACCAGCCAGCGGAACATGCGCTCATAGGTGGCCTTGGCCAAGGCCTCGATGGCAAAGTCAGCCTGCGGGGACACACGGGGTGGAGGGGAAGGGTCAGACATAGGGAGTGCGCTCATTCCTTTTACCCCAGCAATGTCACCTGCAGGGCCCACCCCCAGAAAACAGCCTCAAAGGTGAGAAAAAACCTTCAAGCACAGATACGTTCACTGCAGCGTTATTTATAATGAACGAAGTTGCAAGAGCCTAAACTTTCGACATTACATGCCGAGTGAACTTGTGTGCGTGCACACTAAGTCGCTTCAGTCATGTCTGACTCTTTGCAACCCTATGGACTATGGCCCGCCAGGCTCCTCTGTGCATGGGATTGTCCAGGCAAGAATACTGGAGTGGGTTGCCATGTCCTCCTCCAGGGGATCTTCCCCACTCAGGGATCAAACCTGGGTCTCCTGCACGGGC
This sequence comes from Redunca redunca, assembly GCA_006410935.1. Taxonomy (NCBI): domain Eukaryota; kingdom Metazoa; phylum Chordata; class Mammalia; order Artiodactyla; family Bovidae; genus Redunca; species Redunca redunca. Next base: position 3,776 of record SJYQ01009589.1, on the reverse strand, counting down.
AGGCAGGTTCTTTACCACTAGTGCCACCTGGGAAGCCCCAGAATGAACTTAGAGCTTTGCAAAGACTTTTTTAAAATAAATGAGTATGAACTAAAGTAGCTACAGAAGAAATGACATCTGGGATGTGCTTTAAGTAACACAGCTAGGGGTACAGAGACCAGATTAACCAGAAGCCAAGACCAGCCATGAGTCAGTGACTCCTGCAGCCTGGACCCTGGGCCCAGCTTCCTCCTGCTCTTGGTGGGGGTGGCACCACCTGCTCTCCAAGGTACCGTGAGGACTCAGAGAGGTGACAGCTAACACAGGGGACGCCCCAGGGCAGGCCTCAACGTGGCCACTGCAACCTCCTCGCCAACGTGGCCCAGCCGCCAAGTCGAGGGCTCACCTGCTCCTTCGTCTGCGCCTTCTGGACGTAATCCCGTCCCACCTTGATGCGCGGGGTGAGGATTCCTCGGGTGAAATCGGTCACATTGATACCCAACAGGTGGGATACTTTCTGGGCAGCTAATATTTTCCAAAGAGTAAGGAAGGAAGGGGTAAAAGGTTTTAATTAAACCCAAGAGAACGAGTCCCTCTGCTCAACCTGCGAAAGGTGTGGCAACTGAGTGATTGTTACCAGGACAATCAACCCAGGCCCAGCCCTTCCTCCACAGGGCACAGAACAGCCGGCTCTCCCCTTAGACAGGCCAGTGGGCATGGCTCCCAACTCAGGGCCCCGCATCGGGACCTCTGCACACCCTTGGCCACATCCTGAGTATGAAAGAGGGTCCTGAACACAAACAGCACCGCCCTAGACACAGGGACAGAACAGGACAACTCACACGCCCATGCACTAAATTCTTTTGAAAGCCCCTCAGAAGCACATGTTAAGGCTAACTTAAGTAGGGCTGCTTGCAATGACCTGAGGACTAGCAATGGCCGAAGAGCTAGGGTGAGGACAGTGTTTCACGTCCGCCCAAGTCCATAGGCAAGTCGAACGACAGCAGAAATGACTGTTTTACAAACAGAGACAACCGGCCTGGCCTCAGCATAAATGAGAGAAACTCGGGGCCACAGGTCATGGGTTTTCTAGCTCGTTCTGACACTTACTCCATGAAGGAGCATCAGGGTCACATTCACAGTGTTTTACAAAAATACGGAGTGACAGGCAGCCATACAGGTGCAGTAAAAAAGAAGAGTGTCTAAGATATCTCCAAGACTCCTTCTCCTGAGCTATCTCACCCAGGGCCCTACCCACATAGTGAGGTGAGGGGCCCACGGGGTTACCTGTGTTGTCAGGCATGGAGGCCTGGTCGCTGTTACGCTCCTTCTTGAAGACAATGTTGCCGAGCTGGAGGACCCCCGAGATGACTCGCAGCAGGCCTTGGGGTGCAATGAAAGGCAGCTCAGAACCAGGTGGGGTGTCACCCCTCAGAGGCCCTCGGGTAAGATAAACCATGTGGGGCACCAGGCCTTGGCCTAAAGCACATCTCCAGGGCCTCTGGTTGGCCTCCGCTGGGGCAGCCTTGTGCTTAGATACAACCTCTGTTAACGCTTCTAAGTTCAGATGTGCCTCTACCTAGGGCCCACTGTCTGTTTTTAAAAATAAAGTTTTATTGGAACACAGCCAGGCCTGTCCATGTACATGCTGTCGGTGGGAAAGCAAAAGTGACTCTGACTCTAATGCTGGAGAAGAGGGTACACATGCCCCAGCCCCTAATCTTCCTAAAACACAGCATCAAGGCCCCCCTCACCTCCCTCTAGAGAAACAGGAAGACACAGGCAAGCCCCACACCACTGTCACTCTGGGCATCACCAGTGCAGAAGCCCCAGCCCCTTTCACACTTGGCTCAGACAAAGCAGGAATATTCCACTTCCAGCAAGTGGCAAGGACAGGAGCAGCAGACCCAGGCCCTGGGCAGTTAGGAACCTGTCCTTTGTCCTCATATGTCCCTGGGCAATATGACCAAGAAGAAATAACCCTGAACCTCAAATCTGCGGGCCCACCTCCCACCACTCAGCCTTCCTCCAGTCTCTATGGACTTCCTGACGGCCAGTGCCAAGAGGAAGCGCTCCCCAGCCTCCCCGGGGAGGGCTGGCCCATACCCATCTGCTCTTCCTCTGGGATGCCCATAATCCGAAAGGCCTCCATGGTCTCCTGGAACATGTCCTTGTCTTGTTGCCCGGGAATGGTGACATGCCCGTTGGACAGGAAGCGGTATTTGTTGTATGACTCCAGCAGGAGATCAGCTGTAGGGGGCAGAGGGCAAAGTTCAGTGAGGGTCAGGAGGCTCCAGTAATCCTGTGACCTCAAATGTGTGGGAGATTGGGAAGCACCCCGAAACACCCCAAGAGTGCTGACTCTCCCCAGCACGTGAGACACTCAGAGCCCCCCACCCAAGAGCATCAAGCCCCGGAAGTCTGCAGCTGCCGTGACCTGCCCAGGCTCCCTCTGGCCTGGTGTGAAACAGGGGCCAAGCCTGCAGCTGACCCAGGAACAGAAGTCAGGCTCGCCTTGCCTGCCCCCAGGCTGAGACTTCATTTCCTGACTGCAGTGTGTGGCCTGACTGCAGGGGGATCCCCCAGGTGGGCCCACAACTCACACTTGAGGTGCTCCCCAGCCCCAGACAGCAGGTAGTAGAAGATGTGGAAAGTCCTCTCTTCCTTGGCTTGGCGGATGGCACGAGATTTCTCCAGAAGATCTTCAAGAACATTAAGGAACTGTGCACACTGCTGGGAAGGCAGCCTGCCACATTCCCCTATTCAAAAGCCACGGAACTTCACCAGCAGAAAACAGCAAAACAAAACAAAGGCAAACTATCCTGGCTCTGTCCCTCATGGCGTGTAGCCTGTCCAAACAGCAGCCGTCACACTTGGGAGCCTCGTCTGTCTAAAGGCCCCCCTCGTCTATGTCAGGCTATTAACATAAAGGACCATCCACTCAACTCTACCTTCAGGGAACCACACTGGATGACCTCCTATAGCTCCAACCTATTCGAAGATCAACTTTGCATGCATGCTCAGTCATGTCTAACTCTTTGTGACCCCATGGACTATAGCCTACCAGGCTCCTCTGGCCATGGGATTCTCCAGGCAAGAACACTGGAGTGGGTTGTCATTTCTTTCTCCAGGGGATCTTTCCGACTCAGGGATGAAACTCATGTCTCCTATGTCTCCTTCACTGGCAGGTGGATTCTTTACCACTGAGCTACCTGCAAAACCCTAAGCTCAATTTTATCCCTCCTATAAAGAAAAATCAACTTATCCTGGTCCTTTCCCTGGTGCCATAGACAAGGCGTCGTAAGAGGCTGGAAAAGGGGGAACTGCAGGAATCAGGAAGCAGCCTCTTCTCCATCAAGATCACTTCCCCCAACCCCAGACCCAGAACACTTTTTACAGTTAACCACAAGGATACAAGTCTCAATGTTGGCTCCCACAATGTAGCCATTGACATCAAAGTTGATGCGGATGAACTTGCCCTGAGGAAAGACAGATGAAGAGATCAGAGCCCCATCGTCCAGCCCCTTCCCCAGTGGCACAGCCTGGAGGCAGGAAACCAAGAGACTGAGCTTGTGCTGGCAGCCAGGGACCCGGCACCCCAATCACACAGGAACTCAGGACTCAGAAGGGCCACACAGCCAAGGCCTGAGCTGGGACCAGCTCCAGGGGCGCCCAAATTCCTCCACAGAGGGGAGGAGGGAAGCAGTTATCTGGAGGTGCTCCTCCTGCTTGGTCTGACTCTGGGTTCTAACTGGCTGTGGTTACAGCAGGACAAGCAGGGTACCGGTGGGGACTCC
>SJYQ01009588.1:0-10695 GCA_006410935.1 Redunca redunca | reverse complement strand
TGCTGAGTTTTCCAAATTTGCTGGCATAGTGAGTGCAGCACTTTCACAGCATCATCTTTCAGGATTTGAAATAGCTCAACTGCAATTCCATCACCTCCACTAGTTTTCTTTGTAGTGATGCTTTCTAAGTCCCACTTGACTTCACATTCTAGAATGTCTGGCTCTAGGTGAGTGATCACAGTGTTGTGTTTATCTAGGTCGTAAAGATCTTTTTTATACAGTTCTTCTGTGTATTCTTGCCACCTCTTCTTAATATCTTCTGCTGCTGTTAGGTCCATACCATTTTTATCCTTTATCAAGCCCATCTTTGCATGAAATGTTTCCTTGGTATCTATAACTTTCTTGAAGAGATCTCTAGTCTTTCCCATTCTGTTGTTTTCCTCTATTTCTTTGCATTGATTGCTGAGGAAGGCTTTCTTATCTCTCCTTGCTATTCTTTGGATCTCTGCATTCAGATGCTTATATCTTTCCTTTTCTCCTTGGCTTTTTGCTTCTCTTCTTTTCACAGCTATTTGTAAGGCCTCCCCAGACAGCCATTTTGCTTTTTTGCATTTCTTTTCCATGGGGATGGTCTTGATCCCTGTCCCCTGTACAATGTCATTGTACAGAAGAGATCTCTCGTCTTTCCCATTTCATTATTTCCCTCTATTTCTTTGTGTTGGTCAAATAAGTTGGCCTTTTTATGTCTACTTGCTATTCTCTGGAACTCTGCATTCAGTTGGGTATATCTTTCCTTTTTTCCCTTGCTTTTCATTTCTTTTCTTTTATCAGCTATTTGTAAGGCATCTCTTTGCCTTCTTTCATTTCTTTTTCCACTACCATCAGCAAAGCTATGAACTTCTGTCCATTGTTCTTTAAGCACTCTGTCTAGCAGATCTAATCCCTTGAATCTATTTATCACCTCTACTGTATCATCATAAGGGATTTGATTTAGGTCATACCTGAATGGATTAATAATTTTCCTTACTTTCTTCAATTTAAGCCTGCATTTTGCAGAAATTTTGAGTAAGGGGCTCATGATCTGAGCCAAATTAGCTCCAAGTCTTGTTTTTGCTGACTATATAGAACCTCTCCATCTTCAACTGCAAAGAATATAATCAATCTGATTTTGGTATTCACCATCTGGTGATGTTCATTTATAGACTCATTTCTTGTGTCATTGGAAGAGGGCATTTGCTATAACCAGTGTGTTCTTTTGACAAAACTCTGTTAGGCTGTGCCTAGATTTATTGTGTATTCCATGGCCAAACTTGCCTGTTACTCCAGGTCTTCTGACTCTCTACTCTTATATTCAATCCTCTATGTTGAAATGACAACTTCTTTGCTGTTAGTTCTAGAAGGTCTTGTACGTTTTCACAGAACCAGTCAACTTCAGCTTTTTTGGTATCAGAGGTTGGGGCATAAACTTGGATTACTGTGATATCAAATGGTTTGTCTTGGAAAGGAACTGAGATCATTCTGTCATTTATGAGTTTGCATCCAAGTACTGCATTTCAGATCTTGCTGACTGTGAGAGCTATTCCGTTTCTTCTGAGAAATTCTTCCTACAGTAGTAGATATAATGGTCATCTGAATTAAATTCACCCATTCAGGTCCATTTTTACTTCACTAAATTGTTCCTAGATGTTCATATCCACTCTCGCCACCTCCTACTTGATCAGTCTGATTTACCTTGCTTGATTCATGGACAGAATATTCCAGATTCCTATGCAGTATTGTTTTGTACAGCATCAGAATTTACTTTCACAACCAGACACATCCACAAATGAGTGTCCTTTCCTCTTTGGTCCAGCCACTTCATTCTTTCTAGATCTATTAGTAATTGCCCTCTGCTCTTCCCCAGTAGCATATTGGGCACCTTCTGACATAGGGAGTTCATCTTCCAATGTCATATCTTTTTACATTTTCCTATTGTTCATTGGATTCTCACAGCAAGAATACTGAGTGGGATGCCATTTTCTCCTCCAACTGACCATGTTTTGTCAGAATTCTCCACCATGATCCATCTGTTTTGGGTGGTCCTGAACCCATGGGTCATAGCTTCATTGAGTTACACAAGCCCTTTTGTCATGACATGTGATCCATGAAGGGGAGTCAAATATTTAGAGAAAATTAATGCCAGTTCAATACTTTTTATTGAAAAACTGAATGCTTTTTAATTAATTTTACAGAGTCAGTATTACTATCATATCAAAACCAGACAAAGAAAGCACAGGAAAATAAAACGACAGACTAACATAATTTACCATTGCACATCCAAAAATTCTTAAAAATAATACCCCAAATACTGCAACATATGAAAGGATTATACAGTATTAGCAAGTGAGATTCATTCCAGAAATACATTATTTCAACAGGTAAAATTCAAACAAAGTAATACATCTTATTTATAGAATAGGAGACAGAAACTACTCGATCACCTCCACAGGTATAGAAAACAGTTGACAAAACCCAACACTCTTTCATGATTAAACAAGCACTCTACATTAGGAAATAAAGAACACTACTCATTCTAGTAAGTTCAGTTCAATAACACAGGCATGTCCTACTCTTTGTGACTAGCATGGACTGCAGCACACCAGGCTTCCCTGTGCATCACCAACACCCACAGCTTGCTCAAATTCATGTCCATAGAGTTAGTGATACCATCCAAACATCTCATCCTCTGTCATCCCCTTCTCCTCCCACCCTCAATCTTTCCCATCATCAGGGTCTTTTTGAATGAGTCAGTTCTTCCCATCAGGTGGCCAAAGTATTGGAGTTTCAGCTTCAACATCAGTCCTTCCAATGAATATATTCAGGGCTGATTTCCTTTAGGATTGACTGGTTGGATCTCTTTGCAGTCCAAGGGACTCTCAAGAGTCTTCTCCAACACCATAGTTCAAAACCATCAATTCTTCAGGGCTCGGCTTTCTTTGTAGTCCAACACTCACATCCATACATGACAACTGGAAAAACCATAGCTTTGACTAGATGAAACTTTGTTGGTAAAATAATGCCTCTGCTTTTTAATATGCTTTCTAGATTTGTCATAGCTTTTCTTCCAAGGAACAAGCATCTTTTAATTTCGTGGATGCATTCACCATCTGCAGTAATTTTGGAGCCTCCCAAAATATAGTTTGTTACTATTTCCATTGTTTCCCCATCTATTTGCCATGAAATGATGGAATCAAATGCCATGATCTTAGTTTTCTGAATGTTGAGTTTTAAGCCAGATTTTTCACTCCTCTTTCACTTTCATCAAGAGGCTCTTTAGCTCTTCTTCGCTTTTTGCCACTAGAGTGATGTCATGTGCATAACTGAGGTTATTAGTATTTCTCCTGGCAATCTTGATTCCAGCTTGTGCTTCATCCAGCCCAACATTTTGCATGATGTACTCTGCATATAAGTTCAATAAGCAGGATGACAATATACAGCCTTGATGTACTCCTTTCCCAATTTGGAACCTGTCTGTTGTTCCATGTCCAGTTCTAACTGTTGCTTCTTGACCTGCATACAGATTTCTCAAGAGGCCAGTCAGGTAGTCTGGTATTCCCATCTCTTTCAGAATTTTCCACAGTTTGTTGTGATCCTCACAGACAAAGGCTTTGGTGTAGTCAAAAAGGCAGAAGGAAATTTTTTTTCTGGAATTCTCTTCCTTTTTTGATGATCCAACAGATGTTGGCAATTTGATCTCTGTTTCTTCTGAGAATCAGAGGAACAAGTAGTTTTGGTTCTTTTTCTAAATCTAGCTTGAACATCTGGAAGTTCACAGTTCACGTACTATTGAAGCCTGGCTTAGAGAATTTTGAGCATTGCTTTGCTAACGTGTGAGATGAGTGCAATTGTGTGGTAGTTTGAGTACCCTTTGGCCTTGCCTTTCTTTGGGATTGGAATGAAAACTGACCTTTTCCAGTCCTGTGACCACAGCTGAGTTTTCCAGATTTGTTGGCATATTGAGCGCAGCACTTTCACAGCATTATATTTTAGGATTTGAAATAGTTCAACTGGAATTCTATCACCTCCACTAGCTGTGTTCATAGTGATGCTTCCTCAGTTCAGTTCAGTTCAGTTCAGTTGCTCAGTTGTGTCCGACTCTTTGTGACCCCATGAATCACAGCACGCCAGGCCTCCCTGTCCATCACCATCTCCCAGAGTTCACTCAGACTCACGTCCATCAAGTCCGTGATGCCATCCAGCCATCTCATCCTTGGTCATCCCTTTCTCCTCCTGCCCCCAATACCTCCCAACATCAGAGTCTTTTCCAATGAGTCAACTCTTCACATGAGGTGGCCAGTGTACTGGAGTTTCAGCTTTAGCATCATTCCTTCCAAAGAAATCCCAGGGCTGATTTCCTTCAGAATGGACTGGTTGGATCTCCTTGCAGTCCAAGGGACTCTCAAGAGTCTTCTCTAACACCACACTTCAAAAGCATCAATTCTTCGGTGCTCAGCTTTCTTCACAATCCAATTCTCACATCCATACATGACCACAGGAAAAACCATAGCCTTGACTAGACGGGCTTTAGTCAGCAAAGTAATGTCTCTGCTTTTGAATATGCTATCTAGGTTGGTCATCTTTTCTTCCAAGGAGTAAGCGTCTTTTAATTTCATGACTGCAGTCACCATCTGCAGTGATTTTGGAGCCCCCAAAAATAAAGTCCGACACTGTTTCTCCATCTATTTCCCATGAAGTGATAGGACCGGATGCCATGATCTTCATTTTCTGAATGTTGAGCTTTAAGCGGCCCACTTGACTTTGCATTCCAGGATGCCTGAGGTGAATGGTCACACCAACATGGGTATCTGGGTCATAAAGATTTTTTTGTATAGTTCTTCTGTGTATTCTTGCCACCTCTTCTTAATATCTTCTGCTAGTAAAGGGCCTGGGGAAAACACATAGCTAACCTCATACATAATGGTGAAAGGCTGTTTTAATCACAACATGAGGAAAAAGACAAGATTTCCATTGTCTCTACTTCAAAATTGCACTTAGGGGTTCTGCCATGGGATTTGGAAAATAAATTAAAGGTGTCCATATTATAAAGAATTAAAACTATTTATAGATGATATGATATGTTATGCTAGTTTTCTATGGCTGTCATAACAAAATACTACAGATGTGATGGCATTAAAAACAGAAATGTATCATCTCTTAGTTTCAAAACTGAAAGTTCAAACTGAAGATGTCAGCATGATTGACTCTTGCTGAGGGCTGTGAGGGAAAAATCCATCCCAGGCCTCTCTCCTAGCTGTCTTTTCCTGTATCCTTTTACATATCTTCCTTTTATGTGTGTCTCTGTATCTAAATTTCCCTCTTTATGTAAGAACACTGATTATATCTGGTCAGATTAGGTGCCACAATAATGAGCTAATTTAACTAGATTACGTCTGTAAAGAACTTTTCTCCAAATAAAGTAAGATACTGAGGCATAGGATTCCTGAATCTCCTTGAATATTCTTAGTCATATTCTAGAATTTAGGACTGCAATATATANTCAAAATTTAAAACATTTGTTTTTCCAAAGATACCACTAAGAAAATGAAAGACAACCTACAAGTTGGAAGAAAATATTTGCAAGTCAATATCTGACAAGAGACTTCTATCCAGAATATACAAATAATTTTCACAAGTCAATGACAAACAGTGAAAAATGGACAAAAGACTTACAAAGACATTTCCTCAGTGAGGATATACAAACGTCCAATAAGTGCATGCACTATCTAGACACTAGAAAATTGCAAATAAAAACCCCTGAGATACCACTTCACACCTCCTAGGATGGCTATTGTCGAAAAAAAATAACAAGTATTGACAAAGATAAAGATAAATTGGAATCTTCATATACTGTGGAAATGGATAACAGTGCAACCACCTCGGAAAACAATCTGGACATGTCTCAAAAGTATAAACATAGGTTTGTCATATGATTAAAGAATTTCACCCCTAGGTATGTACACAATACAAAAGTAACCATATACCCATATTAAAACTAGCACATAAATTTTCATATCATTATTTATAATAGATGAAAATTGGATAAAAAACATATTTCTGTCAATTGAATGGATGAATAATGTATCTATCCAATGAAATATTACTCAGCAATTAAAAGAAATACACATGCAATAATTTGGATAAACTTGGAAATAAATATGTTAAGTGAAAAATGCCAGATACAAAAGGCCACATGTTATATGATTCTATTTAAATGTAATGCCCTAAATAGACATATCTATAAAGAGAAAGTAAATTAGACTCTGCCAGGGGCTGGGGAGAAGAAGAAATGGGGAATAAATACTAATGACTACTGGTTTAAATTTTGGAGTTATAAAAATGTTCTAAAATTGATTGTAGTGATGACTCCATAACTCTGTGAATGTACTAAATACCACTAAGTAGTATAATATAATCATACATATATAGTATATAGTGTATAGTATAATTTAAACTGCATAAATTTGTAGTATGTGAAATATATATGTAAATTAAGCTATTATTAAGGAAAGAAAGGAAGAAAGAAACTTTCAAAGCTCTAGGGAAAGTATATCACATGAGTGTCTATGATATTAATGACAGTTATAAAGTTTGCCTTTGATCCAATCAGTATCAACCTATTGAAGACTAGAAGAAAAAGATCTGGAAATGTGGTTGGGGTATGTTATCATTCAAGAAGATGATGTGATCTCATGAGTGGGAAGGACCACTAGAAATAAGGGCTGAGTAGAAAGTGATATGTAGGCAAATAGGTGAGGTACTGCTTGATTTAAGGAAACTGCAGGCAAAAGATTTGAGAAATATCTGAAGAACCTCTGAAGCACCACACAAGAACAGTAGACAGCTGGAGATGCCCACCAGGGCCAGAGAGCACCAGTGGAAATTCATGGCCAACTCACTCCATGCCTCAGGCTTCCTTCTCCCTCCTACCCACAAATTCTTCTTTCTACATCCTGGAGGAGCTGAGAAACAAAGGGACTGGTACTCTTCTTTATTGCAGAGTCCCAGTTTCCAAAAGACCTGAACTGAGGAAAGAATAGAGTTCAAATTTAGATGAAGTTCACAATTCTGATTATTATATTGGACTGAATATTTTACTTAGCTATGAAACCACCTGGCCCTGTTTCTTTAATGTGATTAAATTTTTATAAGAACTGTCAAAAAATATCATTCAAGGGATGAGAAAAAGAATATATTTAACACCTTTAAATATGTAGCAGAGCAAAAAACTATTTTTCCTGCTTCATCCTGCATCAGTGTCTCAGTCGTTCAATGTAATAGACCTGTACTTAGCCTAGATACATAGGTAGATAGATAAACAGATAGATACGTAGATAGGTTAGCACTAAGCACAGAGCATGGCGTGCAGTAGAGGTCAGTTAAAGCTAGTTCTCTCCCCTTCAACTTTTCCTCCTCTATGTGCTTCAGAGTGGAGGCTGAAGGTAGCTAGTCTTAACATGAGTCCTGGAGCTATAATGAGGACAGTTGTTCTCCTGAGAATTTTCGCATTTAGGGAAGACTGAAAAACATGAAACTTGAGCATCTACAATGGCCAGTAGAGGGAGGGGAAGTTGAGCTGATAAAACACTAGTCTCATAAATCACTGAGATTTATTTGGCTACACTGCTTGACTGAGCAGAAACTGGAGAAAATTGAGTCTGTAAGTTCCCCCTGATCAGTTGATGCTGTCACTTAAGTGTTCCCATGTGTGAAAACAGAGTCAAAATGGAGCTGGTATTAAAATGCAGCACTAGGGTCATTCTAGAAAAGTGTGACTTATGCATATCTCAGCCTGGATGGAATCTGACCTTTCCACCACTCATTGTCATAATGAAGTCATTCAGAACATCTGACAGAAATCAAAATATGTATTGGATCCTTACTCTAAAATACTCCTGACGGCCTATCTACTTATCAGGCCTTGACCCCAAATAACTCATGATTCCTTAAGGACAAATACTTCCTGGTTTATATCAGTCAAACACAACTCTTATCGGTCAGCTTCTAATGACCTTGTGACATTTTTGTCTTTAGAAGTCCCTGACTCTTCCTTTTTCTCAGAACACTCTTTTGGTTTTACCTGAATCTGTGTTTCCTGAATTGCAAGACCTCAAGTAAACTCTTCTTAATTGCAGCTTTCTGCTTTGTTTTTAACCAACACATGTCATCTGACACAGGAAGTAAAATGGGGTTAGAATTAGGGTTAGGGTTAGTACCTTAGTACTCACCCTGGGTTAATACTCACCTTACGGCTAGTGAATACTATTTCTCACCCTAAGTACTAATACTGAGTACCTAGGTGAGTACTAAGTCACAGTATACTAGAAAGCCCTGGGCAGAGAGCAAGGAGGATGTGGTTTTATGGAGTATGTCAGACCACATCTGGGGAATTAACACTAATGGGAACCCAAGGGACATTCTGCCAGGTATACAGAAAAATGCTCATGAAAAGAACCATCCCACTCATTTCTGATCTGGCAGCTCACCTGGATTAACAAATCCTGGGTGAGTGATCCTTTCCTGGAAGGGACTGAATACCTGAGAAAATGTGTGCCTAGACTCCAGAGGGTATCCTGGCTCAGGTGACTCAGGTCACATGACTCTTGTTTTCCCCCATCCTTTACACCATCCTGTGCTCAGATAGGCAGATTTCTGCTGTCACCTGATGGAGCTAACTTTGTCAGGGCAGACAAAAGGAATCTATTACTTTATTTCCCAAGATGTTCTGGATTCAGGTTAGAAAACCCCAGTCAGGTTTGCTTCGTGCTAAGCATGATGACCTCACTATCTGGCCTCACCTTTCAGAAATCTCCCATTCTAGGCCAATTTTTTTTTCCTGTTTGTTTTTTCCTCTATTTTATTTCTTAATCTTAGAGCTGGAGGGGCCATTTAAATTTCCCTGATTCATACCTCTCCCCTGTGTGGGTCTCTAAATATATCCACCAGACCTCAAGCAAATCATAGGTCTTCTCTCTCAGTGTCAGTGATGAGAACACTGGTCTTAGCATTAGAAGCATGTGTGGTTTGGGGGTGAGTAATCCATATATATAATTAGTCACGCATGCTGCTGCTGCTGCTGCTGCTAAGTCACTTCAGTCGTATCCGACTCTGTGCAACCCCATAGACAGCAGCCCACCAGGTTCCCCCAATCCCTGGGATTCTCCAGGCAAGAACACTGAAGTGGATTGCCATTTCCTTCTCCAATGCATGAAAGTGAAAAGTGAAAGTGAAGTCACTCAGTTGTGTCTGACTCTTAGTGACCCCACAGACTGCAGCCTACCAAGCTCCTCTGTACATGGGATTTTCCAGGCAAGAGTACTAGAGTGGGGTGCCATTGCCTTCTCCAAGTCACACATGAGTTGATTTAAATTTCCTCATCCCCCAAATGAAGAGATGATTTATGTTAATTCCGTTTAGTGTTGAAGTAAACACAATGAGCCTTAAATCACTTCAGGACCCATAAAAGAGCTGCATCATTGTCTTTGCAACTTGTTCTATTGTCTTACCCTCTTGGGACTAGAACCACAGTCCAGAAAGTTGATCTTACTCAAATTAGCCATGTGTTCCATACTTTTCTCTTTAATATGAACTTCATCCTTTCTCCATCCTATCCTCCCAGCTTGTCTAATTCTGGTACATATTTTCTGTTGTGGTCCAGTGCTTTTCATCCATTTAGTCTTCATATATTTTGTGGTTGTTTGTTTCTTTGCTATGATTTAGTGCTTTGTTTTAACTATACCCAAGTGTTAGGTTTTACACTCAGTACTAGAATAATTATACTACAGAGCTTACCTATTGGGCCCTGCACTGTTCTTTATCCCACATCCCTTTTCAGACATTGATAAGCAATCCATATAACATGATTACAACCAGGTGGCAAATCTCTAATAAAGAAGTAGAAGCAGTTTAGCAGGTTAAAATCTACCTTAGCAAGTCCACCAGAACTCAATGACTCTTGGCAAAAGAATGAAAGAGTCAGACATCATCAACGTCAAGTGGAGACAAAAGCATGCTGAACAAAACCTAAACAGGCTGTTTTATACTTACCTATTTTCTATGCAAACCTACCAAAAGCATTTAGGTGTCAGGACTCATTTTCAGTTTTAAGCAAGGGGGTGTACAAATAGTCTGACAAAAGTTGATGAAACATAGGGAGAAACTCAGAGCAGATATTCATCACAGAAACAATAGTGAGTGGTCATGAATTCTAGCAACTCTCTCTTTAGGCTATAGTGGTAATTGAGTAAACAGAGATGAATGGATACTCTAGCCAGCAAACTTTGAATCCCACAATGCTGCTTGACCATAGAATTTTCTGTAAATATATGATTGTTTACCTTAGATTTTGGGTGCTTCTTGTGAACAGAGCCTATGATTTAATTCTGTAGCACACCAAAGCTCTTCTCATTCTACCCAACACAGACCAGAACCCTGCAATTGCTTATTGGGTTTATTATCTGAATTAATGCAGGGTTGATGATGAGAAGAAATCATTTTCAAATTGCAATTGCTATAACAATTGTAATTGAACTCACAATAGTTTTAGTTGTTTTACCTTTATAAAAAAAAGTAATATAAAAAATATAATATCCAGAGTTATTTTGGTTTTCTACCCTTTTTTTTTTTTTGTAAATTGGGGCAAAAGTCAATTTTATAAAGCATACTATTTTAACCACATTTAACTGTACATTTCTGTGTGGCACTTAGTACATTCATATT
>SJYQ01009585.1:0-26485 GCA_006410935.1 Redunca redunca | reverse complement strand
AAAAAAAAAAAAAAAGGATAGATGGGGTAAGTCTATATGTTTCAGTCACTTCAGAGAGTATTTTGTATAATTAGGCTAGAGTTTGGGGAAAACAAAATGGACCACTGAGTGATAACTTTGTAGAATCCTTTAATCCAAGATAACCAACTAATCACTGGGCTTAACTCTTTCAAGAGATGATGCCATTTCTTTCTTTTCTTCTTTCTTTACTGGAGTATAGTTGGTTCACAGTGTTGTGTTAGTTTCAGTTGTACAGTACAGTTTTAGTTATATTAATGCATGTATTCCTGTATTTTCAGGTTCATTTTCATTTAGGTTATCATGGAATATTGAGTAGATTTCCCCGTGCTATATATTAGTTCCTTGTTGGTTGTCTATCTTATATATAGTAGGATATGTATGTTAACCCCAAGTTTCTGATTTATCCCTCCCTCCCAGGTTTCCCTTTAAAAACCATAAGTTTGTTTTAGTATCTGTAGATCTTTTTCTGTTTTGTGAATAATTTCATTTATGTCATTAAGAAATTATGCTCCTCATATGAGTGATATTATATGATATTTGTCTTTTCCTGTCTGACTTAGTTCATTTAGTATGATAATCTCTAGGTCCATCCATGTTGCTGCACATGGCATTATTTTGTTCTTTTTTTCTGACTTAGTAATATTCCCTTGTATATATGTACCACATCTTTATCCATTCCCCTGTTGATGAACACTTAGGTGGCTTTCATGGCTTGGCTATTATAGATAGTGCTTCAGTGAACATTGGGGTGCATGTATCTTTTCTAATTTTGTTTTCTGCAGATATATGGAGTGGGAATTGCTGTGTTGTATGGTAGTTCTATTTTTAGTTTTTTAAGGAACCTCCATATTGTTCTCCGTAGTTGTACCAATTTACATTCCCACCAACAGTGTAAGAGGGTTCCCCTTTCTCCAGTGTTTGTTAATTTGTAGACATTTTAATGATGATGACCATTCTGACCAGTGTGAGGTGATACCTCATTGTAGTTTTGATTTGCATTTCTTTGATAATTAGTGATGAAATGAGAACCTTTTCATGTGCTTTTTGTCCATCTCTATATCTTATTTAGGAGAAATGTCTATTTAGATCTTCTGCCCATTAAAAATTTTTTTTTTCATATTGAGCTGTATGAGCTGTTTATATTTTGGAGATTAATCCCTTGTCAGTCGAATTGATTGCAAATATTTTCTCCCATTGTGTGGATTGTCTTTTGTTGGTGGTTTCCTTTGCTGTGCAGAAGCAGTTAAATTTAATAGGTCCCATTTATTTATTTTTGCTTTTATTTTCGTTGCTCTACAAGGTGGAATCAAAGAATATTTTGTTATGATTTATGTCAAAGAAAGTTATGCCTACGTTTTCCTGTAAAAGTTTTATAGTGTTCAGTCTTACATTTACTTATTTGACCCATTTTGAGTTTATTTTTTGTCAATGGTATAAGCAGATTTTCTGCTTTCATTCTCTTGCTTGAAGCTGTCCAGTTTTCCCAGCACCACTTATTGAAGAGATTGTCTTTTTTCCATTGTATACTTGCATCTTTGACATAGAGTAATTGATTATAGGTGGATGGGCATATTTTTGGGTTTTCTGTGCTGTTCTGTTGATCTGTATTTCTGGGGTTTTTTTTGCTGCCAGTATCATACTGTTTTGATTCCTCTAGCCTTGTAGTATATACTGAAATCAGGGAGCCTGATTCCTCCAGCTCCATTTTTCTTTCTGAAGATTGCTTTGGCTATTTAAGACCTTTTGTATTTCTATAAAAATTTAAAATTTTCTGCTAGTTCTGTGAAAAATCCCATTATGCCATTGGCAATTTGATAGAGATTGCATTGAATTTCTAGGTTTCCTTGGGCAGTGTAGTCATTTTGACAATATTGATATTTCCTATCCAAGCACATGGTATATCTTTTCATCTGTTTATATCATCCTCGATTTATTTCATCTGCATCTTATGGTTTCCATACTACAAGTCTTTTGTCTTCTTAGGTAGATTTATTATTAGATATTTTATTCTTTTTGATGCAGTGATAAATTGGATTGCTTCCCTAATTTCTCTTTTTGATCTTTTGTTGTTACTGTATAGGAATGAAACTGATTTCTGTGTATTAATTTTGTATCCTGCAACTTTATGAACTCTAGTAGTTTTCTGGCAGCATCTTTAGGATTTTTTAATGTATAGTATCATATCATCTGCATATAGTGACAGTTTTACTTGTTTTCCAATTTGGGTTCCTTTTATTTCTTTTTCTTCTCTGATTGTTGTGGCCAGGACTTCCAGAACTATTGAATGAAAGTGGCAACAGTGGACATACTTGTTTTGTTCCTGATCTTAGAGGAAATGTCTTCAGCTTTTCATCATTAAGCATGATGTTAGCTCTGGGTTTGTCATATGTGGCCTTTATTATGTTTAGGTAAGTTTGCTTTGTGTTCACTTTCTGGAGAATTTTTATCATTTGTTGAATTTTATTGAAAGTTTTTTCTGCATCTATTCAGATGAACATACAGTCTTTATTCTTCAATTTGTTAATATCGTGTATCACTCTGATTGATTTTCATATATTGAAGAGTCTTGCATTCCTGGGATAAATCCCCCTTGATCATGTTGTTTGATCCTTTTAATGTATTGTTGGATTTGATTTGCTAGTATTTTGTTCAGGATTTTTGCATCTATTTTCATCAGTGATAGCCTTCAATTTTTCTCTTTGTTTTGGCGGCATCTTTGATTTTGATATCAGGGTGTTGGTGGCCTCATAGAATGAGATTGGGATTGATCCTTCCCTTGAAATTTTTTGGAAGAGTTTCTGAAAGATAGGTGTTAACTCTTCTCTAAATGTTTGGTAGAATTAGCCTGTGAAGTCATCTGGTCCTGGACTTTTATTTGCTAGAAGATTTTTTCTTAACTTTTTATTTTGTTTTAGAGTATAGCTGATTAACAATGCTGTGACGGTTTCAGGTGGGAAACAAAGGGACTCAGCTATACACACACACACACACACACACACACACACACACACATATGTACACATGAATCCATTCTCCCCCATACTTCTCTCCCATCCAGGTTGCCACATAACATGGAGCAGAGTTCCTTGTGCTATAGAGTAGATCCTTGTTGGTTATCCATTTTAAATATAGCAGTATGTACAGTGCTAACTGTTTCTTCCTCTCTGACTATTCCTTCCTCCCATCCTTCCCCCAGCAACCATAAACTCATTCTCTAAGTCTGTGACTCTGTTTCTCTTTTGTAAATAAGTTCATTTGTATCATGTCTTTTCTAGATTCTATGTAAAAGGGATGCAATACAGTGTTTCTGTTTCTCTGACTGACTGACTTCACTCAATGTGACAATCTCTAGGTCCATCTATGTTGCTGCAAATGGCATTATTTCATTCTTTTTAAAGGCTGAGTAATAGTCCATTATATATATATGTACCATCTCTGTCAATGGACATTAGGTTGCTTCCAGGTCTTGGCTTCATAAACAGTGCTGCATTGATCACTGGGGTTCATACATCCTTTTGGACCATGTTTTTCTCCAGATACATACCCAGGAGTGGGATTGCAGGGTCATGTGCTTGCTAAGTCGCTTCAGTCGTGCCTGACTCTTTGGAACCATATGGACTGTAGCCCACCAGGCTCCTCTGTCCATGGGATTCTCCAGACAAGAATACTGGTGTGGGTTTCCATGCCCTCTTCCAGGGGATCTTTCCGACCCAGGGATCGAACCTGCATGTCTTAAGTGTCATGCATTGGCAGCCAGGTTCTTTACCACTAGCCCCACCTGGGAAGCTCTTGCAGGGTCATATGGTAGCTCTATTTTTATTTTTTCAAGAAGCCTCCATACTATTCTCCATAGTGGCTGCACCAATTTACATTTCCACCAACAATTTAAGAGGCTTGCTTTTTCTGTACTCTCTTTCTGCTGGAAGATTTTTAATCAATTTCAATTTCATTAATTGTGATTCAGTTCAGTTCAGTTGCTCAGTTGTGTCTGACTCTTTGCAACCCCATGAATCGCAGCATGCCAGGCCTCCCTGTCCATCACCAACTCCCACAGTTCACTCAGACTCACGACCATCGAGTCAGTGATACCATCCAGCCATCTCATCCTCGGTCGTCCCCTTCTCCTCCTGCCCCCAATCCCTCCCAGCATCTGAGTCTTTTTCCAATGAGTCAACTCTTCGCATGAGGTGGCCAAAGTACTGGAGTTTCAGCTTTAGCATCATTCCTTCCAAAGAAATCCCAGGGTTGATCTCCTTCAGAATGGACTGGCTGGATCTCCTTGCAGTCCAAGGAACTCTCAAGAGTCTTCTCCAACACCACAGTTCAAAAGCATCAATTCTTCTGTGCTCAGCCTTCTTCACAGTGCAACTCTCACATCCATACATGACCACAGGAAAAACCATAGCCTTGACTAGACGGACCTTAGTCAGCAGAGTGATGTCTCTGCTTTTGAATATACTATCTAGGTAGGTCATAACTTTTCTTCCAAGGAGTAAGTGTCTTTTAATTTCATGGCTGCAGTCACCATCTGCAGTGATTTTGGAGCCCCCCAAAATAAAGTCTGACACTGTTTCCACTGTTTCTCCATCTATTTCCTATGGAGTGATAGGACCGGATGCCATGATCTTTGTTTTCTGAATGTTGAGCTTTAAGCCAACTTTTTCACTCTCCTTTTTTGGTCTGTTCATATTTTCTGTTTCTTCCTGGTGCAGCCTAGTTCAGTCTTGGGAGTTTATACCTTTCTAAGAATTTGTCCATTTCTTCTAGGTTGTCCGTTTTACTGGTATATAATTAGTTGTCTGTAGTAGTCTCCTAAATGACTTTTTCTTTTAATTTCTGTAGTATCCATTGTAGCATCTCGTTTTTCATTTCTAATTTTATTGATTTGAGCCCTCTCTCTTTTTCTTGATGAGTCTGGCTAAAGGTTTGTCAATTTTGTCTTTTTAAAACACCAGCTTTTAGTTTCATTGATCCTTTCTTTTGTTTTCTTCTCTAATTCATTTATTTCTATTCTGATGTTTATGGCTTCTTTCCTTCTGCTAACTTTGGGTTTTGTTCTTTCTGTAGTTGCTATAGGTATAAAATTAGGATGTTTATTTGAAATTTTTCTTGCTTCCTGGGGTAAGATTGTATCATTACAAACCTCCTTCTCAGAATTGCTTTTGCTATATCCCATAGGTTTTGTATCATGGTGTTTTTGTTGTCACCTGTCTTCAGGTTTTTGTTGTTTTTTTTTTTAATTTCTTTGATTTCTGCTATGATTCATTGGTTGTTTAGTAACATTGTTTATCTTCCATGTGAACTTGTCTTTTTTTTCTTTTACGTTTTTTCCCCCCCTGTAATTGATTTCTGATCTCATAGTGTTGTGGTCAGAAAAGATGCTTGATATGATTTTAATTTTCTTAAATTTCCTGAGGCTTAATTTGTAGCCCAAGATGTGATTTATCCTGGACAGTGTTCCATCTGCACTTGAGAGGAAAGTGTATTGCTTTTGCATAGAGTGTTCTATAATTATCAATTAAGTTCATCTGGTCTAAAGTGTCATTTAAGGCCTTTTGTCTTCTTATAGATTTTTCTGCTTTGATGATCTGTCCATTGATTAAAGTGAGGTGTTAAAGTCCCCTATTATTACTGTGTTACTGGCAATTTCTCCTTTAATGGCTGTTAGCATTTGCCTTATACATTGAGGTAGTCTTATGGAGGGGTGCATATACATTTATAAATGTTACATCTTCTTGGAGTGATCTCTTGATCATTATGGATCCTTGTCCTTCCTTGTCTTTTTCAGCGGTATTTATTTTAAAGTCTGTTTGTCTGATCTGAGTATTGCTACTCTATCTTTCTTTTGATTTCTCTTCACATGGAATATCTTCTTCCATTCTCTCACTTTCAGTTTGTATGTCCCTAGATCTGAAGTGGATCTCTTGTAGAGAGCTTATATTTAGGTCTTGTTTTTATATCTATTCTACTAGTCTATGTTTTTTGTTTGAAGCATTTAATCCAATTACATTTAAGGTAATTATTGATAATGTATGTTCTTATCACCATTTTGTTAAGTGACTTAGCTTTTATTTTTGAAATTGAAAGTGTTAGTCACTCAGTTGTGTCCAATTCTTTGTGGCCCTACGGACTGTAGCCTGCCAGGCTCTTCTGTCCATGGAATTCTCCAGGCAAGAATACTGGAGTGTGTTGCCATTCCCTTCTCCAGGGATCTTCCCAGTCCGGGGACTGAATGCAGGTCTCCTGCACTACAGACAGATTCTATACCATCTAAGCCACAAGGGGTCTTTTTTATTCCCTTCATTTTTTGTTCTCTTTCCTTGTAATTTGATATCTATCTTTAGTGTGTGTTTGCTTTTTCTTTTTTGTATGTGTACCTATTATAGATTTTTTGTTTGTGATTCCGAAGAGGTTTTAGTATAGCAGTCTGTATATGTACAAGATTGTTTTAAGTTGCTGGTCTGTTCATTTCCAATACATTTTCAATATCCTGCATTTGTACTCTTCACAATCCCTGGTTTTGATATCAGATTTATGTGTGGGTAATTTCCTACCTTTGTTTTATGTTTGCCTTTACCAGTGATCTTTCTAATTTGTATTGTTCTTGTTTCTAGTTGTGGGATTTTATTTTTTGCCTAGAAAAGTACCTTTAGGGCTTATTATAATACTGGTTTTGATGGTGCTGAAGTCTCTTTTTATTTTTTGCTTGTTTGTAAAATCTGTTGATTTCTCTGTCAAATCTGAACAATAGCCTTGAAGGGTAAAGTATTTTTGGTTTTGGTTTTTCCCCATCTGCACTTTGAATGTATTGTAGTACTCTCTTCAGCCTGCAGAGTTTCTGCTGAAAAATCAGCTTATAACTTTATAGGGATTCTCTCGTATATTATTTGTTGCTTTTCCCTTATTATTTTTAATATTTTTCTGTCTTTAATTCTTGTCAGTTTGATTAATCTGTGTCTCAGCAGGTTCCTCCTTGAGTTTATCTTATAGGGGACTCTTTGTGCTTCCTGGATTTGAGTGTTTCTTTTCTCAGGTTAGGGAAGGTTTTGTCTGTAATAGCTTCAGATATTTTCTTACGCCCTCTCTCTCTCTCTTCTCCTTCTGGGACCCCTGGGAGCCCAGGATGGTAGTGATGGCTTGTGCCTGTCCCTGGAGCTCCTGTAGGTGGTGGTGGCAGGGGGAAATATGCTCACCATTCTTCTTTATTCATTCATTCATTTGTTGATGGACACTTAGGTAGTTTTCATATCTTGCTTTTGTGAATAATACTGTGATGAACATGGTAGTGTAGATACTTCTTTGATATCCTGTTTTTATTTCCTTCAAATACCTACAAGGGGGTTTCAGAATCATATTGTAGTTCTTTTTTAGCTTTTCAGGAGCCTCCATACTGTTTTACATAGTGGTTACACCAGTGTACATTTCTGCCATCAGTGCACAAGGGTTCCCCTTTCTCCACATCTTCACCAACATTGTTGTCTCTTCAGTTTTAATGACAGCTGTTCTGACAGGTGTGAGGTGATAACTCACTGTAGGTTTGATTTGCATTTACTTGATAATTAGTCATGATTTACCTGATGATTACCTGAAGATTTTGTGTGTTTGGCTATTTGTATACCTTGTTTGGCAAAAAATGTATTTAGTTTCTTTATTCATTTTTCAAATCAGATTGGCTTCTTTGCTATTAAGTTGTTAGATAATTTACATAATTTGGATATTAACCCCTTATCAGATGTGTAATTTGCAAGTATTTTCCTCCATTCGGTAGGTTGCCTTTTCATTTTGTTGATGGTTTCTTTTGCCATGAGAGGCTTTTTAGTTTGATTTAATCCTACTCATTTATATTTGCTTTTGTTGCCTTTGCTTTTGTTATCAAGTTCAAAAAAGTATTGCTAAGGTCAATTCTAGGAGATTACCTCTTATGTTTTTCTCTGGAAGTTTTATGGTTTTTTGTTTTAAATTTAAGTCTTTAATGCAGTTTGAATTGATTTTTGTATAATGTATGAAATGAGGTCTATTTTCATTCTTTTGTATGTGGCTATCCAATATTCCTAGTGCCATTTATTGAAGAGATTATCCCTTCCCCATTGTATGTTTTTGAGTCATTTGTCATAAATTAATTGACCTTAATTATGCATGAGCTAATTTGGGGGCTCTCTATTCTATTCCATTGATCTCTGTGTCTGCTTTTATGCCAAGACTATGCTCTTTTAGTTATTACACCTTTGTAAGATAGTTTGAAATAAAGAAGTGTGATACATCTAGTATGTGCAAAATACTGTGCTAGACACTTCCTAGCAGATTCAGATGAATATTAACTGTCTTATTTGAGGTGGGTAAGAGCTACCAGCTCTTACCATATGATTTTTCAAGAACACAAATATATATAACAGCCTAAAAATGGTGAAGGAACATGAACTTTGTCAGTATACTGTGAAAGTTTGAAAGAAATAGAGATCCCACCAAATGTGGGAAAACAAGAAACCTTTATAGACACGTGAAAAAGGGCTACATGTGAATTTTCTGATGAAATGGTACTAAAATTAGTTATGAGTTTTAATTTATTATAGCAATTATTTATTCTTTCATAATACAAGTGATTGAATTAACCAGAGAAGAGGAAGAGAGGAACAAAAAATAGTAATTCTATTCTATCCAAAAGAGGTTTCAAATTCATACCTATAGTTTTAGGTATGAAAGTGGATTTCAGTAATCCTTTCCACCGATACTTAATTAACATCTCTGTGCTGGGTGCTGAGGATACAGAGAAGATAAGATACAGTTCTGTCCTTCAGGAGCAAATACTCCAGTAGAATAGACAGACATGAAAAGAGGTTATTTTCTGTTCTATGCAATAAGTGATATTAAAGTGGTAAATATGAGGGAAAAAATTTGGAGTTAAAATGGAAGGAAGCATGGATAAATGATTACATTGCTATGATAGCAAAGTTATTTTTCTTTTTCTTTTTCTTTTCTCTAGTTGGAGAGCATCAATTGACAGGCCATAAAGTGGCAGTTAAAATTTTAAATAGACAGAAGATTCGCAGTTTAGATGTTGTTGGAAAAATAAAACGAGAAATTCAAAATCTAAAACTCTTTCGTCATCCTCATATTATCAAACTGTAAGTATTTCTGCACCTGATTACATGAGAGAAACTGTCTCAAAATATCACATTTGAATTTATAAATAATTATCTATTTTTAGTTAAACTTTTATAAATATACAGTTTTTCATATTTACATTTAACAAATGTAATTCATTTAACCTCATTATCCTTTTTTGCATGCTTCTGGTTTAGAATTAAAAGTCTAATTGTAAATTCACTCTTATCTCTAGTATTCATGTAATTTAGGATTTTGCTATTTCTAGATTTATTTTATAATTGTTTTCTAGTCACTTCTAATGAACAGGGTATTTTCTTTTTGGAAAAGGTAGAAAGTAACTGTTAAAGATTATCTGCCCATAATATTATTTGCAAAACTGCCATCATTACTTTAATTACTGATAGTAAAGTCCTTAGAAGGCAAATTAATTTTTTTTTGGATAAAGTAAGTTACCAACTTAGAAGGTAAATAAATTAAGAGTTTAATAAATAAGTACTTAATTTGAAAGATAATTAATTTAACATCATCTAGGTGAAGGTGAAGTTGCTCAGTCCTGTCCGACTGTTTGCCATCCCATGGACTGTAGTCTACCAGGCTTCTCTGTCCATGGGATTTCCCAGGCAAGAGTACTGGAGTGGGTTGCCATTTCCTTCTCCAACATCATCTAGACCCACAGAAAATTTAGACGTTAAGTATGCAGCATTATTCTTTTACATCATTTGAAGTTGTATTTAAAGTGGCTGAAATAGCTCAGTTGGGAAAGCATTAGACTGAAGTTGTGTTTAATATTAATTGTGAAAATGTAATATGCTAAAACACTGATGACTGTCTTTATTTTTTATCTTAAAGCTTGGACAGAGTTTAATAAAGTAAATATTAATCTTATTGAGTAACTGATAATGGCTAGAAACTGTATTGAGCATTTTACATATATAATTTCACTTCATCCTCTCAGTAAGTGTATAAGGGATATTATTATCTTCATTATACAGATAAGAAAATCACATGTTTAAAGAGTATCAGCAACTTGACCAAGGTCAAATAGCTAGTAAGTTGCAGAGCTAGTCGTTAACTTCATATCTGATTTCAAATGGCATGCTATTAACCTCTATTCCAGGACTGAAAAAACTGAGAAGAAAAGCAGTATTAATATCTTGGAGACTTTGCTAGTTAGTTATTAGTTCAGTTCAGTTTAGTCACTCAGTCGTATCCGACTCTTTGCGACCCCATGAATCGCAGCACGCCAGGCCTCCCTGTCCATCACCAACTCCTGGAGTTCACTCAGACTCACGTCCATTGAGTCAGTGGTGCCATCCGGCCATCTCATCCTCTTCGTCCCCTTCTGCTCCTGCCCCCAATCCCTCCCAGCATCATAGTCAGAGGTTATATTTAGTGAGCTGTCTTTAGGTATCAATGTTGATGAGGAACAATCTGATAACCCTGTAGAGGTACTTTGTTTACCGGTAACAAGGTTGCATAACAGCTGTGATAGACAATAGATGCCTGCCCCCCCCACCTGCCCCCCCTGCCAAAAAAAGGGAAGGTGTCCTAATCTCCAGTGAGTATGTTATATTACATGGCAAAGGAGAATTAAGGTTATGAATGGATTTAAGGTTGCTAATCATCTGACAGAATTTTCTTGGTTATCTGAGTGGTTCCAGGGTAATTCAGTAGTCCTTAAAAGTGGACAGGGAAATCATAAGCCAGAGGAAAATGATTTGAGATGGAAGCAAGGTCAGAGAGAAGGGATATGAAAAGGATTCAGCTGGCTGTGCCTGGCTTTGAAGGTGGAGGAAGGGGGCCATGAGCCAAGGAATGCAGGTGATCTCTAAATACAAAGAAATAGATTTCCCCTAGAGCCCCCAGAAGGCAATGAAGCCCTGCTGTGCCTTGATTTTAGCCTAGAGAGGCATGTATCAAGACTTTTCCCTTTAAAACTGTAACATAATACAGAATAGGTTTGCATTGTTTTAAACACACTAAGTTCTTAGTATGGCAGCAAAGGAAAACCAATAGAGTAGCATTCTTGAAATCTTTGTGAATGGCTGATCCAGTTATTGCTAGGATTTGGGACACACATTTAGTCTTTTCTATAACCAGATGTATTTATTGCTAGGGAACCAGTGCAAATTGGTATGTTAAATGAGGGGGCCCCCTCAGTGTATCTTACTGACAGCATAAATATGCCACTGACTGTTCAGAGGAGGCTTTTGCAGGGGTTTGGTGTGCCATTGGACAACCTGTGATGACTCAGTTCTCTCATCGTTATGATGAAGACTTTGTTCTAACAATAGGCTTCAGTGTTGTTTGATCTTCATTTGAAGTTCACTTGATCATAAGCATAAATAAGAAATGAGGCCCCTGAAATTGCATGGCTGTACTTGATTTTAAGGTTATATTATCTAAGACCTGTGGTCTAGATGATCCAAGTGAGTGAAGTCGCTCAGTCATGTCTGACTCTTTGCGACCCCGTGGACTGTAGCCTACCAGGCTCCTCCCTCCATGGGATTCTCCAGGCAAGAGTACTGGAGTGGGTTGTCATTTCCTTCTCCAGGGGATTTTCCCGACCCAGGGATCGAACCTGGGTCTCCAGCATTCCAGGCAAATGCTTTAACCTCTGAGCTACCAGGTAAAGATATCACAGGGATTAAAATATCACCTATGTTCACTTTTCTATTCTTTGTTTCCTTAACTTTAAAATGGGGATACTTCATGGCGCTGTTTGAGAGTTATTGTGTTCTCATTGTTATAATGCCTGCTGGTTGAAGTGCATTGACCCAGAAGCAGGGTCAGTGATTTCACTTCTCTCATGATTCCAAATGATTTTCAGTTAACTGAACCAGCTCATGTTTGACTCCAACTTCATGTTAATAATTATTATATTCAAGTTAATGAATAACTGAGTGGATGAAGTTAGGTTCTAAGATAAATCTCTTTGCTCTTCCTTCCTGAGTGGTCACTTCCTATAAGAGGGGAAAGCTGCTAAGCCAGGCTAAAACTGTCACATGCCAAAGTGAGAGTGGAGAAAGGAGAGATCTCTGTATTCTTTGTTTCTTGACCTCATCACTTATATAATGCAAACCCTGAAAGATGCCAAGGAAACTTTGTTCATTTAGAGCATGAGTTCTAGTTGCTATTTTATTCCTATAAATAAATAAATTTGTCAGTAGGCAGTTGGAACTGTCAAAAGGACTTAAAAGCTTCTTTTTTATGTTATAGCTACTAGTGTTTTCTTGCTTCCATTTCTATAACTATTCATAGTTGTCTGACTTTGGTTTGACTGCCTAACCCCATTCTGTTTCAGAATTATTTCACTATGTTCTGTTTTTGGAAGGAGTGCTAGGATGTTCTCTGGACTGGTCAGAAGGTGACTGACAGAGGTGAATTCAATGTTTAAAGTTTCTGGCTACCAGCCTCAGCTTAGTCCATTCAACCACATTGCCTCTGTAATTGTGGATTTGATTTTTTGTTTTAAAAAGGCACTCATGTATTCTTGCTTCAGAATAAACTTGCTGACACAGCCTTCTAACAGTGTTAGTGATTTAAACAGGGAGAGAGACCTGATCCTTTTAGTGGTTTTGTTTGTTTTCTGCAATCTTGGACTATGCAAGTGAGCCAAGAATAGTTTCCTTGCTACAGAATGGACTTCTAGACTAAGCAAGAAAGTTTGAAAACTAAATACTGAAAATGAAGGTTGTATGTTGCATAATTTCTCTATTAACTCAAAATGAAAAAACCCATGGGGAGAAAATTAAAAGGAATAAACAGGATTGAAAGGAAACTCCAAACTTCCCACGAACTAGAATTTGTTGAATTGGTTTTTGTCCTGGTTTTTCATTTCCCCATGGTGCTTAGGGAAATTTCACTTTAACTGGTCAAAGGATCAATACTTTTTAATTTGGCAAAGATGGTTTTTGCCTACCAACTTTTAAATATCTTTATCTTATCCACCTCATGGACAGCTTTTAACATTTTTCATGAACACCACCTGAAAATGTCATAGTCCTTAGGTTTCTATGGCACCACGGTTTTCTGATTTTCTTTTTACATTCTTGCCTTTTCTTGAAGCTTTCTTTTATGGACCCTTCATTTTCTGCCTGGCCAAGTATACTGATATACTTCAGCATTCTGAGCTAGTGTAATCTTAGTAAAGCCTTTCTGGGTGAACTCATCTGCTACCATGGTGTGATTTGTCATCTCTATCCTAAAAATTTATAAATCTATGTTTCCGCTGAATTCTGAACACATTCATTGAACTATTTATTGAGTGTTTCCATTCTGAAATCAAAGAGCCATTTGAAACTAAGTTGAATTTTTTCATATAATGTATATGAAAAATTCATATTAGTTTATTGAATTCAGCTTAGTTTATATATGTATATAATTCAACTTAGTTTATATATGTATATAATTCAACTTAGTTTATATATATAGTTTGTGTGCATGAATGAAATAAATTTGTGTGCATGAATATTAGTTTATATACACTTGTATGCCAGAATGAAAATACTGATCACACAATTTCCAAAGCCTAAAACTTGAGCATCATATTTAATTCCTCTTCCCTTACCCCTTATATACAATTGATCATGAAGTTCTACTACTTTTTTTCCAGTGTCTCCTAAGTTTGCCCATTTCTCTCTGCTCTTATTGTTACCATTTTGTTACTTGTATTTCAAGTGTTGCTTCTGCTTGGAAAACTTTACCTATATCTCCCTTCCTCTAGGCTTCCAATTCCAACTTGTCATTTAAATACCAGCTTTTAAATGCAGTTACCTCTAGAAAAACTACTTTGCCCTAGCTGTAACACACTGGGTCAAGTTTCATTCTCTCTGTTCCTAGAGCACACAGAATTTCAGCTTTTCCAAAGCCCTGGACATTACATTGTAATTGCTCATTTTCTTTTTAGTATCTCCACAAGATTGAATTCTTTAGGTGCAAAAACAGTATTTGTTTTCATCTTTTATTCAGCCAATTTTTATCGGGTACCTAGTATCTGATAGGCACTGTTCTAAGGCTTTGGGGGTACAGTAGTAAAAGATAGGGTCTCTCTCTGCCCTTGAGATGAATATGGCTGGCCTTATCTAGCAGTTCACAATAGCAAGTAAACAAATTAACCAGACTATCTTAGGCATTGATAAGTGCTATATGGAGAGTGAAACATGGTGCTGTCCTAGGGTGTGACGAGGAAGGAGGAAGTGCTAATTTAGATTAGGTTGTTAGCAAAGCCTCATTGAGCAGAGATAAGGCTTAAGGATTATAAAGATCTAGCCATTTGAAAATCTGGGGACAGTATTTGTAAAGCAACCTCAGAGGGTTGAAAGATTGAGTATTGTAGGAAGAAGAAAATGGCTATAATCTATAATGTCAAGAATGGAGTAAGTGATGGAAAGGGAGGTAGTTCATGAGGTCAGAGAGTGGACATGGACCACATATCATAGGATCTTGAAGACTTTGTTGAGAGGTTTGGGTTTTGTTCAAGAAGCTGAGGGAGTGAGAAAGTTGGAGGAGGGACATGGCCATAGTGTAGAATGGGTACAGAGACAGAAATAGAAGCAGAGAGACCAGTTAGGAAGCTGTTGCTATGGTCCAGCTGGGAGATTAATGATGGCTTTAGCCAAAATGGTAGTGTAGATTTGTGCTGTCCAATACAGTAGCCACCAACCATGTGTGGCATAAATTTTAATTAAATTAAAAAGACTCTTGGTTCTCTGGTCATATTAGCCACATTTCAGGTGTTTTAATAGCCATGTGTGGCTAGTAGCTATCATATTGGACAGTATGATAAAATATTTCCATCACTGAAGAAAAGTTCTGTTTAATGGCACTGGTCTAGCTGGAGATAAACCTGTCAATTCAATGTATATTTTAGAGGTAAAACTAATAAATTACTGAGGAAAATAAAGGAAATGAGGAATCTTCTCCTTTTTTTTACCTAAGCAACTGGAATTTGGGGTTTTAACTTGACCAATTAGGTGTTGATGATGATACCATTTTCTGAAATAGAGGAGAACCATGTTGAGGGTACAAGTGAATGTTAATGATCTGCCTTGGCTGTGTTAAGTTGAGCATCCCATTAGTTATCTAAGTGATAGTGAAGATTTGTGCCGTCAATATCATCTTTATCTCCTCAGCACCTAGTACAATAGTAAGTGTTCAGTGGTTACTCTGTCTATAAAGAAGTGACATATGAACAAGGTCCTGATGGTTCTAGAAAAAACAACGAAGCAAAAGAATGAAAGTGTAAGGAACATGGTATGGTGGGAACAAGTAGTCTGGTTTGTCTAATGCACAGACTGTTGTATACAGACATGGAGGAAAATTAGGCCAGAAAGTTAGCTTGTTGATACATTCCATTCAACAGATAGCACTGGGGATGCGTCAGCAAACAAACAGATGTCAACAACAAAATCTTTGCTATTATGGAGCTTATATTTGTGTGTGTGTGTGTGTGCGCACTTATGTGCTTGTGGCATTGAAGAGATACCCAATAAATCCTCTATTAATAAAATATTTATTAGACAGTAAAGAGGTGAGGAAATATGTATGCAGATATTTGGAGGGAGGAAATCACGGATGGCGAAAACTGAACATACAAAGGCTATGAGGTGGAAATTGCTA
Source organism: Redunca redunca (assembly GCA_006410935.1). Lineage (NCBI taxonomy): Eukaryota > Metazoa > Chordata > Mammalia > Artiodactyla > Bovidae > Redunca > Redunca redunca. Next base: position 10,738 of record SJYQ01009585.1, on the reverse strand, counting down.
CAGGTGGTAGATCATGGGAGCAGAGTGATCTGGGGGAAATGGAGTAGGAGGTGTAGTCAGAGACACAGAGGGGAGCCAGATTGGATAAGGGTATACCAGACCATTGTAAGAGCTTTGGTTTTTAATTCTGAGTAAAAGGAAAGCCACTGGAAAGTTTTGACCAGAGGTGTGATATTATCTGACTTATGTTGAAGCAGAGAAATCAGATTAGGGGTCAGTTGCAGTATTCTGAGTGAAAGAGATGGTGGCTTGGATTAGAACATAGTGTGGAGAATATTGAGAAGTAAGCATATTTTATATATATTTTCAAGGTAGAAAACAGGATTTGCTGACAGATGTAGGTTGTGGGCTTCTCTGGGTAGCTCAGATGGTAAAGAATCTGCCTGCAATGCAAGAGACTTGGGTTTGATCCCTGGGTTGGGAAGTTCCCCTGGAGAAGGGCATGGCAACCCATTCCAGTATTCTTGTGTGGGGAATCCCTTGGACAGAAAAGCCTAGCAGGCTACAGTCCATGGGGTCACGAAGAGTCAGACACGACTGAGTGACTAAACACAGCGCAGTAGGTTGTTAAAGGAGAGATGTCAAGGATGACTCCAGGGTTTGCTGGTGTGAACAAATAAAAAAGTGGAGCTGCCATTAATTGAAACGGAAAAGACTGTAGAATGAACAGATTTGAAGTAGGGCTTTAAAATCAAGAATTTGATTTTTTTTGAAGTTGAAATACTTATTAATTATCCAAGTAGAAATGCAAATAGTTTATTTGATACGTGAGTCTGAAGTTAAGGAGAAAACTGTAAACTAGAGATAAATTGGGAAGTCATCAGCATATAGATGGTATTTAAGATATTTAAGGCCCAAAGACTAAATGAGATCCTCAAGGATGTGAGTGTGGAGTGCGAATTCCACAATCCACTTCTTGCTCCATAAGAATTCAAGGGATTGACCTCTAGGGCACCATGATGTTAAGATGTCTGGGAGAAGGGGAGGAATCAGCAAAAGAGAATGAAAATGAGCAATTAAAATGGTTGGAGGAAAACCAAGAAAGTTTTTGGTGTCTCGAAGCCACTTGGAAAACATATTTGAGGAAAAAGAGATTATTAACTTTTCCTTATACTGTTGAATATTGAGTAAGATGAGACTGAGAATTGACCATTAGATTTGGCAAGGCGGAAGGTGCTGGTGTCTTTGAAATTTGTTGGAATAGTGGAGACAAAAACCTGTTAGGACAGAATCTGAGATATAGAAGGGGAGATAGTAACAACAGAGCATTCAGGGATTATAGAGAGGAGAGACGTAGGAGTGGTACCTAGAGGGAAGTGTGAGATCTAAACAGCATTTGTTCTTTAAGATGGAAGATATTATAGAATGCTTATGTGTCAAAGAGGACAATACAGTCAAGAGGGAGAGATTGATACAGGAGAAAGAATAACTAATTGTAGAAACCAAGTTCTTCAGTATGTGGGACAAAGGAATCCAGTGCATAATTGGAGGAATTAGTATTTGACCCTGGAGTAAGTGGCTGTGTATAGAAGAGGAAAAGAGAATGAGAACTAAGGAGTCAAGGAAATTAGAGGGCATATATTGGACAGATCATCTACATGGATATCTTGTTCACCCAGAATGATGACAACGTTCAGTTCAGTTCAGTCGCTCAGTCGTGTCCGATTCTTTGCAACCCCATGGACTGCAGCATACCAGGCCTCCCTGTCCACCAGCAACTCCCGGAGTTTACTCAAACGCATGTCCATTGAGTCAGTGACGCTATCCGACCATCTCATCCTCTGTCATCCCCTTCTCCTCCCACCTTCAATCTTTCCCAGCATCAGGGTCTTCTCAAATGAGTCAGCTCTTCACATCAAGTGGCCAAAATATTGGAGTTTCAGCTTCAACATCAGCCCTTCCAATGAATATTCAAGACTGATTTCCTTTAGGATGAACTGGTTGGATCTCCTTGCAGTCCAGCGACTCTCAAGTCTTCTGCAACACCATAGTTCAAAAGCATCAATTCTTCAGCACTCAGCTTTCTTTATAGTCCAACTTTATAGTCCCATACATGACTATGGAAAAACCATAGCCTTGACTAGATGGACCTTTGTTGGCAAAGTAACATCTCTGCTTTTTAATATGCTATCTAGGCTGGTTGTAACTTTCCTGCCAAGGAATAAGTCTTTTAATTTCATGGCTGCAGTCACCATCTGCAGTGATTTTGGAGCCCCCCCAAAATAAAATCTGCCACTGTTTCCACTGTTTCTCCATCTATTTGTCATGAAGCAATGGGGCTGGATGCCATGATCTTAGTTTTCTGAATGTTGAGTTTCAAGCCAACTTTTTTACTCTCCTCTTTCACTTTCATCAAGAGGCTCATTAGTTCTTCTTCTCTTTCTGCCATAAGGGTGGTGTCATCTGCATATCTGAGGTTATTGATATTTCTCCCAGAAATCTTGATCCCAGTTTGTGCTTCATAAAGCCCAGCGTTTCTCATGATTTACTTAGCATGTAAGTTAAATAAGCACAGTGACAATATACAGCCTTGAGGTACTCCTTTTCCTATTTGGAACCAGTCTGTTGTTCCATGTCCAGTTCTAACTGTTACTTCCTGACCTGCATACAGATTTCTCAACAGGCAGGTAGGTGGTCTGGTATTCTCATCTCTTGAAGAATTTTCCACAGTTTGTGGTGATGCACACAGTCAAAGGCTTTGGCATAGTCAATAAAGCAGAAATAGACGTTTTTCTGGAACTCTCTTGCTTTTTCAATGATCCAGCGGATGTTGGCAATTTGATCTCTGGTTTCTCTGCCTTTTCTAAAACCAGCTTGAACATCTGGAAGTTCATGGTTCACTATTGCTGAAGCCTGGCTTGGAGAATCTTGAGCATTACTTAACTAGCGTGTGAGATGAGAGCAATTGTGTGGTAGTTTGAGGATTCTTTGGCATTGCCTGTCTTAGGGATTGGAATGAAAACTGACCTTTTCCAGTCCTGTGGCCATTGCTGAGTTTTCCAGAGTTGCTGGCATATTGACAACATTACTAGTGGGAAAAAAGACATTAAGTCAGACCAATGATATACTCAGAGGAATCAGCAGCTAAATTTATTGGAATCATGCTTTTCTCTTATACCCAAAGATGTACAAAGCATAAAAGTGGCTGAGACTTCTGTTGATAAATCAGATCAGCCTACAGTGAGGTGACACCATGGGTGCTCTTGCTGTCACTGTTCATTTTATTCTATTAGTTTGGTGCCTGTTAGGATTGCTTCTTCAGAACCTTTTTTTGCCCCTAGAGTTCTCAGGGTAAGTTCCCTGTTCACAGTTCATTTGAGAAGACTCAACCTTATTTGCCAGTTACATTAATCTATAGAAAGTGGGGGTACCTTTTTCATTCCAAAGACTAGCAGCTGCTATTATAAATATTTCTTCTGAAAATCTGTAATCATTTTCAGATGTGGAAGCTATAAAAGGATAGCTTTTATATTTTACCTTTTTTTCTATTTCTTTTTAGATTGAAGTATAGTTGGTTCACAATGTGGTTAACTATTTTACTTTTTGCAGGTATTAATTTAGTTATGATGTGTCCTCTCTTACAATATATACTATGTAGTTATATCACCAATTTACTGGCCATTTTTTTCTTCCTCTTTAAAGAATAGTGACCAGGACCACCATCTAGAACTTTCTTTTTTGAACATTAATAGTAAACAGTGCCCCATCTGGGTGGACTAGTTACCAAAAGCCTACCCTGCTTCTGACACACCTTGTGTCAAGGTGCACTGCCTGCAGGGTGGCATCTGGGCCACTTCTTAGCCCCTGCTTGTGCCTTCCACTGGGTGCCTTTAAGCCATGCACAACCACACAGCTATACATAGCAGCTCTTAATAGAAACTCAGCGTAATTTAGATATTTCTAATAATCAACTAAATATAACTAATCCTTTGTAATCAAAGCAGAGTAGAACAATTGTTCATTTATATGTGTTAGATGCAACCATCATTTAAAACATTAATACTATAGTCAACATGTTTTTAAAGTTTTCAAAACTCTGGTAAAATTGTGTGTGGATGTGGATGTTATAGATTTTTAGGAAAAATTTTGACAAATAGAGCTAAGATTCTTTATTGTTTTATGTGCTCAGCTTTGAGTGCCTAGGACATATATATTTTCACACATATAAACACACACATATGTACATACATACATCTGTTTAATTTTGTATTATGGAAGTTTCATAATGCATACCAAAAAAAGTAAAGTGATGAAGCCTTATATGCCTATCATTCAACTTCAGCAATTATCAGTGTATTATTTTATCTGCTTCTTCCTCCTTCTCCCACCCCAAATTATTTTTAAGCAAATCCCAAATAGTATGTTTTTAATCTGTAAAGTGAAAGTGTGAAAGTATTAGTCACTCAGTCGTATCCAACTCTTTTTGACCCCATGAACTATGGACTGTAGCCCGCCAGACTCCTCTGTCCATGGACTTTTTCAGACAAGGATACTGGAGTGGGTAACCATTCCCTTCACCAGGGGATCTTCCTGACCCAGGGATCGAAGCTGGGTCTCTTGTATTGCAGGCACATTCTTTACCGTCTGGAAGGGAAAGTCGCTCAGTCGTGTCCGACTCCTTGCGACCCCATGGACTGTAGCCTACCAGGCTTCTCAGTCCATGGGATTTTCCAGGCAAGAGTACTGGAGTGGGTTGCCATTTCCTTCTCCAGGGGATCTTCCCGACCCAGGGATCGAACCCGGGTCTCCCGCATTGTAGGCAGATGCTTTACCCACTGAGCCACCAGGGAAGCCCTTTTACCGTCTGAGTAACCTTTTAATCTGTAATCTCTTCAATATCTACTTTGGAAGGTAAAGGCTATATTTTAATAAAATAAGCACAGTTTAGTATCTAATATTTTAAACAGTTAAATATTATCAACCAGTCATTCAGACTTTCTTTTCTTGTTTTATAAATAGTTTTTAAAGTTGGTCTGTTTGAACTAGAATCAAAACTAGTCTATACAACATGTCTCTTAATTTACTTTTAATCTATACCTTCCTTCCCTTTTTGAGTTTTTTATCTTGAAGACAGGATCATTTGTCAACTTTAAGATTTTGCTGATTGTATCCATGTTGATAACATTTTCCTTTCCAAGAATATTTTTCACTGTTATTTAAATATAACATACCTCAACTCCATAGTTCAGTTCAGTCACTCAGTCATGTCTGACTCTCTGTGACCCCATGGACTGCAGCATGCCAAGCTTCCCTGTCTATCACCAACTCCCAGAGCTTTCTCAAAGTCATGTCCATTGAGTTCGTGATCCCATCCAACTATCTCATTCTCTGTCATCCCCTTCTCCTCCTGCCTTCAGTCTTTCCCAGCATCAGGGTCTTTTCTAATGAGTCAGTTCTTTGCATCAGATGGCCAAAGTATTGGAGCTTCAGCATCAATCCTTCCAATGAATATTCGGGACTGAGATTGACTGGTTTGATCTCCTTGCTGACCAGGAGACTCTCAAGAGTCTTCTCCAGCACCACCGTTCAAAATCATCAATTCTTTGGCACTCATCTTTCCTTATAATCGAACTCTCACATCCATACATGACTACTGGAAAAACCATAGCTTTCACTAGATGAACCTTTGTCTGCAAAGTAACATCTCTGCTTTTTAATATGCTGTCTAGGAAGTCATAGTCCATCTCCATAGACTACAAACACATTTTTGCTTAAATGGAAAAATTAATTCTTAATTTAGTTGTCAAAGAATGGATGATTTCCTAGAATTTGTAAACATGAAAAGTGGGATCTGGAGGGAAGTCTGTAAGCTGAAGGACCTAACTGAGTTTTATGAACCTCCATGTTTATAACTCTGTGATTATTTTGATAACACTATATAATTTGTTGACATCTTGAAGTATTATAAAACACTGGAATATCAATTTATAGTAGGAATGAACATACTAGGCTGATTTTGGTTAAAGTAATATTTTTATTATATTTTTCATTGACAATAAAAGATACCAGGTGATCAGCACTCCAACGGATTTTTTTATGGTAATGGAATATGTGTCTGGTGGTGAATTGTTTGACTACATCTGTAAACATGGACGGGTGAGTAACATTCTATCTAGTACAATAAACCCTTAAGCAAAAAAAAGAGGAAAGTAGTAAGCAATAGCAAACCACAAAGATATCTTCAAAGTCAAGATTATTTCTGTAATAATGTCTAACTAAGCATACAGAGTATTAGATGTATTTTCTTTCTTAAAACATGTACTTTATGACACACTGATTTTAGGAAATATATTCCACTTAATCGCCAACATGAAAAGCCTATGCTTTTCAAAGTGCAAAATCAGTCCCATAATATCATGCTGAAGCTTCAGATATTTTCTTTTCTTAGCAGTTTAACTTAAATTCTATTTTAGATTGTTTTACTTGTGAAACATTGTACACATTTAGTAGTATTGTTTGAAAATGAACTGTGATATGTAGCAGCAAAGAAAAGCCTGTCGATTGACACGTTGAGCTTGAATGCAAGTTTTTGGCTTGTTTGTCTGATTTGTTGAGAATTCTAACACAATTCTAATTGCTTATTACTCAGTTATATTTAGGTTGATTGTGAAACTAAAACTCGCTATGTAGGTGTCCCAAATGTTCTTGGTATACTTTCTTTTATACCTGATAGGTCGAAGAGGTGGAAGCTCGGCGGCTCTTTCAGCAGATTCTGTCTGCCGTGGATTACTGTCATAGGCACATGGTTGTTCATCGAGACCTGAAACCAGAGAATGTGCTGTTGGACGCGCAGATGAATGCCAAGATAGCTGATTTTGGTATGTAACTCCAGAGCTGTTCAGAAGTGTGCTAGCTGCCTTTGCAAGTGTGACAGTACCAACTCTTAATGAGCTAAAACTTTGAATTTCAAGGATGTAAATCCTATATTGTGAAAAGGGATTAGTCGTACAGTCTGCACTCTAGCTTGTTCTGTTCATTTAAACCACTTTCTAAAAATGCAAGTACATCTAGAGAAGTTAGAGAGCTGGTATCAAGGTAAACCTACTCAGTCTGCATTCCCTCCTGAGGAAATGAGACTTGACTGTTTTTTGTGAGGGTTACAAACCCCCTTTGAAAATCTAATGAAAGTACAGGCTTTTTCCCTGATAAATGCATTTAAATGGAGGTTCGTGAAAATTTCCATGCAGTTGTGGAGCACTGTAATCCTTCTGAACTGATGGAGGAGGAATGTCAGTAGACTGCATAGTAACATCTAACAGCTGTTGATAAAAGAATAGGAGTTTTTTTGGGGGGTAAAATAAAGGATAAAATGTAATTTTTATGACCAAACATTTTCTGGGATCAACATACCTGGACAGGGTGCCATAGTAGGGAAAAGGGTTTCGGAAGTGAGAGATTATAGAAAGAGATGAAAAGGTGCCAGAGTTCAGCATTATTTAGTTAACATTTTTGTCTATACCTTGTCTTTAATCTAAAAGTCTGGAAATTCCTTTTCCTATTTCTCTTTCTTCTCCAATCATAAACCTCATTTAGTGCTGCAGTTCAACTAGATTTTGGTTCAATAGAATATTTTTTTATGTTGAATTAAAGCTTTCCAAATTAAAAACTTTTGGAATGTAATCTTTATAAATTGGAGTCTATCTGATTTCTACTTAGAGATTTTTTTTAAAGGCCTATGAAAACAGAATATAAAAAAGTGATAGTAATCTCTGTTTTCTTTCACTTGGAGAAATGGGTAAGTAATATTTTGATGCTTTTATGTTTGAAAAAGTATGCATAATTTAGAATAACCTCATATTTGTGAAATGAATCAACATTCTTATTTAGGAAAGGAATTTTAGTCTTATGTGTGATGTGCTTTAGCTTTTTTGGTTGTGTATAAGCACTCTGAAATGGTCTCTTTCTAGTCTAACAAATACTTTCTACTGCTTTTTAAAATAAGTAAACATTATGATATTTGAGGCACTACAGACTTGATGTTATTCCTTTTGCATTAATCCATATTTACTTTAAACATATCCTAGCACCAGCTAAACATACTACTCTTATTTTCAGGATTATCTAACATGATGTCAGATGGTGAATTTCTGCGAACTAGCTGCGGATCCCCAAATTATGCAGCACCTGAAGTCATCTCAGGCAGGTAATATAGTATATCAGTGAAGAGTAAGCTTTTTGTAATGTTTTGTTCATTCTGATTACATTTAACTTTAATATATTCTCTTTGGAAGATAAGGTTTTTAATAGAAGCACATTGTCCCTTTAATTGTTCCATCATTGAAGACAGAAGAGTTACATTAAACAGTTTTTAAAATATTTAATTTTGATTTTGTTATGAATGTATTTAAGGAGTTTTTCCATTAAAATTGAAAAAAAATCATGATTTTTTTTTTCTTTTAGGCAGTTGCAGCTAGGAAAGCAAGAATTTGCTAGTGTCATTATTTACTTATCAGACACAGTCTTTTAATCATACTTTATATACTCTTATAAAGCATGCAGAGTATATTTATGTTGTCTTTGGAAGAATGAGGTTTTGAGGGGAGACGTTATTGTCATTTCATGAAAGCAAACTGCACAAGAGAAGACTGTAATTATTCATGTAACTTACTCATTGATACATTTTTTAAATGTTTATACAGATTGCAGTGATAAACTCAAGTCTTCTTTGGTGACCAGTGTTTGATCTTAAGTTAACAGAATTCTGTGAGAGAAAATATAAAACAGTTATCATTGCATATATAGGAGCTTGGGCTACATAGCAAACACTGTAAACATTGGATAGTGATTTTTACTGAAGTGGATTATACTGTTTTAATTGGAATTGTAGAGATTTACTCTATTACCTGAGGCTCAGGTTTGAGTTTGGTAATGTGCCGTCAGGGGAATTTTAATACTGTAGAAAGGTGAGAGAGAAAAGAAACAACAGTCTAGGCATAGGTTTTCTGGATAAAGGTCATCTCAGCCCCATAAGCCACCAGGTGATTTGAATGAAAGTAGTAGATATGCAGGATAATGTGATATAGCATGAATACCGTGAAAGAGAACTAGTTAGGTACTTTATTATTTCAAATATTCTTTAAAATAGGTCTGTCAGGCATAAACATTTGTTTTTTAAGTATTGTCTTGTCTTTTAATTGCTTTATGTAAGAAGATTTAGCCTATGTACTATGTAGGATTGCTTTCCTTAAAGTTTATGGTCATCCACTTTGATGTTTCTATCAAAAATCAACCATAGAACATTTTATACTTTTTAATTAGTAAGTTCAGTTTAGTTTGTATCAAGTGCACATAAGTACTATTTTCTTTTGGGAAATTTAAATAGCAATGGGTTAGACCAGTTGTTCTCCCTGGGAAACAACCATTGAGTGTTGGGGAGTGGCCATGGATTTCATTGAAGAGCTTGGAAAGCAATACATTTGGAGTCTGCACTGTGTACAGGTACACAGAGAAGTAGGGTGCATGCAGTTGCAAAGTGACGCTTGCATTTCAGTTTTGTGTTGTCATCTCCCCCTAGGCTGTACGCAGGTCCTGAAGTTGATATCTGGAGCTGCGGTGTTATTTTGTATGCTCTTCTTTGTGGCACTCTCCCATTTGATGATGAGCATGTGCCTACACTGTTTAAGAAGATCCGAGGGGGTGTTTTTTACATCCCAGAATATCTCAATCGTTCTGTTGCCACTCTCCTGATGCATATGCTGCAGGTTGATCCCCTGAAACGAGCAACTATCAAAGACATAAGGTGAATATTCTTTTTGTGACTATTAAGTACATATTCTAGTATTAATATTAGTACCACTAACTGAATGCTTGCTTTATGTTAGGCACTGTAACACTTTATACAAATTTTACTTTCCTTATACAAATCTAGCCCTATCATTCAACTTTTAATTATTTCAGATTGTGTCCCAAACTTTTCAGTTAAAGTAGCAAAGCATACAAGGCCTGTCATAGTAAGGCTATGCTTACTTCTTCCTGCTCTTACCCCTTGTACCAGAGCTCCAGCCGCAGAGAACTTTTCCTCGTTCCTGAAATATAATGATGCATATTTTATGCCTTCACGTCTTTGTTTATATTATTCCTTTGCCTCTAATACCTTTTCTGCCCTTTCGGACCTGAAAGATTTCCATTCATCCTTTAAAATTCTGCTCACTTATCACCTGCCTGGTGAAATTGCTCCTGATTTTCCAGGGCATTGTCAGTTGCTCGCACTTCTGTGATTTCCACACTTTGTTCATGCTTTCATTCTCATTTTGTATCTTGCTGTTTTCAGTTTATCTTTCTCCTCTCTTGTAATTATAAAAGGGTAGAGGGAGTGTCTTAGCACCTTTGTATACACAGTGCTAGAAGGCCTAAAAATACAGTAAACATTCAGAAAGTATTTGAATACATTTCAAATGGAAAAAAACAGGATGAAAGTTATATATTTTACATAGAGTTGATGAAATAAACCATAAAGAGTTTTGCTAAGATTTTGAATCCAAAAATAGCCTCTAGTGGGTTTGCTGTGAAGGATTTCTTGTTATGTGAGAAACTTTGGAAAGTGCAGTTGCTGGTGTTTCTGTGAATATGACCTTTATATAGCACACACAAGTCAGGATGATTCACTGCCCTCTGTGTTTTATTTATCACTCATATTTCTTAGAGGGTTTTTTGTTCTTACCTAACATTTCATCAGGTATTTATTTGCAAATGCATTCTTTTTTTTTTTCTTTTTCTTTTTTTTTGCAGCATCATTTTA
>SJYQ01009584.1:42469-56679 GCA_006410935.1 Redunca redunca | reverse complement strand
TGGGGGCAGGAGAAGGGGACAACAGAGGATGAGATGGCTGGATGGCATCACTGACTCAATGGACGTGAGTCTGAGTGAATTCCGGGAGTTGGTGCTGGACAGGGAGGCCTGGCGTGCTGCGATCCATGGGGTTGCAAGGAGGTGGACACGACTGAGTGACTGAACTGACTGAGTGATGTATGAAATATGTATCTTTCTAACTAAACCACTTCTTACCTCTCACTTTGTGTCTTCCTGAATTCTTTCTGGGATGCGACATAAAGAACCTGAACTTTATTAAATCCTAACACCAGGCGAACCCAATCCCAGGACAGTGGGTTCAAGCCCCAGTCTGGATTGTGTGGTTTCAAGAGCCACACAGTCTGGGTTGGATTCCAGCTTCTCTGATGGCTGCAGCATTTCTCCGTGCAAGTCAGATCAACCCTTGAATTCAGAGTCCCCATTTCCTTAGGCAGAGATGTAATCAGAGTATCAACGTTCAAACAATGTTTAAGGGCATCAACGAATTGACCTGAGTCACCAGCTGAAGACATCCCCTGGCATGAGTGAGTGTTCAGTATGAGTTTCCTCTTCTCTGACACTAATCCCAGTTCCCCTGCCCTGCTGAAACAGAGGTTGGTGGAAAATTCCTCTTTTCTCATGACTACCGGACTCTGGGTGCCATTTTTATGAATGAAGAATCTAGTTTGGAATCCTTCTGTGCTTAAGAAGTTGCTCCATTGTTGAGGAACAGGCTTCGGATGTTTCCAGTTCCAGAATGTCTTTCTTAAGAGACAACAGTCAAACCTGAAACTTAGATTACCAGTTTTGTTTTGTTTTTTAAGTTAAGTAGGTTGTTTATTTTTGCTTTATCTTGGAAATTGTGTGTGCTCAGTCACTCAGTCATGTCTGAGTCTTTGCACCCCCCTGGGCTGTAGCCCACCAGTCTCCTCTGTCCATGGGATTTCCCAGGCAAGAATACTGAAGTGGATTGCTATTTCCTCCTCCAGAGGATCTTCCTGACCCAGGTATTGAACCTGAGTCTCCTGTGTCTCCTGCATTGGCAGGTGGATTCTTTACCAACGTGCCACCTGGGAAGCCCTAATCTTGGGAACAGCCAAGATTTTCTGAACCTTAAAAATACTTTGGGGTCCTCTCTTGTGGTCCAGTGGTAAACAGTTCGTGTTACAATGAAGGAAACATGGGTTTGATCCCTGCTCTGGGAACTAAGATCCCTTTTGCTGTGGGGCAACTAAGCCAGTGTGCAGTAACTATAGAGAAAGCCCACATGCCACAAGGAAGATCCAGTTCAGCCAAAAAAAAAAAAGGAAATAAATAGATAAACACTTTGGGCCACCAGAAAATGCCCTAGACTCTTTCCTGGGCTGTCCAGTGTCAGTTGACTTTTTAATTCTCAAACACGCTTGTCTGGTTTGAAACTCACCTTGCTGTCTTTGGGCCACTGAGCTGATCCTTGTGATAGCCTCTGAGGCTCCGCTCAAAACAGCTGCAGGCCACCGGAGAGTTTTCAGCCATGCGTTCATGGACAGGTGCGCTGACTTCCAGTGCACGTCCCCGGGGGGCCATCACCGCTCGGCTTCCCCACCCACAGAACTAACCTCGAGCCTCACCCTCTGTTCCCAGCCCACCTTCATGCCACTGTTCCCTCTCTCTCCAGTGATACTTGGATTAAGAACAGATTCACAGTCTGGGCCAACAGCCAGGAATTTTAGACCCTCAAGGGGGCTCTTGGGGCGAATGATTCACTAAGAAGGAGAACAGAGAATGTGAGGGCATTCTCTTTCACTGAATCCATCTTCCGTGGGGCATGTGGATCACCCTGGCGTCTAACTGGGAGCAGGGTTTGCGGTCCGCAGCGGTCTGACTTCACCATAGACTGCTTTTCTTTCCCTGCCCTGCGCCCCACAGAGATTCTTAAACATCCTTCACCGAGTCTCTAGTTGTAAGAGAAAGGAGTGCTGTGGAAAGCTGGGGTAGGTTACAAACATTGGGAAGAAGAAAGCAGAAGTTGGTCAGAGTCCCCGTGTCTCGAGAGTGTGCGGCTTTCTTCTCTGTGCACATCTGTCTGGTTTTACACCACACCTGGAAGGTATCTGATACATGGTCAGTGCTCACGAAATGTACTAATGTTTGACACATTAAACATTGGGATTTAATGTACTACGTGTACACATAATATTGTATTTTCATACATTCAAGGTTGTCTCCAGTATTTCTCCGTGGTATTTCATGACAACATTATTTTCATCACATGGAGTTACAAGAATTTGTTTAATCATCTACTATTTGATAATCAGTCTGTCTCCAGGTTCTCAGTGTGAAAAATATTTCACTGGACTTGTTTTTGTCCTTGTTCAGGTCCCAAGTCATGTCCAACTCCTTGCTACCCCATAGATTGCAGCATGCCAGTCTTCCTTATCCTTCACCATCTCCTGGAACTTGCTCAAACTCATGTCTATCTAGTTGGTGATGCCATCCAACCATCTCATTCTCTGTTGTCCCCTTCTCCTCCTGCCTTCAATCTTTCCCAGCATCAGGGTCTTTTCCAATAAGTCAGTTCTTCGCATCAGGTGGCCAAAGTATTGGAGCTTNCAAAGTTTTGGAGCTTCAGCTTCAGCATCAGTCCTTCCAGTGAATATTCAGGGTTGATTTCCTTTAGGATAGACTGGTTTGACTTCCTTGCAGTCCAAGGGACTCTCAGGAGTCTTCTCCAGCAGCACAGTTTGAAAGCATTGATTCTTCGGTGCTCAGCTTTCTTTATGGTGCAACTCTCACATCCATACATAACTACTAAAAAATCCATAGCTTTGACTGTATGGACCTTTGTTAGCAAAGTAATGTCTCTGCTTTTTTAATATGCTGTCCAGGTTTGTCATAGGTTTCCTTTCCAAGAGCAAGCATCTTTTAATTAAAATTAAGAACACACTCTACCTCTCTATATATTCTTTTTCATATTCTTTTCCATTATAGATTGTCACAGAGTATTGAATATAGGCACCTGTGCTCTACAGTAGAAACTTGTTGTCTGGTTACTTTCTTATCATAGATTCTTTGAAGTGGAATGACAGATAAAAAGATAGTTTATCTTAGATTCCTAACATATATTGCCAAATTATACTCTAGGAAAGTGTGTGCTTGGCATTCCTGTTAGTGACTAATATTTTTAGCACAGACTTGTCAGGACTAAGTATCTTTTTAAAGGATGCTTGAAAACTGGAAAACAAAAAAACAGATTTTTTTCTGGGTGCATTGCATGACAGTTCAGTTCAGTTCAGTTCAGTTGCTCAGTCGTGTCTGACTCTTTGCGACCCCGTGAATTGCAGCACGCCAGGCCTCCCTGTCCAGCACCAACTTCTGGAGTTCTCTCAGACTCACGTCCATCGAGTCAGTGAGGCCATCCAGCCATCTTATCCTCGGTCGTCCCCTTCTCCTCCTGCCCCAATCCCTCCCAGCATCAAAGTCTTTTCCAGTGAGTCAACTCTTCGCATGAGGTGGTCAAAGTACTGGAGTTTCAGCTTTAGCATCATTCCTTCCAAAGAACACCCAGGGCTGATCTCCTTCAGAATGGACTGGTTGGATCTCCTTGCAGTCCAAGGAACTCTCAAGAGTCATCTCCACCACCACAGTTCAAAAGCATCAGTTCTTCGGTGCTCAGCCTTCTTCACAGTCCAACTCTCACATCCATACATGACTACTGGAAAAACCATAGCCTTGACTAGACGGACTTTAGTTGGCAAAGTAATGTCTCTGCTTTTGGATATACTATCTAGGTTGGTCATAACTTTTCTTCCAAGGAGTAAGCGTCTTTTAATTTCATGGCTGCAATCACCATTGGCAGTGATTTTGGAGCCCAAAAAAATAAAGTCTGACACTGTTTCCACTGTTTCCCTGTCTATTTCCCATGAAGTGATGGGACCAGATGCCATGATCTTCGTTTTCTGAATGTTGAGCTTTAAGCCAACTTTTTCACTCTCCTCTTTCACTTTCATCAAGAGGCTTTTGAGTTCCTCTTCACTTTCTGCCAGNATTCTTTGGCACTGCCTTTCTTTGGAATTGGAATGAAAACTGACCTTTTCCAGTCCTGTGGCCACTGCTGAGTTCTCCAAATTTGCTGGCATATTGAGTGCAGCACTTTCACAGCATCATCTTTCAGGATTTGAAAGAGCTCAACTGGAATTGCATCACCTCCACTAGCTTTGTTCGTAGTGATGCTTTCTAAGGCCCACTTGACTTCACATTCCAAGATGTCTGGCTCTAGATGAGTGAACACATCATCATGATTATCTGGGTTGTGAAGATCTTTTTTGTACAGTTCTTCCGTGTATTCTTGCCACTTCTTCTTAATATCTTCTGCTTCTGTTAGGTCCATACCATTTCTGTCCTTTATCGAGCCCATTTTTGCATGAAATGTTCCCTTGGTGTCTCTAATTTTCTTGAAGAGATCTCTAGTCTTTTCCATTCTGTTCTTTTCTTCTATTTCTTTGCACTGATCGGTGAAGAAGGCTTTCTTATCTCTTCTTGCTATTCTTTGGCACTCTGCATTCAGATGCTTATATCTTTCCTTTTCTCCTTTGCTTTTCGCCTTTCTTCTTTTCACAGCTATTTGTAAGGCCTCCCCAGACAGGCATTTTGCTTTTTTTGCATTTCTTTTCCATGGGGATGGTCTTGATCCCTGTCTCCTGTACAATGTCACGAACCTCATTCCATAGTTCATCAGGCACTCTCTTTCTCAGATCTAGGCCCTTAAATCTATTTCTCACTTCCACTGTATAATCATAAGGGATTTGATTTAGGTTGTACCTGAATGGTCTAGCATGACATGCAGGATCTTATTTCCCTGGTCAGGGACCAAATCTATGCCCCCTGCAATGGAAACCTGGAATCCTAACCACTGGACCACCAGGGAATTCCCACAGGAGACATTTTAAGATAAGAACTTGTGTAACTTCTCCCTAGAGTTTTATAGAAGCTATATATGCAAATAAAAGGAACTGATCTAATTGTAGAAGCTGAATTTTTAGAGTGCTAACCAAGTATTCCAAGAATGGATGCGTGGTTGAAATAAGGAGGCGTTTCTTTGGGTGTGTTAGGACTGCAGCCTGGGAGACACAGATTCAAGAAGCACTTGAATTGTGTCCTGCAGGACTGATTGTACAATGGGAGACTTAGAAAAGTCAAAAAAAAATGCAAGATTACAAAAATTGTTTGCCAAGAACTGGGACTGGAGCTGGTGAAACTAAGGGTGCTTGTTAAATAAGAACTGGTTGGGGTTTGAAAGGATTATTTAGTTGAGAAGTGGGGGCAGGAGCTTTGAAACCCCAAGGTTGCCATTGGCAGCTGCTGGGACATACTGTTTTGGAAATGGTTTGCAGTGTCCCCAAGTCTGACACCATTCAGAAAATACAGGTTCTTGGTGATGCAGGAATGTGTCTGAAACCACATCCACCATGGCCACCCGGCTCCATCCTGCATGCCTGAACCAAGTTACCCTATTTAGGCTTTTTAAGGGGCTTCCCTGGTGGCTCAGAGGTTAAAGCGTCTGCCTACAATGCGGGAGACCTGGGTTCGATCCCTGGGTTGGGAAGATCCCCTGGAGAAGGAAATGGCAACCCACTCCAGTACTCTTGCCTGGAGAATCCCATGGACGGAGGAGCCTGGTGAGCTACAGTCCACGGGGTCGCAAAGAGTCGGACACGACTGAGCGACTTCACTACTTCACTAATGATTTTGAATGTGTCATCAAGACGTATAAGGGGACTTATAACCTTATAAGTAACCCTGGACCGCCTGCCAATGCAGAGGACGTGGGTTCAATCCCTGGTCTGGGAAGATTGCTCATGCTGAAGGGCAACTAAGCCTGTGTGCTATAACTACTGAATGTGAGTGCCCTGGAGCCCTGCTCCATGACCAAGAAGCCAGGAAAGTCAGAAGCTGGTGCACCACAACTAGAGCGGCCTCTGATCACTGCAAGTAGAGGAAGCTAGGGCACACCCAAAACTGAATGTATAAAAATTAATTAATTTAAAAAAAGATGTATTGGTCTTCTGGGTGCTTCTGATAACCACAGTAAATGAGCCAGTGCTGCTCAGCCCAGGGCTCACCTAGACCCGGTCATGCAGGAGGAGAGGCCACTGAGAGCTGCTGGCTCACCCACTTAACGGTGCTTATTAAGGACTGTGCTGGCCAAGGTGCACCCTCAGCTCAGCAGCACCTCATATGGAAAACATGGGTAATAGCAGCATCCCGAGGGCATATTTCCAGGGGAATCACATTCACCCGAGCTTCCCTGGTATCTCAGACAGTAAACAATCTGCCTGCAATGCAGGAGACCTGGGTTCAACCCCTGGGTCTGGAAGATCCCCTGAGGAAGGGAACAGCTACTCACTCCAGTATTCTTGCCTGGAGAATCCCATGGACAGGAGGCTGGCGGGATACAGCCATGGTGTCACAAAGAGTGGGACACAACGGAAGCAACTAACACAACATATTGACTGGCCTCCCAGGTGGCACTAGTGGAAAAGAACCCGCCTGCCAATACAACAGGAGATGTAAGAGACTTGAGTTCAATCCCTGGGACGATCTTCTAGAGAAAGGAATGGCAACCCACTCTAGTATTCTTGCCTGGAGAATCCTATGGATAGAGGAGCCTGGTGGGCTACAGTCCATGGGGTTGCATAGAGTTGGACATGATGGAAGCAACTTAGCATGCATGCAAGCACATGAGATTATACACATGGGGCACAATAGATGCTGCTGGTTTGTAAAATCAGCTCTCCCCACTAGACTGTAACTCCATTAGGGCAGAGGCCAGTGCTAGCCTATACCCTGGCATCCGTACTGTGCCTGGCCAGTGGTAGTGAGGTGTTAGATGGAGGGAAGGGTGGGCAAATCAATCAGCTGGTAATAACAAATGCAAGTCTCAAAAAATTAAACATAGGATTACCAGATGACCTGCAAATCCATGTCTAGGTACATGCCCCAAAGAACTAAAAGCAGAGACTCAAACAGGTATTTGCACACTTATGTTCTGTGCCGGCATTATTTACAATAGCCAAAAAGTGGAAAAGGTCCGACAAAGGTCCGTATAGCCAAAGCTATGGTTTTTCCAGTAGTCATGTACAGATATGAGAGTTGGACCATAAAGAAGGATGAGCACCAAAGAATTGATGCTGGAGAAGACTCTTGAGAGTCCCTTGGACTGCAAGGAGATCAAACTAGTCAATCCTAAAGGAAAAGAAAGTGAAAGTCGCTCATTCATGTCTGACTCTTTGCAACACCATGAATAGTCCATGGAATTCTCCAGGCCAGATTACTGGAATGGGTAGCTGTTCTCTTCTCTAGGGAATCTTCCCAACCCAGGGATCAAACCCAGGTCTCCCGCATTGCAGGCAGAGTCTTTCCCAGCTGAGCCACCAGGGAAGTCCACCCTATAGGAAATCAACCCTGAATATTCATTGGAAGGACTGATGCTGAAGCTGAAGCTCCAATACTTTGGCCACCTGATGTGAAGAGCCAACTTATTAGAAAAGACCCTGATGCTGGAAAAGATTGAGAGCAGGAGAAGAGGGCAACAGAGGATGAGATGGTTGGATGGCATCACTGACTCTGGACATGAGTTTGAGCAAACTCTGGGAGATGGTGATGGACAGGGAAGCCTGGCATGCTGCAGTCCATGGGTCGCAAAGAGTCAAACAGGACTTAGTGACTGAACAAAAACAAAACAGTGGAAACATCCATGAAACATGACTGTATAAACTAAATGTGGTGTATACATAAAATGCAATATTATTCATCCTTAAAAAGGAGGGAAATCCTGACGTGTACAACGTGGATAAACCTTGAGAACATTATGCTCAGTATTTGCCACAAAAGGACAAATACTATATGAGTCCACTTACATGAGGTTCTGAGATTAGTCAAAATCTTAGAGACAGAGAGTAGATCGGTGGGTGCCAGGACTTATGTGGATGGGAATGGAGAGTTAGTATTTAATGGGTGTAGAGTTTCCAGTTTACAAAGTGAAAAGCATTGGGACTTCCCTAGTGGCCCCTGGATTAAGAATCTGCCTCCCAGTGCAGAGGACCTGGGTTTGACCCTTGGTTGGGGAACCAAGACCCCACATGCCTTACAGCAACTAAGCCAGTGTGTCACACCTAGAGCAAAGCCCTCCCACCTCAACGAAGAGATCCCACATGCTGCCAATGAGGCTCTGCAGCCAAAAATTAAATGCTGAAAAGCAAAAGATGAAAAGAGGTATGGAGAGGAACTGTGGTGATGTCTGCACAGCATTATGACTTTATTTAATACCACTGAGTTGGACACCAACAAGTGACAAATTCATATTTTGTATATTTTACCATAGGAAAAAATGGGCAAGCAAGCTCAATGCATTATCAAACAGCATGAAGGCAAACTCCCTACTCTAGGGACACATCAGATTTTAGTGAAACAAACTCAGTGAAGCCAAGGGTGGTAAAACATAATGTTCACTGAGAACAAAACACACAACAAGAGGTGTGGCCAGCGTTCTGGCTCACCCACGTACTGGACAGGTGGAGTGGGGCCAGGGCACCACGCCAACCAGAAGCTCCCAGTTGGGTTGCCCTGATGCTTGGACCACACAAAGACGTGCCTGCTCCTCTTGGGCAGCCAGTCCCCAGAGGGTCTCTCTGCTGTGAGGCCCCAGGATGGAGGGGCACCCAGATGTCATCATGGGGGCTGCAACCCCAACCTCCCTCCCTTCAGCTTCCCCACCCTTTTCCTGCCTCTCTCAGAGGATGCTTCAGCCTGGCCTCAGCCGGCCTTCCACCTTCCTCCTCTGACCTCTGCTGACTCTCTTGCTGTCCGGCTCTCCAGGGAACCCTCACAGCTTCCCGGGCAGGCTGTTCTCATTGGCAGGCAGCAGCTGGTGGTGCCCCTGTGACCCACATGTCTGTGAGCAGGACGCTCGGGTTTGGCCGGGCACCATCCAGGAGGAACCAGGAGCTCAGCAGCCGTGTGCAAGCCATCATGCCTCTGGGTGAGGATCACGCCAAGACAGAGCTGGGCCAGCCAGGCCCTGCCCCTCAGAGCAGACCAAGAGTAGGTAGGTCCTGCCCCTCAGAGCAGACTGAGCAAGCAGGAAGCAGATGGTTTTGTTCCCCAGACAGCACCGATGCCTGTCACTACGGGACTGCAGTTCTGTGAAACATCCAGAATGGGCAAATCTACGGGTCCTTAGAGACACCAAGCAGATGACTGGTTGCTCACGGCTGGGGTTTGGGCGGAGAATGGGAGTGATGACAAATGAGGACAGGATTTTAGAGAGTTATGCCAAAAATTTCTAAAATTGAGTTATTCTAGGATTGCACGGTTCTATGAATGCACTAAAAATTATCAAAATGTGCATTTTAAATGGGTGAACTCGATCATGTGACTATTTCAATAATTGTTTTTAGAGACTTTACCAGTGGTCCAATGGCTAAGACTCTGTGCTCCCAGTGCAAGGGGCCTGGGCTCAATCCTTGATCAAGGAACTAGATCCCACATGCTGCAACTGAGAAGATCCTGCATGCCACAGCTAAGACCCACAGCAGCCAAATAAATAAATTAAAAAAATATGAATAAAGTTGGCTTTTAAAAATTTTAAGAAAATAACATTCAAAGCAAAACAAAAAGAAGAAAACTGAATGCTTCAAAGAGAAATACAGAAGAAAACAGATACACAGGGGAGGTCATTCTTTTAAAACAATGTTTTCTTTCTCTCTTTTTTTTTTTTCCTGAGCCTGCCTGACTGACAGGGAGGGCAGCCCCCCAACTTGCTGTCTCAGGTGAGAAGAGGAAGAAAAGATCCAGAAATGCTTCTGAGCTGATACCCGGGGAACTTCCCTGAACATTTCTTGGGCTTCCCTGGTGGCTCAGTGGTAAAGAATCCACCTGCCAGTGCAGGAGACACGGGTTCGATCCTTGATCCCGGAAGATCCCACATGCTGAGGTGCAACTAAGCCGATGGATCACGACTGCTGAGCCTGTGTGCCACAGGAGAAGCCACTGCAGTGAGAAGCCCGTGCGCCGCAGCTAGAGAGTAGCTCCTGGCTCGTTGCAGCTAGAGAAAAGCTCTCACAGCAAGGAAGACCCAGCACAGCCAAAAAGAAATGCATGCGTGAATAAATAACATTTCATTCCACTCTCCTGTTCCCGAGGTTCCGGCGGACACTCAGATGTAATCCCGGTCCTTGTGCCTCTATAGGTAAGGTGGTTTTTTCCTCTGTTCTCTTTTAAGGTTTTCTCTGTCTTTGATCTCCTGCAGTTTGAATATGATATGCCTGGGTGTAGAGGTTTTATGGCATTTAAACTGTTTGGTGTTCTCTTAGCTTCTTGGATCTATGGTTTGATGTCTGTTGTTGATTTTAGAAGGTTATCAGCCACCGTTATTTCAGTCATTTCATCTGTTTCATCTCCTGGTATGTCCATATATGGGCTTTCCTCATAGCTCGGTCCATAAAGAATCTGCCTGCAATGCAGGAGACCTGGATTCAATTTCTGAGTCAGGATGATCCCCTGGAGGAGGAAATGGCAGCCCACTCCAGTATTCTTTTCTGGAGAATCCCATAGACAGAGGAGCCTGGCAGGCTACAGCCCATGGGGTCACAAGAGTTGGACATGACTAAACCAACAATTTCCACAATAGGTATCCAATTGTCCTACAGTTCTTGGCTCTTCTGTTCAGTGTTTTTCATTCCTTTTTCTCTGTGCATTTGAGTTGGTCTCTGCTGACATATCTTCAAGTTCATTGAGTCCCTCCTTGGTCACATCAGTCTACTGATGTCTCAGGAGCATCATCTGTGTGCCCTGCAGGCCAGCTGTCTCTTGTTTGCAGCTCTGAGTAACAGAGTCCTGTCTTTCTTTTGTCTGGGTGTCACTGTGTTGTGTTCCACCACCAAATAAAACCTTTACATCTTATAAAACACCAGCGTCCAAAGATAAAGAACCAGCATCCAAAATACACAAAGAACTTTTGAAACTCGATAAGAAAATAAACACTCCAATTAAAAAATGGGTCAAAGATCTGAACAGACACCTCACCAAAGAAGATATGCAGATAAGCATGTGAAAATTTCTCAACATTGTACATCATCAGGGAACACAAATGAAAACAATATCACCTATTAAGACAGCTAAAGCCTGGAACCTTGATAATACCAAGTGCTGATGAGGGTGTGGAGAATAGGAACTCACTCATTGCTGGTGGGAATTAAAATGGTATAGTCACTTTGGAACACAGTTTGGTTAATAAAGCTTAATAAAGCTATACATAGTTCTACCATATAATGTAGTAATTGCATTCCTTGATACTTACCTGTTGCTGCTGCTGCTGCTGCTAAGTCACTTCAGTAGTGTCCAACTCTGTGCAACCCCATAGATGACAGCCCACCAGGCTCCCCCGTCCCTGGGATTCTCCAGGCAAGATCACTAGAGTGGCTTGCCATTTCCTTCTTCAATGCATGAAAGTGAAAAGTGAAAGTGAAGTCACTCAGTTGTGTCCTAGTAAGTGGAAAACTTACATTCACACAAAAACTTGTACACAGACCTTCATAACATCTTTATTCCAATTATTTAAAAAACATGGAGGAAACTTAAATGCACATTGCTAAGTGGAAGGAGCCAATCTGAAAATCTACAAACTGTATGATTCTAACTAAATGATGTTCTGGCAATGGTAAAACTACAGGGTAGTAAGAGAAAGTTGGTGGTGGCCAAGGGTGGGAAGAGGGAGGGATGAATAGGCAGAATACAGGGCGGTTTTAGGGCAGGGAAACTACTGTGTATGAGACTACCAGTGATGTATCATCACAGATTTATCACAATCCACAGAATGTCCAACACCAAGAGTGAACCCTATTGTAAACCAAGAACTTAGTTAATAACAATGTTATAACCTGGTTCATTAATTGTAACAAAGTGATACACTAATTCCAGAGGTTAATAATAGGGGGAACCCTTGGTTTTTGCAGTGGTCATGTATGGATGTGAGAGTTGGACTGTGAAGAAAGCTGAGCGCTGATGAATTGATGCTTTTGAACTGTGGTGCTGGAGAAGACTCTTGAGAGTCCCTTGGAGTACAAGGAGATCCAACCAGTCCATCCTAAAGGAGACCAGTCCTGGGTGTTCATTGGAAGGACTGATGCTAAAGCTGAAACTCCAGTACTTTGGCCACCTCATGCGAAGAGTTGACTCACTGGAAAAGACCCTGATGCTGGGAGGGATTGGGGGCAGGAGGAGAAGGGGACGACCCAGGATGAGATGGCTGGATGGCATCACTGACTTGATGGATGTAAGTCTGGGTGAACTCCAGGAGTTGGTGATGGACAGGGAGGCCTGGAATGCTTCGATTCATGGGGTTGCAAAGAGTCGGACACGACTGAGCAAATTCTCTCTACTGTCAGAACTATTCTAAACAAGCAAGCTCTATGAGTTAAAATAACACAAGCTTATAAATAAAAATTGTATGCAGTTCTATGACCCATTGATAATATTTTGATGTAAATCTAGAATTTTTATGGGTTTTTTTTCCTTTTTTTTTTTTTTTTAAGAGTAGAAGAGTTGGGGGGATTCCCTGGTGGACTAGTGGTTAGGACTCTGCTCTCCCACTGCCAGAGGCCTGGGTTCAATCCCTGGTCAGGGACTAAAATCCCAAGTGCTTTGTGGTGTGGCAAAAAAAAAAAAAAAAATAGAGGGTAGAAGAGTCAGATCNCAAGTGCTTTGTGGTGTGGAAAAAAAAAAAAAAAAAATAGAGGGTAGAAGAGTCAGATCTCTTGTGCTATTTTTTAAATATTTATTTATTATTTTTGGCTGTGCCAGGTCTTAGTTTTGGCATGTGGGACATTTAGCTGCAGCCTGTGAACCCTTAGCTGAGGCATGTGGGATCTAGTTCCCTGACCAGGGATCCAACCTGGGCCTCTAGAGCTGGGAGTGCAGAGTCTTCCTAGCCACCAGACCACCAGGGAAGTCCATCTCAGGCTTTTTCTACCCTGCCATTTTCACTGATGCATCAGTTCAGTTCATCACTCAGTCATGTTCAACTCTTTGCCACCCCATGGACTGCAGCATGCCAGGCTTTCTTGTCCATCACCAACTCCCGGACCCTGCTCAAACTCATGTCTGGTGGTGTGCATCTTTCCATATCAATAATTATTTTTATATCATCATTTCTTATTACTATATTTTACTTGAATGGATGCATATTTCATTTTTTTTCTTCAGCACATCCTAGTCTCAATTAATGAATGTTTGTTAGTTTCACAAGTTTAAGTTGTTACTGTTTCACAACAATAGTTTTGTTTAAGCTGCTGCTGCTGCTGCTGTAAGTTGCTTCAGTCCTGTCCAACTCTGTGCGACCCCACAGAGGGCAGCCCACCAGGCTCCGCCATCCCTGGGATTCTCCAGGCAAGAACACTGGAGTGGGTTGCCATTTCCTTCTCCAATGCATGAAAGTGAAAAGTGAAAGGGAAGTCACTCAGTCGTTGTTTAAGCACTTATGGCTGAGCAACTGGGGAAGCCCCAAGGGGATACTACTCATCCATAAAAAAAAAATAATAATAATACTATTTGCAGCAACATGGATGGACCTAGAGATTATCATATTAAGTGAAATAAGAGAAAAACAAATACCACATGATATCACTCATATGTAGAATCTAAACTATGATGTAAATGAACACATCTGTGAAGCAGAAACAGAATCACAGACATAGAGAACAGATTTGTGGTTGCCAAGTGGGAGGGGCTGAGGGAGGGACGGACTTGGAGTTTGGCATTAGTAGATGCCCACTAGTATACATAGGATGGATAAACAAGGCCCTGCTGTATAACACAGAGAACTATATTCAATATCCTGGAATAAACCATAATGAAGAAGAATTTATATATATACATGGCCTAGATCTGATAGATAGAGTGCCTGATGAACTATGGAATGAGGTTCATGACATTGTACAGGAGGGGGTCAAGACCATCCCCATGGAAAAGAAATGCAAAAAAGCAAAATGGCTGTCTGGGGAGGCCTTACAAATAGCTGTGAAAAGAAGAGAAGCGAAAAGCAAAGGAGAAAAGGAAAGATATAAGCATCTGAATGCAGAGTTCCGAAGAAGAGATAAGAAAGCCTTCTTCAGCGATCAATGCAAAGAAATAGAGGAAAACAACAGAATGGGAAAGACTAGAGATCTCTTCAA
>SJYQ01009584.1:0-41768 GCA_006410935.1 Redunca redunca | reverse complement strand
TACTTTGGCCACCTCATGCGAAGAGTTGACTCATTGGAAAAGACTTTGATGCTGGGAGGGATTGGGGGCAGGACGAGAAGGGGACGACCGAGGATGAGATGGCTGGATGGCCTCACTGACTCGATGGACGTGAGTCTGAGTGAACTCTGGGAGTTGGTGCTGGACAGGGAGGCCTGGCGTGCTGCGATTCATGGGGTTGCAAAGAGTCAGACACGACTGAGCGACTGAACTGAACTGAATTGAAGTGGGCTTCCCTTGTGGCTCAGCTGGTAAAGAATCTGCCTGTAACTCGGGAGACCTGGGTTCGATCCCTGGGTTTGGAAGATCCCCTGGAGAAGGGAAAGGCTACCCACTCCAGTATTCTGGCCTGGAGAATTCCATGGACTCTATAGGCCCATGGGGTTGCAAAGAGTCGGACATGACTGAGCGACTTTCACTTTCACATAGAACTAATTCACTTGTATGTGTGGATATGTATTAATCACTTTGTTGTACAGCAGAAATCAACCATACCTCAGTAAAAAAAAAAAAGTGAAGGCAGTGGGTGTGGGTGTGGGCTCGGCACCTCCCCCGACTCCTCAGTTCCTCTCCTTCTGCCCTTTGCCCAAGGGGAGTACAGATGAACATCCAGCACATGACCTGGAAACACAAGTCAGACATTTCTCTGGCCATCAACCAGGGCACTAGTGCCCCATTCCCAACACTGGATGGACAGCCTTCATGGAGCTCCCAGGACAATTCTGGCTTCACCCAAGTTTCACCATATGGCAACTGTAGACTCAGCCTCTGCATGAGAACAGCTCTAGGAGTGCAAACTTGCACAGACTTTGCACATGCTCCTAAGTATTATCTGATGTCAAATTTCTGGCAGTAAGATTTTGGGGTTAGAGGGCATGCATATGTCTGAGATTCTGGATGGATATTGCCACACCACACTTGTATAAATGTGTGCCAAGGAAATGCCAGCAGCTATGTCTGACAATCATGCGAAAAAGGCAACATCTGAAATGAATTCAGCAATGGGTTTGTTGGGAGATTAGACATGGATAGGATGAATGAACTGAAGGGCAGATTAGCAAGAAATGTCCAAGCCAAGCATACAGAGAAAATAGAGCTTTTAACAAGGAGGAGGTTAAATGACATGTGGAATGTAGTAAGAAGCTTAGCGCATGAGTTCGGAGTCCCACTTGGAGAGGAGGGAACAGCTGAGAAGCTTCCAAAAGACAACAACTGATCAAGTGAAGAAACACAGCAATCCCCAGGCAGCACAAATAGAAAGTACCCCTAGGTCCCCCCTAGAAAAATCCTCCCCATCCCAGCCACGCCAACAGAGGGTCTTCTTTGACTTCCTGTGGACAGTGGTGCTCAGCCCCATCTTGGGGGCTTCCACCTTGTAAAATGAAGGGTAGTCTCACACACACACACAAGACCCTAGCACGTTTTCAAGTCTGCAAATTCCTTTTAATTTTGACCGTGACCTAGATCTTGGGACTTCCCTGGTGCCTTAGCCGGTAAAGAATGCCCCTGCAATGCGGGAGACCCCAGCTTGATTCTTGGGTCAGGAAGATCCGCTGGAGAAGGGATAGACTACCACTCCAGTATTCTTGGGCTTCCCTGGTGGCTCAGTTGGTAAGGAATCTGCCTGCAATGTGGGAGACCTGGATTCAATCCCTGGGTCAGGAAGATCCCCCGGAGAAGGAAATGGCAACCCACTCCAGTACTCTTAACTGGAGAACCCCATGGACAGAGGAGCCTGGTGGGCTAGAGCCCATAGGATCACAGAGAGTTGGACACAGCTGAAGTGACTTAGCACACACACACGTGCAACCTAGATCCTAAATGTGTTTTATATCTAAGCACAGCTGTGGACGGAACGGTGTCGCTCAGATCCATATGTGGAGGTGCTGAACCCCAGTGTTCTGTATTTGGACTGAGACAGTAAGATTAAGTGAGATCATAAGGTGGGGCCCCTGATCCTATGGAATTAAGTGTTCTTATCCCCGCTCCCTCTGCCAGGAGAGGATGCCTATCCACAAGCCAGGAGGAGGGCTCGCCCAGAGCCTGTATGTGGCGGCATCCTGACCCTAGACATCCAGCCTCCAGAACTGTGAGATGTAAGCCTTTGTTGTTTAAGACACCCTGTTTGTGCTATTCTGTTCTGGTTTCCCAAACTGACCAATATAAACATAGACATTTTTGCATGATGTTAACATTATTTTCCAGGAGTGCAAATGCCATGCAAATTGACAGAATATCACACTTTGCTTTGTTCTGACCTTTACCTAGGGCTGCTCACCAATTCATAAAACCACGTTTCCCATGGCAACATCAGATGGGACTTGTGTGGCCGATTCTGAGCATCCATGTCTCTGGGCTTTGTAATTATTATTGTTTGTTTTTATGTTTTGGTTGTGCTGAGTCTTTGTTGCTGCGCGCAGGCTTCCTCTACTTGCAGCAAGCAGGGGCTACTCTTGGTTTCAGTACACGAGATTCTCATTGCAGTAGTGTCTCTTGTTGTGGGGGAGCGTGGGCTCTAGGCACATGGGCCTCAGTAATTGTAGCTCCTGGGCTCTAGAGCACAGGCTCAGTGGTTGTGGTGCATGCACTCACTTGCTCCGAGGTATGTGGCGTCTTCCGGGACCAGGGGTGGAACTGGTGTTCCTTGTATTGCAAGGTGGTTTCTTAACCACGAGACCAGGAAAGCCCCATATAATCATTTGTTTTGATGGCTCTATGTTTCAGCCCAAGCCTGACCCTCACCCAGGCATGCATGTGTTGAAAGAAGTTGATCTAATTATAAATGTATTTCTCCTTTATATTATAGTCAGGGCATAAAAATATGTGAACGTTGCAGGTTCGTTTCTGGAGGGAGGTGTTCAGGTTTTGTCATAAGGAGGCCTTGGTCTGATGAGGGAGATATTTTATTCAGAAATAACTCCCCATCAGACAGGATCCTAAGAAGCTCACCTCCTGAATTTGGCTCCATCCCAAATGCAATGCAATTTGTTCTGATACATTTCAGCAAATCTCCATTAAGACGGAACGCCAATAGACAGTTATGCCATAGTTTGGGTTCAAAACCAGCCACACCACCTAGTAGCTTCTATCACCTCCTCTGCCTCAGTCTCCTCATTTGTAAAAGTGAGGTCTGTAGTTTTGCAGGCTGTTATGAAAAAGTGCTACAAGCCAGGTGGCTGACAGCAGAGATTTGTTCTCTCATAGTCTGGGGGCTGGATGTCCAGGTTCAAGGTGAGGGCAGGGTTGGCTCTTTCCGAGGACTCAGGGAAAATTTGTTCCAGGCTTCTGGGGTTGTGCTGGCAATCTTCAGGAGTTATTTGGCTTCTAGAAGCATCACTCTGATCACTGCCTTTGTTTTCACATGGCACATGGTGTCTCCCCATGTGCCTTGTCTGGGTCCGAATGTCCCCTCTTTATAAGGACATAGCCATGATGGAGTAGGGTCCATCCTAATGACTTCATCTTACCTTGATTGTTGGCAAAGACCTGGTTTCCACATCAGGTCACATACATGGGTGGTGGGGTCAGGACTTCAGCCTCATTTTGGGGACACAATTCAATGTATAACATAGGGTTAATAATACAGGGGATGAAATGGAAGATCTGAATGCCCAGGCTAACTCCACAGGCTCTTGGGGCTCACAAATGTCATCTGAGATGCATCTATCTGAACAGTTTACAGGATGCTCAGCTGGGAGGTGCCCAGGTAGCTCACAGTGCATTCCCATGTGGTCCTGGGATTCAGAACTGGCTGGGAAGGGCGGGAAGGCTTTCTAGCCAAGGGATCCCCCTGAACCAGGTGGGTACAGAGCAGAGCATGTTTGGGGAACAAAAGGGAAGCTATGTGGTTAGAATAGGGTAGGTAGGGCTTTGATGGAAAGTGGGGAGGTCAACAGCTCTGAAGGCAAAGAAGGGGAATCTGTCCAGCACCTTGGGAAAAACTTGGGCACAACACCCGAGTCCTGTTGGGTCTCACCCGCATTCTCTGCCATGAATTTATTGGCAGATTTCAGCACGTCTTCACCCACCCATCATTTAAGACACAGTTGCTGGCTCTACTGTGTTAAAAATAAACTGCATCTCCAGAACTGCTCCAGTGTCTCCTCTCATGAACAGGAAGTCAGTTAGTTACTGGAGTGAGTCTGAGGTAGAATCTACTGCCTTTTCGACGTCACGGTCAGGGTGAGCCTCAATGCAGGACTTGGGTGCAGTGGAAGCAGCAGCGAAGCAGAAGGAAGGTGCCTGTAAAACAGGCCTGCAGCCCAGGAGCTGCCCGTTTCAATGTTTCTTAAAACTGAGCTCAGGAAGTACTGATAGGAATTCCAGATGGACGGTCTGAAGCCTTAGTCAGCCAGGACCAATTGCAGAGGCCGCGAGTCCTGGGAACAAAGGGCTGTTTGGGCGTCTGACAAACACGAGGCTGAACTGAGTCAGAACGCAGGCCCCTGTGTCACTCACATCCACGGGCTGAGCTCGGGCCTCAGAGAGAGCTGCTTCCTAAAAGGAACAAGGTACAGTCATAACCGCAGAGGAGGCGTGGCTGAGTCAGCCAGAGTCCACCCCCACCACAGCCCCCCGCCTGGAGCAAGCCCCTCCTCCACTCCCCCTGCAAGGCCCCAGTCCCCACCAGCCCCCAGGAAGCTAGGCCCGTCCGAGTGGGCAGCATGGGGATATCCCTCTCCGGGTGGCTGTTCCCAGAGGGGGTCAGAGGGCACCATGGTGGGTAAACTTGTGTCCCTGAAGGGGACCCCCGCTCTGGAGGCCCCTTGTCTGTCACTTCTCCTCTAGTCTGTCAACAAAAAATCAATCAGCTGATATGAGAAAGAAATGGGAAATTTTATTCGAGCCAGATGTGAGGATTGTAAGCTGGGAAGAGCATCTTGGTGTCAACTACAAATTGCACTTCCCATCTGCAAGGCTTAAAACCACGTGGTGCTGCAGCTGCCGACTTTGAACATCCCCTGAGAGGAGTTCAGGGTGGGGAGCAAAAGTGAGGCCCTCTGTGCTCTGGCAGGACTGATCTCAGTTAGATATTTTTAGGAGCCACTTTTATAAGTTTAAGCCCAATTCTTTTGTCTCCTCATATCTAGGAGAGCACTAAAATCCTTCATGGTGACGACTGTTCCTCGTGACTAGCAGAAACCTTCTGGAAAGATGCGTGCTAGGTTGCATGTACTCCCTCTTCACCAGAATCACACATATAATGACCTCCCCCGACCTCAGCCACCCCTGCCTCTTTGGAGCAGTCTTTCAGAGCTATCTGAGGCTCTGTCTCCTGAGCTGCAGTCCCCCTCTTTTGCTCCAAATAAAACTGAACTCCCAACTCTCACGTTGTGCATCTTTTTAAGTCAACAACAGAAATCTCCAAGGACTGCTGCACCAGCCAGAAGTCAGGGCATAGTTAGATACAGTTTTTGAGACAGAGGCTGCACATCAAGTGATGTATCATTGACAGATTAAAAATACAGGTCTGAGCAGCATCGCGGTGGGTCCTGTTACCCCTGACCAGATCCAGAAGAGATGTGATCTCTAAGGACTGTTCTGTGGCTGCTGGGAGAACGTTGCTCTTCCTGGCTGAGCAGGTGTTCCTGCCAATGGGGAGATTTGGTCGATGCCTAAAACAAGATGCACAGTGTTGGGGAGAGAGGAGGCCAGAGAGCAGAGAAGAACTTTTATGTTTAAATTTTTCTTGTCTTGCCATAAAATATGGATTTTTATCCCGCAAAAGCTCCCAGGGTGAACTTGGGTCGATTCCTCAGCCAGACTGGGAGCCGATGGTGCCCAGTTGAAAGGCCAATCCATTTTGTAAGTCATGTAAGGACAGGACTGCCTGCCTCCCGGCTCCCAGTCCTTTGAGAAGGAAGGGAAAGGTGGTCCCAGTGGAGAGAGAGAGTCCAACCCCTTTGCCATCTTCTGCAGGGCCCTTTCTTCAGCAAGAGAGCACTGCTTGGGGGAGTGGTGGCCCTCTCTCACCTGCCTGATCCCCCAGCAGGGTCACTACAGAAGGCTCAGACCACAGTGTGCAGACCAAGCTCTGAAGGTTCAGAAAACACAGCTAAGTCTCATCACTTCTCTGCAACCATACTGTGTTTCTGTTTCTTTTTTTCTCTTTTTTGGCCATGCTGTGTGGCTTATAGGATCTTAGTTCCCTGACCAGGGATTGAACCTGGACCCTCAGCAGTGAATGTGTGGAGTCTTAACCACTAGACCACCAGGGAATTCCCCCACTGTGTTTTTAAACAAAAATTTGACTTGGCTTATGTTTCATTTACAGAAAAGTGATATTCAGTCGGGGTGTTGGTAAAATAATCGTTTATTCCAGGGTTCTGTTGACGCCTTACACAACCCAGTCATGGCCAGGCCTGCTGCCCTCTAGGCTAAACCAGGATTCACGGACCTCTGAGGTCCTAGGTATGTCCACAGCTTAAGAGATGCAAATCAGATGATAATTTGTGTGTGAGCAGGCATGACCTCTTAGGGAGATAATGCCCTGTTGATGTCTGCCATGTCCCCTGGGTGCCTGGGTCAGCACCTGGCCAGGTGAGAACCAGACTCCTTGGATTATTTCCCCAAAGAGACAGGACCAGGCCAGACTGTGTGCCCACACTGGGCTGCCCTTAGGCCCTGGTCTCAGAGAAAACAAGTCTGTGCTCTGGGCACAGTTGGGAGACTCAGTCTTTCCTAGAGTTGAAAATAAGGTCCCTCTCTGTATCAGCTGGCTTCCCAGGTGACCCAGTGGTAGAGAACCAGCCTGCTAATACAGGAGATGTAAGAGACGTGGGTTCAATCCCTGGGTCAGGAAGCTCCCCTGGAGGAGGGCATGGCAACCCACTTCGGTGTTCTTGCCTTGAGAATCCCATGGACAGAGGATTCTGGTGGGCTTCAGTCCATAGTGTCACAGAGTTGGACACAACTGAAGCAACCTAGCACTCTATCAGCTGGAAGGCGACGATGGAGGTCACAGCAGCTAGCCCGCTGATTTGAGGCTTCATCTGGCCAGCAATGCCAGGGGTGTCAGACTGTGGGTCTTCCCACCTTGGGGTCCTGAGACCAAGCAGAAAGGTCACAACCCCTGCTAGGCCAACCCCAGGGTAATCACAGTCCCCCTTGGGGCTTGCAGGTCAAGTTTAGGCACTCTTCCCAAAGGCAATGTGATGAGAAAAAAGGGAGGAGATGCTGCAGTGTAACAACCTTTATGACACAATAAGACAAGGCCATGTGTGGTCATTGATTTCCCGGTTAGAAACAACATGTGTGGGGGCAGTTAGGGGGAGTCTGGTCATGGATTTGTGTGAGAGAATGCTGGAGATCTCCTTTGGTCTGGGGACGGCGGCGATGTGCTTGACAAGATGCAAGCACAGGATGGTAAGTCATGTGACTGACAGTGTCAGTCTCTGGCAGAGCAGGCTGGAGAGTTTGGCTAAAATGTCACGTTGTCCATCACTTGAGAGGATTCTGTCCAAAAGAACATAAACCTGCAGCCAATGTCATTGTCAGTTCAGTCCAGACAGCAGATCTCGGGATGTCTGTAGGGCTGTTTGTTCCGCTCTAGTGTAACTCCCAGGTGGCGCTAGTGGTAAGGAACACGCCTGCCAATGCAGGAGAGGTAATAGACGCAGGTTCCATCCCTGGGTTGGGAAGCTCCCCTGGAGGAGGGCATGGGAACCCCCTCCAATATTCTTGCCTGGAGAATCCCATGGACAGAGGAGTCTGTGGGCTGCAGCTCACGGGCTCACAAAAAGTCAGACACGACTGAAGTGACTTAGCACTTCAGTGCCTGACTTAGGCAGCCAAAGTCAAAGGACCTTTATCTCATGCAGCTCAGAAACTTAAAAGGCTGAAAGGAAGGCCGAGGATGCTGGCAGGATTTCTCCAGCCTGGATCTGGTGGACGCAGAACTGAGGAAAACCGCTTTGCTTTTGTGGGTTTGCAGCCGGGGTTGACTCAGGTCAGTGTGTTTGTTGATCTTCTGCTTCGAGGGCCTGGAGCTGATGCTGCTCTTTGCACCAGTGCCTCCCGATGAGCTCGAACCCACTGGTGCTGACTCAGTGGGGCTGGAGTCTACGCTGTGGGGGCTCGGCGGTGTGGGGGACTGGATGGAACCACAGCTCTTCGGATGAGTGAACTGGGAGGAGACCCCTGCTCTGCACGTGCCTCTCCAGGCCTTGCTTCCTTGTCTCTGATGGGGACTCATCATGGTGGACCTGCCGGGAAGCTGAGGACCAGAGCCTGCTAGGAGAGAGAGCCTCCAGGGAGTAGCTCCTCCATCTCCTGGGGCTGGAGGGAGACCAAGGCTTTTACACCGAGTGACAGAGCCCCCTCTATCTGAGTTTTAGAAGGTGTGACCCCAAGAGCACCTACACCAGCCCTGGCCCTCCCTCTGCTCCCTGGAGCGTGGAAGCAGGAAGGTAAAACATTACCGCAGAATCTAGGAGGAAAAGCTCCTCCACTCCCAGCCAGTGGGGTGTGTGTGCTCAGTTGTGTCTGACTCTTTGCAACCCCACTGACTGCAGCCTGTGAGGCTCCTCTGTCCATGGGATTACCCAGGCGAGAATATTAGATTGGGTTGCCATTTCCTTCTCCAGGGGATCTTCCTGATCTAGGGACCAAATCTGTGTCTCCTGCATCTCTTGTATTAGCAGGCGGATTATTTACCTCTAAGCCACATAGGCTACCATTGGGAGACGCAGGGCGACTGCTGACCTAATGAAGCCAGCCCTCGAGGCATGGGGGCGTGGGGTGCCCCAGCTCTAACACCACGGCCTCTGTTCTCACCAAGATTCTGTATGTATTATCAAATAAACACTTCTCAGTTTGTCCGGAGCCCTTTGCTCAGTATCCAGGGACTCTGTATAGCTCTTGGCTGATTCAGTGACTGGCTTCCCTGAGCTCCTAGCTCTCTGAATTCAGAGTCTGGCCAACTTTGAAGATTGCTCTCTGAATTCACAAATGTGTTACCTTTTGGGCTTCCCTGGTAGTTGACATGGTAAAGACTTTGCCACAATTCGGGAAACGTGGGTTCGATCCCTGGGTTGTGAAGGTCCCCTGGGGAGGGGGGATTCAGAGCTCTCTCTGAATTCAGAGACCTAGGAGCTCAGGGAAACGAGACCTTTGTACCTGCTGTTCCTTCTGTTGGTCACACTTTCTTCACCAACCACGGTTTCACATGCTCATCTCTTTTGTCCCCGTTCAAATATTACTTTCTTGCTAGCACAGTCAGGTAAATGAAGAAAAACATTAAAAATTAAAACTCGGTTTCAACTTAACCTTCACAATAGGTAATAATCAATTGCGTGTAGACTGTCTTTTCATTTCTTTGCTTTTCAAGTTCAGCAGACACTTAAAAGGTCTACTTTTTGAGATCTTTTGAGAATTTGGAGAGCAATCTTCTAAAGTCGCTCAGTCGTGTCGGACTGTTTGTGACCCCATGGACTGTAGCCCGCCAGGCTCCTCTGTCCACGGAGATTCTCCAGGCAAGAATAATGGAGTAGGTTGCCATGCCCTCCTCCAGGGGATCTTCCCAATGCATCCACTCCTGGCTTTATTTTTCCCACACGGAGCTCTTGTGCCCAGCTCACAGGCGTGCATCTTATCTGTCTGTTCACTCACTGCTGCTGCAGCAGAGCAGGGCCTGGCCCCGAGAAGGTACTCAGCATCTGCTGAACCAGTGATTGCTATGGAGAGCACAGTCAGTACTGGAGGGAAAAATACCCATTTTGCAGTCTTGGTTTTTTTTTTTTTTTTGCTGTGCCATATGGCAGCTTGCAAGATCCTGGTTCTCGGACCAGCTATGGAATCCTACCACTGGGCCACCAGGGAATTCCTGGTCTGTCTGCTAAGAAGGGTGGTCCCTGCAGGCCTGTTGTCTGCCACACAGGAGAGGGGAGAGGGGGTGCTGAGCACCCAGGGGACTGGAAGGAGCTAAACAGATAAATCTTCGAGTGGGGGCACTGGCATGGGCTTGCAGCTCCAAGCTCAGAGCTAGAGGCGAAGAGACGCTAAGAACCCCAGAAATCCCACTCTGAGAACTGCTGTTTTAAGCATGCCTTTAGGTTGTGGTGGCCAAGTGATAGAACCCTGCACCTTCAGGAATGGGACTGCTCCCTGGTGCCTGCAGCATCTTGGGGGTGTGTGGGCCAAGGCCAGGCCCTGTGCCCCCACTTGGGTGAAGGGATGGGAACAAAATGTGGGCAGAGGTGGACAGTCGGGCGCAGGTGTTCTGAGGACACAGACCCTGCATTCACCTCGGGGGTGCAGGGTAGGAGCCCCGACTACATCATCAAGCGCAGCCTGGAAACCTCAGCCGAGGTCTGAGCTCCATGTACAACAGCAAGAGCCTGACTCCAAACCCCGGTCGCTGGAGGAATGGACGGACACAGGCATCTTGTAAGAGAGCTCCATGAGGTCTGGCTGCTGAGACAGGTCAGGAGCACGCATGAGGGGCAGGGGACCTCACTGCTGTTTCAGGTGTTATTTTATGGGGTGAGCGACCCTCTATGGACATGTCTGGGGTCCAAACCATGAGTGAGGAATCTGTTCGGGGAACATGTGTTCTGTTTGTCCAGGGCAGGCCATGCTGATCCCCAGCAGAAGAGGGACCATGTGGGGAAAACAGACAGTGGAAGGCATTTCTCTGAGTGGAGCTGGGTGGGGGTACCCCCAGCCATCCTCACAGGTCGAGGCCCAAGGAGTGGACGCTTCAGGCCTGGCACTAAGGGCATCTGTGAGCAGTTGTGGGGCGAGAGGACTCGCCACGCACCCCCTCACTGGCCCTGGGCAGTTGCACAAAAGGAAGGAAGGACAGGTGCCCAAAGACACTTGTTTTCAAACACCTATCCCTCAACCCATCAGCTAACCCCGGTCGCATTATATGAGTCCCCAAAGATGTGTATTTGTACATAGGCTGACAGTCAAGATCAAGTATAAATTTGAGGGCAAAGACCACTTTTTTTTAATTGGATTTGGCTTTGATGAGTACTAACAAACCCTGCAGACACAAATACAAAATGATTGTAAACAAACAGGCCTTGCCAGCAGAGTCAGGAAAGTCAGCGAAAACACACACACAAGTTGAGAGACACAGTCAGGTTCACGTTCTTTCCCACACTAGTGACGGTTTTCCAATTTTATGCTTTTCTTTGTGCTTTCACTTTAGTAAAAGTTAGAAAGGGTAACATGTTTGCAAAGTGAGATACCAAACTGTACAAAATTGATCAATCCTGTGGGGTTCAAGGAAAGATGATCGTTTTACAAAATACTGAAAGATTACCAGCACTGATTTAAGTAATTTCCTTTTCTGGATGTTCAAGTCTCCCTGGCAATTTACCTAGGAAAATGACATGCACCCAATAGAAAACTGGCATTCAGAAGACATTTTCATTATGGATACATTCTTGTTATATGTATGGAATGAGAATTTCTAAAAACTGTAGCCCAAATTTATGCATTAAATATAAGCTGCAGTAAACCTACTGAGTTTACTCACAAAATGGAGTAAGTCAGAACAGGTTCAGACAGATGGAACCCGAGACACACTGTCACTCCTGGGCCCCGGTCCCCAGGACACTCTGCTGGGGCCTCAGGACAGACAGCTGACACATCACAGCAAAGAAGAAAAGTTCCTGCCCTCGACTGGGGGACAAACGAGCCGTTTTTGCCACTGGATGCCTTGCTAAGACAAGTCTTAACATCGCAGGATTAGATGGCCCATTTGGCTACATGACCCATCTTTAACGCTGAAATAAGAACTGTTAGAAAAATAATTTGACCAAGGATAATGAGACATTTTTTTAAAATAAAAAGTTAAAAATATCTGAGTGTTCAAATCTAACCTTTTCATACTATCAGTTTTGGTTTCGATAAGATTATATCAAAGGCAGCACACAAAAAACCATGCAACCACAAGGTGACCTGGTGCGTGAGACCTGGCATTACAGCGACTATTTCACAGCACAGCAGCAATGATTTCTTCCTTGTGGCCTGACGTGACACAGCTTTGTTAGCAGGCGGAGCACAAAGTCCACATGTCCTCTTCCTCACCAGGGGCCCCTGACCAGACCCAGGTCTGGCAGAGGCCCCATACTGATCACGTGATCAAGGAAACTTAAGTCAGGCCAGCCCTGCAGCCCCAGTGGGTCCCTGTCACCCCAATGTTCTCTGCTGGGGAGGGTGGAGATGCCCTGAGCTGAGACCTGAAAGTACGTCTTCCCCAGATTCTGCCCCCTCCTCTGAGAACTGTCAGCTCATGACGGGGCCGGGAAGGGGGTGCCCAGGGGCTTTCCTAAGGTTTCAGAGCAGCGTCCCGTCCATCACCCAGGCCCAAGGGGCAGACGCTGTTTCCCAGGGCTTGAGCAACCACCTGGCCAGCACTGCTGTAAGCTGTGTCTCTGTTTTTTGAGCGTCTTCCACTCCGACTGCTGTAATTAACTAAAATTAGAACTTTATAAAAATCTGTAAGTGCAAGCTTCAACATCTGAAAAAAGGTAGCTATAAACAAATAAATAAGCACAGACAATTCTTAAAGGCTGATTCTTTGGCCTTCCGGCAGGAAGCCACACTTCAGCCACGGTGGCTGCGCTTCAGAAGGAAGGAGCCGGGACTCAGGATGGGGGTGCTGCTGAGGGCCGCCAGCCGCGGGGGTCAAGGATGGGGGTGCTGCCGAGGGCTGCCAGTCGCGGGGGTCAAGGCGCACAGCTGGCATGAGGACCTGGACGCGGGCAGGTGTGCGGTGCCTGGGAGGACCCCCTAGGCTGGCTTAGAGGTAGGAAACCAGGGAGGAGACCAGGCCAAGGCAGAGGGAGGGAGGAAACAGCCGGCCCTGAGGGCAGAGGCTCTCCTCTCCCGCCCCCCATGCCCTACTCGCAGGGTCACCCCGCTGAGTGCGTGGAGAGAAAGCACAGCATCGCTGATGGAGCTATGTCATCTACCTAGGACTGCTGAACACCCACACAATGTGGGAATCGTGCTTCGAAAAACAAAAGACTCTTAAGACTACAAACCATCAGAAAACCAGCCTTGCTCACAGCTGCACACTCAGGGGCTGGAGGCAACCTCAGCCCCAGATACCACCAGGCACAGCAGCAGTGCTGGGGCGCTGGCAGCGAGCTCCCAGCCGCACGGCCTCGCACCCGCAGCCAGGACGGTGGAGAGTGGACGGCTCACGTGTGAACACTGCCCGCAGCCCTGCAGACAGGGCCAGGGAGCAGAGCTGAGGCTCACCCAGAGCCCCGTACGCACAATTCATGGGAATTTATAAAAACAATACAAAGGCCCCTGCCTTTTAAACATTATAATTTATAGAACATTCTATACAAAAACAGTCTTTAAAAGAACTCTGACTATCTTAGAAGTAGTCCATAGCCATTGGCCTTCTCTTTGGTGTGGCGGTCAGTGGCTTCTTGGGGCCCAGAGGGGTGCTGGCCGGCGAGCTGGTGGGGGTCTTCAGCACCCCATGGAGGGGCCTCTGCTCAGGGTTGAAGGCCACTCGGGAGGGGCCCGTGGGACTGACCAAGATGCTCTTGTCTGTCTTCTTGAACTCTGCCTCGGACGAAAGCCAGGCCACAGTTAACAGGGCATGACTCCTCTTGTCTGCCCACCGGCCCCACTGGTGCTGCCCCACCCCTCGCAGGCTCCCACGGGCCCTCAGCCCGGGCGGAGGGGTCGCCAGCAAGGCTCCTGCCCTCAGATGCCTCTCCTCCTCCATGGAAAGTGCCCCGAGGCCACCTGGACGGGGCACTGGTGGGCCATGGGATAGTTATGGAACACGGATGCTTGGTGAACCCCAAGTTTAAACAGTTTCAGGAGGAGCCTTTCCTTTGTGGCAGATTAATTCCTCCTGTTTTCTCTAGCTCTAAAAACCAGAGTTTCTCAGGTCCCTTCCAGATAGTCCCTCCCCTCTGCGTACACACACCCTTACTTGTGGTCCCTAAACACAGCCAGGACCTAAACTCATTATGTACTCCTAAAAAGCTTGTTTTCCTCCTTTGAAGAAACAAAACTAATCACACCTGTACGTCAAACAATCCCCCCCAACCCTCCCCAACCCCAGACAGGGTGCCTGGACCAAGGCAGCTGTGGTGACAGAGAGACCCACAGACAGACTGAACCCTAAGCCACGCTCACCTGCTGTCATGTTCCTGTTCAACCCAAAGGTCACCTTCTTGGAGCTGGACGGGGTTCTGTGTGGCTACAGGAAAAAATGGCAGGGCAAGGAGTAAAAAGACAATGGCTAAGCCGTCCCCAGAACCCACGGTGCCTCCAGGCATGGCAGTGGCAGGCCAGCCCCGCTCTGCAAGGACCACCCGTCCTGGGGTCCCGGGGAGAGGGAGCAGAGTGAGGACGGTTGACACCTCCGGGGAACACCTTGGTCCAGACCCCACAGTTCACTTCATGAGCGGAGTACTGGGCACCCTATAAGAGAACCTAGCTTCTGTGGGCGACAGACACGCGCATCCCAATGTCCTATGTCAAGGCCTCCGGAAGGGGACCCATTCTGCATTCTGAAGCACCCTGACAAGCTCCTTCTGAGAACACCATAGTTCTGTCCACCACTTTTGCTTTAATATCACCAACATTTTAGGACAGAAACTTGGCTTGCACAAGTCTTGAGTTACTGCACTAATATCCTCAAGACATCTTAAAAGCACACACAAATATTAACATAGACAGTAGTCACTCTGCTGGCTCAAGTGGGTGCTTGTTAATTTTTTGGCTGTACCATGGGGCAGGCAGGATCTTAGTTCCCTCTCCAGGATCAAACCTGTGCCCCATGCATTGGGAACGAGAGTTGTAACCACCGGGTCACCAGGGAAGTCTCCGAGTGGGTGCTAGTTAAACGTCCACTTGTTGTGGGTGCCCTGGCAGGGCCAGCCAAGCACGCACACCCACCTTGACGGCTCCACCAGGACCCGTGTCTTCTGGAGGCAGACTGGACGCGGCTCAGCAGCCTGGCCTGCACTTGCTCACTCTGAGGAGCACTTGGCAGAGCTGGCCCTGCTTTCCTGACCTGAGAACAGCCCTGGCCCCCTCCCACCACTGGGGCCCTACCCACCTCCCCTCATGTCCTGGGCAAACCTACAGACCCAGGCTCTACAGAGTTTCAGACTTTCCCCCTCATTGACTATACGCGTGAGTTCAAGGATGACCCCCGTATCCTGCTCATGTACAACAGCATCACTGACTGCACCTCAAGTTCCCTGGCCAAGCCCCTGGTCTGCCTCAGGCCAGCCTGACTTCCTGAATGGGGGCCTGCAGGCCATGGACAGCAGCAGAGGCTAGAGGTTGGCTGCAGACGGGTGGGGGTCTGGGGTGGGACTGTGTGGGGGGATAGCAGTATGAAGCAAGTACCTGCAGGGTGGGGCCTGGTGAGGCAGCGGTGCTGCCCTTGGCCTTCCTGAAGAACAGGGGCTTCGGGGAGGATGCAGCATCGAACTGCACGAAGTCCTTTTCTGTCCTCAGCTTCTTCTTCAAAGGGCCATGCACCCCACCACTGCCCTGTGTGAGGGGGATGAGATGGGGTCACTCCTACCCATGCGTGTGGGAAGGGATCAGACAAAACAGAGGACCTACCCACCCACAGGCTCAACCCAGTCCCCTCAACAGCTCGCTTCTGGAGCAGACGTTGCAGAAACCCCTGCCTCCCTGCGCTGGCTCCCCGTGTCCACAGCCAGGGGTCTCCTGTCTTCTCGGCCACAAGAACCCACTTTCACCCATCTACAAACCTGTGCCCATGTCAGAGGGTTTCTGGCTTTCAGAGACTGTGTGCTAAGTTGTAGCTCACTGTCTCACTTCTGAACAGACCCCACCGCCCACGCAGAGTCTGCACAGAGGGCGGGTGTGAAGCTGTCAGTTTCCGGGGGCCTGGGACAGGCAGGCACAGAACCTTCCCTGGGACTTTACACTGACACCCACCCACAGCAGAGCCCGCTCCTGTTCCAGAGCCTCAGGGGTCAGGGAAACCCAAGGTGGCCCCTGTCACACAATGGTTTTGGCAAGTCCCTGGTGTTCCTGGTTCAGAAGTTTGCCACCTTCCCCTGGAGGGAACCTGGAACTGCAGACCTGTGCCAGAACGCTGCCCCTTGTGGAGGAAGACCTCCCCAGACCCTCCAACCATCTCCAAGAGGGGCTGCCAAGGAAAAAAGAAAACTTCTCAGACGTTCTCAGTTAAGGAAGATGAGCAGCAATGACCAGTGGGTGATGGGCAGAGGCTGGAGAGCCCCGGGGATGTGACACAGGTGCTCCAGTGTCAGGGAAGGCCTGAGGTGGGAGTGGGCTTCCTGGATCCCAGCTGAATGCGTTTCCCACCCTCAGACCTCCCCCTGACCCCTCAGGGGTCCTGCACTGAGGCCTGGCACAAGTTGTGCCTGCGTCCTTGCAGGCTCCCTCAAGGCGGCCCTGGGGTCAGAAGTGCTGCAAAAAGCAGGAACCATGGGCACGCATGCTAGGCAGGGCAGCGAGCTGGTGCTGGGAGGCCCAGGGGGTCATGTACCCCGCCCCGCAGGCCATGAGGGCTGCCTCTGCAAGGAGTGGAAGCAGCCCAGGGAGATGATGGCTGCCCTGCATGGGCGCGGCCACACGCGTGCATAGGGAGCAGGGCGAGAGCTGCACACCCAGAGTCTGGCCCCTTCTATCTGCTCCAGAGATCTAAGGGGAGAAAAGCTTCCAGT
Source organism: Redunca redunca (assembly GCA_006410935.1). Classification (NCBI taxonomy): domain Eukaryota; kingdom Metazoa; phylum Chordata; class Mammalia; order Artiodactyla; family Bovidae; genus Redunca; species Redunca redunca. Next base: position 25,086 of record SJYQ01009584.1, on the reverse strand, counting down.
GAAAAAGAACAGGGGTAAGAGTCTGGGGCTTCTCCTGCCAGTGGAGCCCAGGACCGGCCAGGAACTGGAGGAACATGAGCTCCGCATGTGATGGGGGCACCCTGCCTGTTCACTCCATGGAGGTGGAGCACCTGCTGGGCCATTGGGGCAATCCCCCAGCCTGATGCTGGCCCCAACACACCTCTGATCACTGGGGGTGGGGGTGGGAGGGGAGGTACTGGACACCTCCGAGACAGGTCACTATTTACTCCTTGGTGGAGGGTGTTAGGAGCCATGACGGCTCCTGGTCCAGGGTCTGACTGCCCCCTGCCCTGGGTCCGAGGGGGCGGGGCCCTGACACTCCTGCCTGGGAGCCCCCGTCTGCCTTACCAGGGCAGGGATGAGCTTCATTCCTCTGGGCTCCACCGAGTTTGACATCTCCTTCATTTTCTTCCTCTTTTTCAAAATGGCAGCTTTCTGAGCGCACGAGTCATAGAGGTCAAGGCCGCTTGGCCCCCCACTCTTTTTCTTCAGTTTCCCGCCCAGGGGCAGGGAGGTGGGGCAGTCCCTTCTGTCTGCTGGGTTGGCTGGGGGCCCTTCCCTCTGGGGTGGGGGCCAAGCCAGCACAGGCGGGCCACTGCCGTTGACCAGCAGGGCTCCCAGCTCCCGCCTCCTCTTCAGGACCGGGGCACCGCTGGCTGGAGCCGCTTGAGGGGGCCCCCCCTCCAGAGGTGACGCTGTTGACTCCAGGCCCTCCACCTGGATCCTTGGGCTCCTCTTCCTGGGCTGTTTCCTCTTGTTCGAGGAGGGCAGCTCCAAGCTGCTCTGCTCCTGGGTGCCGGGCCTGGCCAAAATTCCCCGCTCAGCCCCACTCTCCTCCAGGGCTCTTTTGGGACTGGCCTCTGGCTCCTGGCTCCCATTCTGTTCTGGGCGCGTGGCTTCCCCACTGGGCCCTGTGCATTCAGCCTGGAGTTGCTTCTTCTTCTTCTTCCTCCTCCTTTTCTTTGGAATGCCACTTTTGCTCTCCTCGTTGGCAGGGGAGAACGTGGTTCCTAGAGACACAAGTAAATCAACAAGTGCTCGGTGCCCAGGGGACCTGCCAGGGTTGGGGGTACCCACAGCATGTCTTCAGTCCCCGCCAGGCCCTTCTCTGTGTCCTTGAACCCCACAAGCTGTCTAACTTCCCCATCTCTTCCCCTCCCCAGCCATGCCTGGAAACCTTCCTGAGGCCTATTTTGATGTAAATGGATCTGAAACAGTATTCAGACGCCTACTAATTTTCAGGCCCATATCTGGTAATAAAACAAGTGCCCCGAAGGGCAACGTCCACCTAGGACATGCACATCCCCACCCTCTTCCTGCATGAGGAGTCCGCTATGCTTCCACTTCAGCAAGGCTGAAGCACGGTCCCGACAACAGCACAACAGCTGGAGAGACGCTCTCTGTACATCCCGGCCCTTCAGAGCGATGGCTCTCACTCTGCGGTGGCCCGCGTGGATGTGAAAGGCGCTCCCTGGGCCACACTGGCCCACCGCGTGCTGACCAAGAGCTCTGCAGCTCACCTGTCCCTCCTGCCATGTCTGTCTTCTCCAGAAGTTTATTCCCTTTCTTCCTATGTGTTCCTTGACTGTGGGTCTGGTCATCTTCGTCAGCAGTGGTATCCTCAGCAAAACTGAGGTGAGAGAGACTGCCTGCTGGACACCAAAGACAACATCTGGTCAGCTTTCTGAGACAAGCATGGCCCTGCCCACCACGTGGGTAATTTCAGCCCTGATTCCTGTCGAGTGCCTTACTGCTTCTCCACCCACAACCTGAAAAGTTGCTGCTGCAGGAATTACAGACTACGCTCTGCAGGTTTCCCAGCTGAGGTGAGGTCTATAGACTCAGGCTGACAGCCTCTAGAGCTCACGCCACAGGGGTTTGGCTGTGCCACCTCCACACCTCGACAAGGTCTGTGGGGGCCCCATTCGAAGCACACCAAATGCACAAGAGGCAGGGGCAGCAGACACAACCACCTGTACAAATGTAACCCAGCTTCCAAGCAGCAGTTCCCCTCCCTNTCTGGTCAGCTTTCTGAGACAAGCATGGCCCTGCCCACCACGTGGGTAATTTCAGCCCTGATTCCTGTCGAGTGCCTTACTGCTTCTCCACCCACAACCTGAAAAGTTGCTGCTGCAGGAATTACAGACTACGCTCTGCAGGTTTCCCAGCTGAGGTGAGGTCTATAGACTCAGGCTGACAGCCTCTAGAGCTCACGCCACAGGGGTTTGGCTGTGCCACCTCCACACCTCGACAAGGTCTGTGGGGGCCCCATTCGAAGCACCCCAAATGCACAAGAGGCAGGGGCAGCAGACACAACCACCTGTTCAAATGTAACCCAGCTTCCAAGCAGCAGTTCCCCTCCCTGACCCTGGGGGGACTGGAGGGGAGGGATGAAGGCCGACTGATCCCAATGAGAGGGACTCTGACATTGACCTTTTTTCTTCAGGAAGGCTCAGGCTGGAATCCGTCTGTTAATCCTCCCCCTCCAGCACCCCCCCAACAAGAAGAATGGCGCCCGGCTCCATGGTGCCCATGTTGATTGAGAACATTACCAATTACAATCTTCTGATTTTCCTCACCTTCAGAGAGATCTTGGAATCTGAAAAAGAAAACAACAAAGGTTCCTAAAGAAACTGCGTCTTCCTGCCCCCCATAAACACACGCACTAACCTTTTACAATGTAAGATATGCTTTTCCTTAAAATCTTTATTGAGATATATAATTTCACATACCAAACAATTCACCCATTTAAAGTGTATAATTGAATGCTCTATTATCAATATGTTTTTTATTTTCCAATTTTCAATATATTTTTTATCGAAGTATAGGTGATTTACAATGCTAATTTCTTTTGTATGGCACAGCAACTCAATTATACACATGTAAGTTATTTTTCAAATTCTCCTCCATTATGGTGTATTGCAGGATATTTAACACAGTCCTCTGTGCTACAGGTTAGGACCTTGTCCTTTTCCACTCGCTATGTAAGAAATTAACATGTAAGTGACACCTGGAGTCTGTGAAATCACTTTCCTTCTTCTCCAGAAAGGGTGGTAGAGAAGGAAGGAGGTGTGAGGCAAAGGCCAGAAACCAAGGACAAAACTGCCCTCAAGTATCACATACATGACATGAAGATCTAAGGCTTTGTCCTGGCACATCCCAGCGAGACTTACATTCCAGTCCCTCTTTGTTACCGAGTGGAGATGGCCAGCAGTGTTCTGTTCTACATGACTGTGCTGAGTTAGAACAAAAGCGAGCGTGGAGGCGTGCGCCGGGTGGGGGCAGAGCCGGGGAGCAGAAAGGCTGAGTCCAGCCCCAGGTCTGGCAGCTGCAACCCCAGGCGATGGGTGGCCTCCTTGTACCCCCGCTACCTCATCTGTCCACTGGGGCAACCCCAGAAGCTGCCCTGTGGGCTCTCCTGAGTGTGAAATAATCTGTGTAAGTGCCTGGGACAGGGTGGCTCACAGAGCGCAGTGGGGCTCAGCTGTTACCTGTCGTCAACTGCAACTGGCCGCGGGACTTCGTGGTCATCACACAGGTGACAGAACCACGCTTCTGGCACACTCCCGGGGAGGTGGGGAGGAGGTGGCTGAGCTGCTCTTTGACCCTTGCTGCTACATCTTGACCTAAAGACCTCCTCCTCCATCTCTACCACATAGCTAGGGGGTGAGTGCAGCTGCATGGGCAGAGGGGAACTGGAGAGGCAAAAGCCTCTCCATGGAACCTTCCAGTGAACATGTGTCTAAGGTGAAGTGCAGACGCTTTCGAGGTAAGTGGGTGAGAGCTCCTGCCCGAAGTGAAACAGAGGGGCAGGGCTTGAATGAGGAGGATGGCCAGGTGAAACCTTCCTCCCCAGTCACTTACTTCTTGATGAGCTCGGAGAGACATTTCCTGTTGAAGGGAGGGACGTTTTTCCTGTTGGTCATTTCCAGGAGTCGGTCAGCAACCGCCTTGTAGTCAAACTAGGTGAGAAGAAATGCTATGTGTCTGCTGGAAGTACAGCCCCACCTGACCAGGAATCATGCCAACTGGAGACACGCAGCCCAGAGCGCTCCCTGCAGGACGTCCACACAACGTGTCGAAGGCTTGCCCACCAGGTGCCTAATAGCCACTGCCTTGGAAAACTTTCTTCTACTTATTCTTGGGGGAAGCTATTCTTTGTTTCACTTCTTCTTCATGAAAATTTAGGGGGCTGTGTTGTTCTCTAAACTTAATCTAGATGTTTAATTTGAAATTGGTAACATAGTAAACTCCCGTTATTGAAAAAGTACCATAGGGCTGGCTTAATTGTATAGAAGACAACAAATCTCAGTTAAAGCCAAAACGAAGACTGACATCTTTCAAAATGCCATCGTATTTAAATCTGTCTCCAATAAGCTCATTATAAGAAAAGTGACACCAGTGACCCAGAGATTAAAAAGAACCTTATGTATTAGGCCTGTGGTTTAATTATCTCTGATCCTAATTCCCCTTTAGTTAGGCAGCTCTCTACAAAGAAAGACAACTGCTACCAACCTGGAGAAGTGGCCCGGTGTCCTCCACACTTCTGCTGCCATCCTGTCCACCTTCCTGGCTGCCCTTCTCTTTTCCGGGGTGACATTTGCCTAGTGCTATCAAGAGACACATCCACAGACACAATTCAGATACATGGCCATGGCTGCCCCCAAAGGAGCCACTGTCCAATTAGGTGTCTTTTGGTATTTTCAACCTCCAGACACCAAAAAACAAAAAAAACAAACCTCATACATTTTGCCTTTTCATTACCTCACAGACAAAACTCCCACCATGAACTGCAGTGGAGGTGGACAGCAAACTTGTGGGCCAGGGGCTCAAGCCAGAGGGAGGAGTGGGTGGTCTGTCCCGTTTCTGACCCCCAGGGGCCACCTCAGGAAACACAATGACCTAATGCTAACACGACTTTTTAAAACTTTTTATTTTATATTAGATACAGCCAGTTGACAATGTTGTGACAGTTTCAGGTGGACAGCAAAGGGACTCAGCCATACATACACATATATTCATGTTTCCCCAAAGTCCCCTCCCGTCCAGGTGGCCATGTAACACTGAGCAGAGTTCCTGGTGCTGTACAGTAAGTCCTTCCTCCCTCCTGTTGTTCCTCCCTAAGTGTCCATCAAGAGAGGAACCAATAAAGAAGACAGGATATATACACAGTGGAATATTACTTAGCCATTAAAAAACATGAAACAATACCAACTTGCAGCAACATGGATGGACTGACAGACTGTCATACAGAGTGAAGTCAGTCAGACAGAGAAGGAGAAATACCACATAACATCCCTTCTGTGTAGACTCTAAAGAGGAATGACACAAAGAAACCTACAAATCAGAAGCAGACTCACAGACGTGGAAAGCTCATGACTGCCAGGGAGAAGAATGGGGGGAGGGACAGTTTGGAGTTTGGGATCAGCATGTACACACTGCTATATTTAAAACGGATACGGCTTCCCTGGCGGTTAAGTGGTAAAGAATCTGTCTGCTGATGCAGGAGACACAGGTCTGATCCCTGGCCTGTGAAGATCCCACACACCAGGGAGCAACTAAGCCTGTGCACTACAACTACTGATACTGAGCCTGTGCTCTAAAGCCTGGAAGCCGCAACCAAGTCCACGTGNAGCCATTAAAAAACATGAAACAATACCAACTTGCAGCAACATGGATGGACTGACAGACTGTCATACAGAGTGAAGTCAGTCAGACAGAGGAGGAGAAATACCACATAACATCCCTTCTGTGTAGACTCTAAAGAGGAATGACACAAAGAAACCTACAAATCAGAAGCAGACTCACAGACGTGGAAAGCTCATGACTGCCAGGGAGAAGAATGGGGGGAGGGACAGTTTGGAGTTTGGGATCAGCATGTACACACTGCTATATTTAAAACGGATACGGCTTCCCTGGCGGTTAAGTGGTAAAGAATCTGCCTGCTGATGCAGGAGACACAGGTCTGATCCCTGGCCTGTGAAGATCCCACACACCAGGGAGCAACTAAGCCTGTGCACTACAACTACTGATACTGAGCCTGCGCTCTAAAGCCTGGAAGCCGCAACCAAGTCCATGTGCCACACCTGCTGAAGCCTGCACGCCCTAGAGCCCATGCTCCGCACCGAGAGGCCACAGCAATGAGAAGCCCATCACCGACTAGCGAGACGCCCCCAGTTGCCGCACCTAGAGAAAAGCCTGAGCAGCAATGAAGACCCAGCACAGCCAAAACAAAAATTATTAAAAACAAAACAAAACGGATAACCAACGAGCTAATGTGACTTTCGCCATGTACTAAATAACTGAGCATCACAGCCATGGAGAAGCAGATGCACATTGCTACCGAGATCTCACAAGCGCTCACAGGTGTCCTGTCTCTGGCGCGCTCTCAGCTCCTGAGTGGTGTGGCCTGAGGCAAAAGACTGGGCAGGTCCCTGAGCATTTGATGGAGAACCTGAGAGGACATCTTGGAAGGTGCTTAGGGAAAGGGGGCGCTCTGGTTCAGACAGAAACGTGGCGGCAGGAGAGGTCGAGACAACACAAAACACGCTTGAGGCTGTTCAGCTAATGCTGTCGCCCACGGTGAATTTAAAATGAGAATATCTTGCCTTTTCTTTCTTAAAGATTTCTTTCCTTACTAAATAATAAAATAACATCATTTAGAGGACTTAGAAAAACAGACAAAAGCACAAAGGAAAATAAGAGATCATGCACAATTTTGCTATGCAAGCTAGCTCCGGCCACCTTACATACTCTTCCAGATACACATACACGTGTTTATATACGTCTATGTCTAAACATAAAAACCAGGTACTTCCCACACAGGGTTCTTGTTATTGTTCAATCACTAAGCTGTGTCCAACTCTTGGTGACCCTCTGGACTGCAGCATGCCAGGCTTCCCTGTCCTTCACTACCTCAGGGAGTTTGCTCAAATTCATGTCCACTGAGTCAGTGATGCCACCCAACCATCTCATCCTCTGCTGCCCTCTGCTTCTCCTCATGCAATCATTCCCAGCATCAGGGTCTTTTCCAGTGAGTCAGTCTTTGCATCAGGTGGCCTAAGTATTGGTGATTCAGCATCAGTCCTTCCAATGAATATTCAGGGTCGATTTCCTTTAGGATTGACTGGTTTGATCTCCTTGGCAGTACAAGGGACTTTTAAGAGTCTTCTCCAGCACAACTTAAAAGCAACAATTCTTCGGTGCTCAGCCTTCTTTATGGTTCTACTCTCTCACATCTGTACGTGAGTACTGAAAAAACCACAGCTTTGACTATATGGACTTCTGTAAGGCAAGTGATACCTCTGCTTTTTAAAAATATTGTCGAGGTTATTATGTCTCACTATAAAAAATCTTTCCCTGGCTGTTAAATTTTTGAAAGCTTTCCTTTTTAACGACTCCAGGACATTTCAAAGGCATGGGTACATCTTGAACTAGCCCTTCACCTACCGCCAAGGCACTGAGATGCTATCAACCACAGGAAATTCTGATGAGGCTGCAATTCAAATGCCCCATGTGAGTCCCATGGACATTAAACAATGCTGAGAGTGAGGTGCATCCATGGTGGGTGTTTACACACCCTAAGGAAAAGAATCCTGGAGGAAGGCGGAGACAGAGAGGAGAGCTACAGACACAAGATTGCATTCCCAACACATCTGTAAATTGGGTCTCCGACCAGGGACCCTTCAACAGGCATGAGGCCAGATTAAGATTTTTTTTTTTAAGCTGCAACATCAAAAAACACATAGAACCCAAAACAGCAGCAATGGAAATGATGAAACCCTGGAAAAAGCCTCGTGACCTGGGAGACGCAAAAAAGTGTGTATGTGTATGCCCAGGGTGACCAGGCTCTGTACGTGCAGGCGTCTTAACACAGCCGTGCTTCCCTCCACGGGTGGTGCTCAAGGCAGAGGCCCCTCTGATCAAATCCAGGTGGTAGTCAGTGAGCTGCCAACAAATGCACTGAAAACTGCTCCTGTGACGTGAATTTTACCTAGGAAAGACCCTGCAAGTAAATTTCTCACCTGCTTTCTTTTTCCTGGCCGCTTCTCTCCAGGCCATCTCGTTTCCAGATGCCTCTTCCTCTGAGAGGCCGCCGCCACCCACTTGTGTTTTCTGCTCCTTGACTGTCTCTTCAGGTACAAAAGGAGACTGATCTACAATGACTTCAAAAACACCCCTAGCTATAGTCTGTACCAAAGTCTGGCTGAGGGCGGAAGCACAGCAGAGAGAGCGTGTTAGCGGATGGCCTGGACTCTGTTCCCTCAAGGAGCGCAGCAGGCGGGACGCAGAGCACGCCACTGCTTGCCCAGTCCAGCCCACCAGGGACCCGTGGGCCAGCGCTGCGTTTCTAGCCACACCCTGTGCTGACACACTGCAGCCACGAGGGGCCATTAATGCTAAGCGCTGTGTGATGGAGTGGTGGGACCTGGGACAGAAGGAACGCAGGTGCAGGAGGGGCGCGGGGAGGGAGAGATTCGTGGAGCCCCTGGGGAACACAGCTGGGAGAGCCCAGCCAGGACTCAGAGCTGACGGGAGTTAGAACTTGGTGCTTCTGAGTGCTGGCTGACCTGTACATTATATTTCACCTACAATTTTACCACCAGCCCCCATAAAGAAGTACCAACCGAAGTGGTAAAAGAAACACATGAATCACTTACTCCCTAGTCTTGGCAGCAATCTTGCAGAATGGATCAATAAACTTGAGATTTTGATCTGCCAAAAGCTGTAACAAAGGGAAAAAAAACGAGGGGAAAAAAAGAGCCTTTCAGATGTGCCCTTGAAAAAGGAACCACTGGTATTTTTCAGACAGGTTGAATCAGACCCACACATCTCTCACAATGCCCAAAACGCACTCGGCTACAAGTCATGGCCGCCATCCAAGCATCCAAGCATCTCAGCACAGTGGCCAGAGAGGACTGCCCACCCCAACCGCCGGCACTGTTCCGTCCTACATTCCCAACAGAGACTCCCTCCTCCACGGAGACAGGACACTTTCAGACACCAAGGCGAAGGAATTAGAAAACAACAACATACACTTTCTTTTAATTATGAAACAAAAAACAAACAATGTTCACTGCAGACACTTGTGGAAAAAACAGGAAATCACTGCTCCTCATCCCCAACTCAGATAATCACTGGCTTGCTAAAAATTGTGTTATTTCCTTTCTAGACCTGTGTCTTAAACAAGCCATACCATTTGTGTAGCTTTGTCTACCTCCTTTTTCCCCTACTTTTTTTTTTGGCCATGCCACACGGCATGCGGGATCTCAGTCCCCTGACCAGGGAGTAAACCCATGTTCCCTGAGGTGGAAGCAAGGAGTCCTAACCACTGGACAGTCGGTCAGGGAAGTTCCTCCATACTGCTATCTGTCTATCCATCTCTCACAATGCAGCTTTTGGGAATTTAGTTCCCCAGCCAGGAAGTGAACTAGTGCCTGCTGCGGTGGACTTCTAACCACTGGACTGCCAAGGAAGTCCCTTGACTTTTAAAAACTCAACCTCATGAATATCTCCTCGTGTTATAGAATTCTTCAATGGACTATCTAAGTTGTTTTTTATTCTGGGTATCAGACTTCCATGCACCCTGTTAGCGTACAAATCTTTGTCCAAATGACCTACTGCCTGCTTAGGACGCATTTCCAGATGAGGAATAACTATGTCAAAGGACAGGCTGACCCATTCATGCTGCTGCAGCCGATGTAACCCTGGGCTCTGCCAACAGCATTTTACCTCCAGCCCACGGAGCACTCAGAGCAGGGCCCAGGCCCTGCCAGTTCAGGGGCACCTTGGCCTCGTGCACTGTGGCAGGATGCCTGCCCTTCTTACCTCCTTCCCGCCCACCTTGGACAGCTCGTCCAGGTAAATGTCGATGAAGAGGAATTTCACTCCATTTGGAGACCGACTCTCAGGATGCAGGACCTCCTTCATCAAGATGTCAAGGAAAAGCCTGATGCAGCTAAAGGAAAATCACACACAGCTCTACAACCCCTGCTGCCAACATCCTCTCCATCCCCAGAGAGAACGTGACAGTCTTGTGCCCAACTGCTAAACAAGCAATGCACAATGGAGAAAGTTCCACAATCACTGAAATGAGTATAAACTTGTTGTGCATGCTCAGCTCTGCGGGATTTGAAGTTCTTCAGGCATGAGGATGCTGGACTCTTGGTACTCAAGAGTGGAAGGCGTGGATCAGGTGACTCAGACTTGTTAACTGAAACACTTAGAAGACCACACCATTGCCTTAAAAGTTTTAAGGCCCCCAAATGCTAACCCAGAGGGTTCACCAACCTTTCTTTCCAGCTGTTTCGCTTCAGAACTTCGAAGGACTGCCTCAGGACCAGACGAATCAGCTAGAGACAGATAACTTTTGTTACAAAAGGGAAAGTGACAAACACCCATCAGCTTAGCAGAACGACAGCTACAGCCTGGATCCTCAAAGTGGAAAGTTCCTACACTAACAGATTAGCTTCTAGATCAAACACTGTTAACTAAGGAGCCCCAGACTGACAGCTGGAAGAGAAAACCATTGCCTCTGAACACGTCCTCTGGTGCCCCCTGCCGGTCACCTTACCACGCACCGCACAGCCGCCTCCCCGACCCTGAGCTGCCGGTCAGGGGCTGTGGCCCCACCCTCACCATGTGGTATCTGTCAAGACGGAGCCTTTCGATGCCCGGCCACTCGCGATTCACCGTCTGCCAGAAGGTCTGGATGAACAGGTGCTCTGCAGGGAACAAGAGGCTCTGAGCGATCCATTCGCAGGGTGTCGTGTCACCCCAGAACAAGAAAGGTCACGAAGGGAAACAGACTAGGATTTCTCAAGGGTTCTTGGGCAGCTAGAAAATCTGGTTGGTAACTAAGTATGCTCGATAATTTTTTATATTTAAATAAAAGCTTATTTTGACAAGAAGTGGTAATATCTTAATGTTTGACTAGAAAGCTCTCCGGAGCATGTTTCATTATCCATTGTAAAGCCATGATTCTGTTAAAAATCAAAAGATGTCCTGAGCCACAGATACTGGCCCTTCTTGTCCAAATACACTGAACAATCAGCCCTAAGTCATCCATCTGATGGCACCTGGGGGACCCATGCAGAGTGTCAGCTTTCTGTTTTCATGTTCAGTGTCAGCTGAGTGAACTTTAACAAAACACTGTTTTTCTCTTCTGAGCCATGAAACCAGCACTTTTCATCCCAAAATGGTTTGTTTTTCGCTTTACTTCCTTTTGCACAATTCTCTCTTGATATATGAAAAGCTACAGTATATTCCACGTACAGAATTTTGATCCTTACGAGTCAGCTGGGAGCCTGCTAAAATCCAGAGAATCACTGAGAGTTAACAAGGCCATTGGATGGTTCTGTTCTGAGGGCTGGGCAAAAGCAGTGAATTCTGCCTTCTCTGCTTCTGTAAGTCATCAAAGCTGAATGTCTCAGAAATATTAATTAATTTCTCCCTTTGTTTATTTGTTTTGGTCAAGAGGGGTTACTTTCAGTTTGTTACCAGTGATGACCTGAAATGGCTCTAGTCCCAAGGAGGACAACCAGCATCCAGAGGTAACCGTGGCGCCACCCAGTCATACACAGCTTCTGAGAGCATTAAAGTAACTCAGAACGTGGAAACTCTGGAGGACTGCTATTTCTTTTAAGACTCTTTTGAAACCTCTGAGACGCCAAATGTGATGCCCAGGACACTGCCTTTGTTCACCCTCTCACTGTGTATCTAAGCCTGACACAGGTTCCCCATGGGACAGTCTGTCACACTCCTGGTGCCCAGGCTCATGTGACGCTAGCCCCCCCGGAAAATGGAAACTTTGAAGGAAGGAGAAGAAACAACATTGAGTAGGTTTCTTAGGCAAGTTACCAAATCTGATGAGCAGGTTTTGAAAGTCACGAAAATATCAGGACTTACGAGCCTCTGAGTTGTTAACAACATGGATGAGTTGGGAAATAGTGTTCGCTAGCTCCTCCTGCAAAGTGGGGTTGGGGAAAAACAGTGGGGTTATTACGTGGAACCATGAGAGGACAGCATCATGGCCTGCGGGAGGGGGTCAGCCCCTCCATTCTCACTGTCACCTCCACTAAGAAGGGTGTATCTGAACACCTGGATTGAGTCACACGTGAAATGCTCAGTTTCAATGGACTATTGTGCCAACTCAACATGCCTTCAGAACTAGGCTGTGTGCTCACACACACTATGCCTAGGGCGAGTTCAACTGACCCACACAAGAAACATCAGCTCTCAGCTCCTGGCTTTCAACATATAACTTGGGTTGAGATTCCATTCGAATCCCCCCAAACAATGGGAACGCAGATGGCAACTGCGACGAGGAGGCGTCGCTGGCAGTGAGATTCCGGGACTGTCACTCCATGTGGCTCCTCTTGGCTTGCTGGCAGGCAGGCTGCAGGGGCAAGGCAGCAGAAAGCAGAAGAGCCATCCTACTGAGGTGCACAAGCTTGTCTGGGGGAGAACTCGGGCTCTGGGTCTATGAAGAAACCTGCCTCCGGGAGTGTCCACAGAAGAAGAATAATCCTCACCGCTATTATGGGGCCTTCACCTAGACTCAAGTCTTTCTCATCCATGTTAAACGAACCCCAGACTTGAAAGTGATGTTCCCATTCATCTGTTTCCTTCCTCCACTAAAGCTGTTGGTTGTCACTTTGAACGTAACTTAAAAATATTTTGCTCTGCTGTCCTACTCAAAACATGTTCAGTGGAGTAAAGGCAGGAAACAAACTGAGTCACTACAGGGCTCAGGGGAAGCAGAATAGCTGCAGGTAAAAGCCAGACAAGTAAATACCTATCCTGGCATTTGGTACATTGGGGGCTTCAAACAGTGCCCCCAAAGCTGACCCTCTCCTGCTACAAAGACAGGCCTGTTTCACACACCAGAAAAGAGCTCTTCAAGAGCTTAAACTACTTTCTTTGACGGTTCTGGCGGCAGGGCTTGGTGTGCTCAGCAGATGGGTTCAGGTGAGTGCACACACCAGGGCAGGTCTCCACTGCTATTGTGATGAGACCATCAGCTCCAGGACCACTGCGCATTCTACAAAGACTCTGCCCCCGGCACAAGACTCTACCCCACTTAACTGTGGCAGAGCTGGGCCCAGAGCTGGGTAGCTCACAGGATCTTAGACTAGCGTTATGCTATTTTTGACCACAAATAATAAAGGAGGAAACAGAAACTTTATAATGTAACACCTACCATGGAACCTATTAAACTGTGACAGAGAAATAACAAATCTAATTTATGTGTCTTCATTTGTCTTTGAAAAGATTTCACTTCAATGCTTGCATCCCTTTCTCTATGGACAAGTGGTGGGAAAGTGAACCTTTGAAGCAATGGTTTTCCATCTGTTTCCATACATCAGGGATGGATACACCATAAAGCGGGCAGGTCTCTCATTCACTGGTGCCCCGAGTCCAGCAACATGACACAGGGAACTGTAGGTTACCTGCAGAAGCGGTTCATTCTGCACCCACATGCAATAGAACAGGCCTTTCCAGATTTTTAGAAGTTCTTCTTGGCTGAAACCTCCTAGAAGGCAAAAGACCAGAAAAGTCTTATTTCAGAACCTTATTTCCTCCTTAAGTTTAGAGTTGCCACAGAAGCAGTGAGAGTAATACTGAGCACATTTTCACTTTTACTTGCAAATGTCTTTTTTATTTGAAGCATACATTTTCTTGCTGTTACAAAACAAAGACATAAATGCTTTAGTTTTGTCACCTATGGGGCAGGGCGGTGGTGGTAGAGTGTTCTCACGATCTGAGTAGCATAGGAAAGCAAACGTCATCCACACACAGAATTAACTCATTTAGTTCACGAGTCATTTAGGAGTTCCCTCAAGTAGTCCTCTGCCTGAAATTAGCACCCACCCCCCTGCCCCACCTGGCAACACCACCATTGTCACTGGTCTAGCCAAGTTAGACCGGGGCCCAGGGGAACAGGCCAGGCTTTGGGATATTTCTGCAAAGATGACTTTTTAGGGCTCTAGGCTGGGCTGGACCTTGACCCCTTCTTTCCTGCTTATGGTTTTCACCTACCAGGTATGTGCAGTTTAAGTGGCATCATCCAGGTCAGCCTTGTTCTCATTATTCCAGCCCGCCTTTCTGTCTGAACCCCCTACAGGCAAGCCACAAGTTGTACACAGACTCCCGCCTCCTGGGTCAACCCTGCTGCTGCTGCTAGGTCACTTCAGTCGTGTCCGACTCTGTGCGACCCCAAAGACGGCAGCCCACCAGGCACCCCCGTCCCTGGGATTCTCCAAGCAAGAACACTGGAGTGGGTCGACTCTAGGCATCACCAAATGACTGCGGAGTAACCTAAGGACTCACGAGATCAGGTAAGTGCACATTCCTGCAGTCTCCAGGCCTGCGGAGGACAGACAGAACCCTCAAGCCTATGCCCGTAACAGCGGTCTTTATAATCCTTCACCAGAAGGGCCTGGGAAGAACCTTGCGGTGCAGCAAAGGACAGATGCAGTGAATATAAATAAGTACGTATTTAGAATCAATGTGATCTCAGGACTCTACAGGATTAGTTCAGAGTGATAAAGAGGTCCCTTCTTGACAGAATGAGCTTTACTCATTTTATTCGGAGGAAGCTGAAGAGCTGTATAAGGTACTGATCTCCAAGTTACTAAAGACCTTTCCCACGCCAACAATTTCATCACGGTGCATTTTGACTCTTTGTGATAGGCTCTCATTTGCCAGAAACTATAGTGAAATTGGCTTATTAAAGTGCCTTCCCTTTAGGGGTCAAGCAAACTGGTTTTCCTTCACCTGCCTGTTACAAATAAGACACACCTGGGGCTCTTCTCACTGAGGACACAATTACATGTGAGTGGTGGGTTCCACCAGAGCACACTGACTTAGTCACGAATGCAGTACCTCTGGCGTGGTCTCCTGTGTTTACATCCAACCATGTTCAAACTAATGAATCATGGATCTATCTGGGCAGGGTCATCAATGGCGTTGAAACAGCAGATGAAAGGCTAGTGACAGGTTTCACAGTGCATGCGTCAGACCAACACCACCAACCCCACTGGATGCCCCACGTGATGCAGCAGGAAGAACACAGAACTGCTTGGTAAGTATTCTCACAAAAACCAAAAACTGAACCTACACTGCTTCAAATGTTAACTTTTAATACCAGTTTGCAGGAACTATAGGAGACAGAAAAACAAATTAAATGAGACCATGGGATGCAGCCAGCAAAACCCCAAATGGGTGGGGGTGGTCTCGATAGGACAAATAACCCAGTTCTTCCAACAAATAAGTGCAAGTAAAAGAAAAGCTGGATAAGAACTGTTAGAATTGAAGAGTCACTGTAAACATGACAACCAAACGCTATGGGTGGGTCTCATGAGAATTCTGATTTGTCATTAAGAATGTATGAAATGATGGGAATGCACAAGATTGATATTTCATATTAAGCAAAAATTTCCTAAAGGTGTGACAATGTGGTTACATTAGCAGGGTCCTTATCTCAGAGGTACACACTTAGGTATCAGGAGGTGCAATGAGACACCAGGGGTTTGCTTCCCAAGAATCTTGTGGGAAGGAGGAAGTGGGCCGATCAGATGACCTGGCCAGGTAATTAATAAATACTGAAGCAAAGTACTTGTATTCGAAATACGTTTGAAATATTCCTTAAAGAAAAGGGAGAAAAAGAACTGCATGAAAGTATCAAAATGAAAACGTTATCATGGGCTGTTTTCTTTCCCTTTTTTTTTAACTGTTTAGAAAAACTCATCATAATGAAACTTGAAAGTCATGAACACTGATGAAATAGGACTTAAACAACACCAGTTCCTGCAAGAAGCTTGGGACTGGGCATCCTTGTTTCCACTTGGCAGCTTCACTGTCTGCCCCCCTCCAGAGCTGCCCCCTTTAAAGGCAAGGGCCTGGGAGGAGGGCAGGAGTCCCGGGGGCAGGGTGCTGGTGTGAGAATGGACAGAAGATCCCCTCTCGCAGGTCTCAGGAAACACTCTCTTCACTCCTGGGAGACCTGAAGAGAAGATGAAGTCTGGAGCTGGCCACATGCCCGGGAGCCTGTCTAGGACGGGAGAACCTGGGGGCACAGAGCTGTCTGGAGAGGAGCAGGGCTCTGGCGACACCAGCGGAGCCCCAGCACGAAGCTGAGATTTGGTTTCTTCCCTGAAAACTAGTGGGGCCTGGACATTCTGTCAGGTTTCTGCTGAAAAAGAATCCTAAGCAGTAAAAACATGTTTCTACTGCAAGAAAAATCACACTCTATCAAAGCATATACTCCAGAGTCCTTATTCACTGCCTCCTGAAGATAGTCCCTTCCCAGAGGGCCCTGCTTCCAGTCTGGTGGCATCTTTCTTGTGCACGGTTTTGCAACACTCATGTGTGACGCAGAAACACACTGCTGCATGTGCGCGAGGCTCAGAAGCCTTTTCACTTAAAAAGGGCAAAATGTGGGTTCCTCTCCAGGTGCTTTCTCCAGGAGAGCAGCGTGTGGACCGCTGCTCAGAGATCATGGCGGGCAGCTAGCACCTCTGGGTAACCCACCTGTGCTGGCGAGGACGCGCTAGAGACCTTAGCGAGGGAAAACAAGAGATATCCACAGAACAACCTGGGAGAGCAGATCGTGGAGCACGGGTAGGAAAGGGAGCTGGGAGTGAAAACAGGTTCTGACTTTCATCCTATGTGAAGTGACCAAGGACAGGAAGGCCCCAGGCCACTCCTTACCGGTTGGGCCCTCCTGGAAAGGCCTGTGACACACGTGAGGCTCACACTTGGGGTCAAGACTGAGTGCACAAGTGAGAGGCATGTGGCAGTCACACATTGCTGTCCCACATCCTCCACCACAGCCTAGTAGGCACAGCTCCCTTTAAAAACACCTGTTCCCAGTACAGGTACAGAAGTCCTTCACCTTCACTCAGGAACTTGACTGGGAAAAACAAGGCACCAATCATTGAGGTACTTAAAGCCAAACAGAATGCTGGCCATCTGATGTGTCTTAGCACTCTGCAGGTGAAGGACAACCTACCCTGGTCACCCACACACACACTGTCACAATGTTAATTTTAAAAGCAGACTCATGCCACAGCTGCTTCTGGATTGGTCTCTTCTTCTGGGGGTTGAGCTTCTTAAACTTAATGCAACTATGTTTCTAACAACAATACAGGTTTAGTTACTTCAAAATGAATGAGAGGAACATCAAAGTGAGACTTGGACACAGAAAATCCAACAGCTCCTCTCATGGGGAGATCGGCCCAGGAGCACACCAGCGTGGGAACAGCCTCAGCTCCAGTCAATAACGCTGGACCCCACATCTGTGTGGAAATAACCTCAGCTCCAGTCATTCTACTAAGTTCTGGGTCGAGAGACCCCAACCCTGCCATTGTGAAGATGTACTCATTCCCTCATCACTGCCACTGACTCTAAGACACCAGGAACCACAAGATGCACTGTTATTTTACGTGCCACCAAAAGAGAAAGCAGAAATGCAACCAAACTGTCACATGTTGATTTTAAAATGTGTCCCACTCTTAGAGGTTAAATGCTGAGTGAAAGTGAAAGTCGCTCAGTCGAGTCTTTGTGACCCTGTGGGCTATACAGTCCATGGAATTCTCTAGGCCAGAATACTGGAGTGGGTAGCCTTTCGCTTCTCCAAGGGATCATCCCAACCCAGGGATCGAACCCAGGTTTCCTACATTTCAAGTGGATTCTTCACCAGCTGAGCCATAGGGAAGCGCTAAAGGCTGAGAGTTGCAGATAAAAAGAGGCAGAGATATTTATTCTGTTCACAACTGCATTCTCAGCACCAAAAGCCGTGACCCAAACAGCAATAGCACACCTACAGTGGGCACCCAACGGGTGTGCGAACACACGAGTGAGTGAACAGGGACAAGTGAGCCCTTGTGAGCAAAACTGTGGTTATTCCATGGCTGTGAATGATCAACACTTAAAGCGGGTATAGCAACACTTAGTTGCTTTAAGCTCTACAAAGATTTTCAATTTGTTTTCAAAACTAAGTTGCTAATGGACAGCAGAGTGACATCTCAGTCTCTCTCTTCTATGCCTGACATGAGACACAATTGACCGGATCAGTGAGGTTCCACCGTCAGGCCAAGTTATTTCTGAAAGTGTGTTTCTAGTCCGACAGGCACAACTGTGGCAGAGACTATGTCCATTCTGTCCCATCACCCCTGTCTAGATGTGCACTTTACTGTCACTTTTCTGAAGGCTTGCTACACTCCCTGCATTGTGAGGAGCATAGGACAAGTACCTCAGACCACACCCGGGGCACTGCATGCCCCTGGGCATCCTGCCCTGGGGCCACCCTGACGTTTCAGACCCTGATCCTATTCACCAAAGGGGTTTGAACACCAGGCTCTGTCTGGTCGCTTCAACCTGTAGGCGCTGCATCTGGTCCTTCTGTTCTGTACACAGGCTGGCCCTTGTGTGTCTGGTTGCGTGCCCACTTCCAGCTAGGAAAACAGATGGAAGTTTACAGTGTTTTGGGGAGACAGTGACACACTGACTGATAATTAAGAAGCAGGGCAGCTAAGTGCCACAACAGAGACACATAGGGTATCCCGGGATCCTTGTGGGGCAGGGTGAGGTGAGACAGAAGGCATTCTGGAGCGACTGATGCTGAACTGAGTACTGGGAGTTGGAGAAGTACGGGGATCTTTTCAGAGAATGGGAGATGTGAAGGCAGAGGTAAGAACTGATGTACTGAACACCAGGAACCAGTGTGGAGCAGTCACATGGGGAAGAGGGGATGAGGTGTGGAGAGAAAGGCAGAACAGACCGTGGTCCGCAGACCTGGGATTCTGACCTGTCCAGCTGTTTTAAGATGATGAGCCAGGCTGGTTCCAAAGCAGGGGGTTCACTGGGGGCAACTGGAGTTTAGATGAGCGAGGAAGCAAGCAACCACAGAAGTCTAGATGAGACGGGGGGTGGGCGGGGGCAGGGGGGTGCTCCAGGCAGGGGAGAGTAGTTCAGGAAATGAGACAGCTGAGACCAGAGGACACTGGATGCAGGGTGGGGGAGAGGAGACCAGCTAGAGTCTGGGTAGGGAAGGGAACTAGCATCCAAAATGAAAGAGCAGGGGCAGCAGAAGAGGTTTGGTGGTTGCGGGGTAGGAAGAAAAATGAATCACTTTTGGACATTCTGGTCTGAGGACACACAGGTGGACACTGCCAGGTGAGTAGGGCATATCTGAGCTTAAAGCAGCAAAGGTCTGGGNCGTCACAAAGGCGCCGGCCGCCGCTCGCAGCGCGTTCTGGGAGCTAGCTTGGCTGCCGAGGCAGCCGGCTGAGAGGCTTGTCCCTGCTTAGCGGCGCGCCTCTCCGCCTCTGCCGTCTCTCGGTAGCCAAAGCTCGTGGCCGTTGACGGCGAGGTTAGCTGGCGTTGCGTGTTTGCCGGGAAGAGTCCGATAGCCAGTTTTATGTGGTCTAGAATCTTTGCGCCCACTCCACTAAATCCTGGTCCGATTGGCAGCTGTTTCCCCGGGAGACGCGGCACCGAGTCTTGAATCGCTTTGGACTCCTCGGCCGCCAGGGCGGGGTGGAGGCTGGGGAGAGAGGCTGCCCTTGGGAATTTTGGCGGGATGTTGTGGGCAGCCCCCTCGAGGGCCGCTCTGGTCTCAGCGACCGGCGACCCCCAGTGCCCGGGTTTCGGCCGCGAGGTTTGAGAGCGTGAGCTTGAGGTCCGCCCGCGGGCCTGGAGGGCACGCACGCTGGGCACTTGGCCGTGTCAGCTCGCGGCCGGCTTCAGACAGACAAAGTCCTAGTGGTATAGTAACTGGTACCTTTGAACGCACGGGCACTGTGCGAACTCAGTGGACGTGTAAGGGGCAGCTGAATGGACAGGGCGATGTGTCCCAGCTTACGGTAGCCTTTTCAGTTACGTACCAGCGGACTGGACTAAGTCTCCCTATCGAGGGCCGACCTCCCGGGCAGTCTGTTGTCAGAAAGCTTTGGCCTTTGCTCATGGAGCTGGGAGCTGAGTGCGGGAGCCAGGCGTCCGGCTGCTGGTTCCTTTGAACCTGTCACCCCTTGGTTTGACATCCCTTGCCGAACGGGAAGGGCCTTATTCGATTTATTTCACCGGACACTTACGCGAGGGTCTCACTGTCTTTATACTTTGCAGTTAACAAAGTTTACGAGTCTGGTTAAGCCAGAAGAGCCAACGCGGGATCCCGCCGACCCATTCTGGGTTTTTCAGCCGAGAATGCTTCGAAAACTGCGGGGCCTGAGCCTCGCGGCTATCCGTACCTGACTCTTGGCGTGGACGCGTTCCCGCGCTTTCTGGCGTGAGGGTCAGAGGGCGCGCCGCCGCACAGGCGCAGGAGCGGAGGCCGCGGCAGTCATGAACGAGGCTGGTGGCGCTGAGGAGGCCTGTCGGGTTAGTGCGGGCATCCAGGTCTCTGCCTGTGAGCTCTAGCTGTCGCCCTCCGCTCCCCTACACCGCTCCTGGGTGCCGTCCAGTGTGCTCGGGAGGGCCCTGGGCGTCGTCCGCAGACAGCGTGCCTTGGGTAGGGGATGGGAGGCGACAACTCCTGCCTTGAAAAATTCTCCCAAATTCTCGGGTATGCGGGTCCAGGGGGCCGTGCAAGGGGCGGTGGGCGTGCTCCCCCCCGCCCCACCCCCCGGGCCAGGCCGGGCCTGGCCGCCCGCGAGGCCCTGGCTGTGTTGGACTTGTCAGCCTCAGGGGTGCCCAGCTGTCGAGTTCAGATCCTGGTTGTGTACCCAGTCCTGGGATTCCCGAGAGTCACCTGGCTTCCCTGTTTCCCCGTTTCCCAGGGTTGTGGTCGGTACGAAGCAGGGCGGCCTGCAAAGGGCCTGGCGCACCCAGTACCCATTCACTCTGATGCCTTTCTCACCTGATAGCTTGCTGCCGGAGCATTAATAAAAAGTTGCCCGCGTTTTCTTTGGTGGAATAGGGCCTTGTTTGCACTTTATAAAAACTGGCTTACAGTGTGAAGGCTGGGGCTTGAGCTATCTGGATGTAATATACATAGAAAACTACATTAGGTAAAGACGAGTTTTGAAACTATTTTGAGCACACAAGGCCTTAAAGAAAAGGAAGCAAGCTGATTCGGGCTGCTGGTTTTAGTCATCTGAGGAGACCTGTGATCTTAAGATTTTCTTGTTTTTCTAGCACATGGGAACTAAAGAAGAATTTGTTAAAGTCAGAAAGAAGGACCTGGAACGACTGACAACTGAAGTGATGCAAATACGGGACTTCTTACCCAGAATACTAAATGGGCAAGTACTGGAAATCTTCCAGAAATTAAAGATCGTAGAAAAAAGTGAGTCATACTTCATCTTCAGCAGTCACTGATGGTGACAGCAGTGTGTTTCAGCAGGTTTTCCTTATGTAAATAACTGGGAATTGATTGTAAATAAACTTTAAGATACTGTTACATTCTTTGAAATTACCTTTGGGAAAGTCAGATAAGACATAAGAAGGGGAGGGGCCCACAAATGAGTCACTTGGCCTTGTGTGTAGGTTCCTGTTGGAGGAAGGATTGCCAGCTTTCTGAGTATCTGTTCCCAGCTCTTTACCTTTTATCTTTGGCAGAAGGGTTTTATACTTTTATTATTTAAAAGCTCTGTTTTAAAAATTAAGTCCTTTCTCGTATAAATACATACAGTTTTATACAAGATCCTCTTATGCAAAGGATCCTGTTTTGTAAAAGGGTCTTGCCATTTAGCAACCTTGTATGGATTCTGGCATGTCTGTAGAGATATGGTCTCTCTCCTGTTTATTATCCTGCCTGTTTATTCTCCCTTAGGAGCCCTCAGATGCACCCTCCCTGGCCTGTGGTATGCTCTGTGAGGCGGGCTCCTGCAGATTGCATGCCTCTTCCTTGCTGGTTGCCAGTGAGGACTCACCGAGAGAAGGAAGCCATGGGCAGGAGGAGTTGGGGGTGTTTGCTCGTGCTCCCTCCACAGCTGTGACCCGTGCCCAGGGGCCTCCTCCACATTCCCAGCGCTCACCAGGCTGTAGGAACACTGTCCCCTCTCCTCCTTTCAGCTGGAGGGCTGCTGCCAGTCCCAGGTGCCTTACCATCCTTGTCAGGTCTTTGGCCCCTGCTCATCCTTTTGTAAGTACTTTCCATAAAGTCCACAGCAGGGCTTCTTTGTTTCCCCCTGGGACATTGCCAGGTATGCCCCCGTGACTGGTTACCATAGCTCCAGTTCACTGTCGACCTCACGTGCGTTCAGCAGCCTCAGAAGAGCAGTCAGTCATCTTGTGTGCCTGTGTCTTTAGCGAAGGAGAGTGCTGACGAGCAGCTGAGGATGTTAGCCTGCTGGGTAGGTATACTTCTCACTGCAGAGTAACACACTGGCATTCTGAAAAACACATCAGGAACCTCTCATGAGCTGGTTAGCATTTGGAGATTAATCCTCTGTCAAAACCAAACTAGTGGTTACAAAAGTGAGGTCCATAACTGCATCTGTGGTGATGTGATCACAGGCAGACTTTAGGAGGTCTTGCCTCACAGCCCTTGGCCTTCCTGGCCGTGTCATCACCCGCTTTCCCATCAGTCTTCTCAGTCTGCTCTGCGAGTTCGTCGTCCTCTGCAGCAGCTGTCCAGCTAGGGGAGGCGCTCAGGCTCTTCTGCCCTCACCGCGTGGCCCCTCCAAGGGCAGTCTGCACACTGGTAGCTTCAGATGCCGTCTTGATGCCAGTGGCTCCTAGGCTTTCCTCTAGCCTCACCTCTTCTCTAGGGTCAGGGTCCTGTTTCTGACTCCTACTTGGCATTTCTTCTTACTTGTTTCACATTCACTTCAGATTCTAAGTGTTTGTCTTAGCGTGATTGGCCTGCAGCCCTCAGGAAGGACCTGTGTTCTGATGCGGTCAGGTTACTGGCTGGTTGCAGTGAGGGGGACCGCTCACTGCAGCAGAGGAGCCGTGAGCATCCTGCCACCAGAGGAAGAGACAAGTGTTGCTCTAGGATTTGGGACGGGGCGGAGTGGAGATGGCATGCGGGCGAGGCTGTGTTCTCATGGGCTCCACGTGGAGTAGGTTTGTGTGTGAAGGGGTCAGCACCGGCTCTCACCACAGTGGCCCCAGGTCCTGTTTCGTTGGAAACTGCAAAGTGTAGATAGAAGAACATGAGGTCTAGGAACCTTTTACTTGAAACCCTGCAGCCAGCTGGCTGTTCAGGCCGGGCTCCCTGTCAGAGCAGCTGCCATCCCACAGGCGAGTGCGTGCGTTTCTTCCTCCTCACCAGTATAAGTCCAAACAGCAGAAGTTCTGGTAGTCCGGGGTTTTACAGGAGAAAACAAACCAGCCGCCACTGAAGGAGGGGTCATCATGACAGTTTCCTCTCGCAGTGTGTCCTTGGTAGAAATATTGTTTCCTGTTAACTTGGCAGCCAGCTTTCTGTGTCTGTTCTCCAAGCCCAGCAGATTGCAGGACAGATTTTCACTTTCTCAGAGTGAGGCAGTGTTACTTGCTCACATCTGACGCGTGCTATCCCTCCCCCACCCCCTGGACACTGGACTTTCCCAGCCTCCCCAGGGCACTGCCATCCAGAGACCTAGGATCTTCCTTGTTGCCCACCTCTCTTCTCACTCTTCACTCCCCTTCCACCCGCTACCTGTCTCCTGGTGAGTCTCGTACCTTTTTCCTCACGGATGCATCAAGAATTCCTCAGCCGCCTCCACTGTCTCTGCCACCACCATGGCCAGGCCCCTGTCATTTTGCCTGAATCCCTGCTTCCCCGTAGCAGTCACTGACTGCCACTTGCCAGTCTACTCTGAATACTGTAGCCTGATTGGTTTTTGACAATTCAGTTTGATTTTGTCATTCCCCTTCTTACATCAATTATCAGTGGCTTCTCCTTGCTCTCTTTTTTTGGATAAAGACCAAAAAAATCAAACCCCCACCCAAAATCTCTCCCACCTTAAACCTTAACACTGTACCACAGCTTGAAAGGCTTTTGTGTTACTGGACTTAACCTCCTACCCAGACTCACTTCTTATCTAACTGCCTAACCGTTATCTGTCTTCCTGTTAGGTGCTCTCATAATATCCTGTACTTTTGCATCAGACAGTATGGTTTTAGCCCCCTCTTACAGCGTAAGTTGGTTTATTCTCTGAGCCTGGCTGATTCCTTGAGGAATCACGTGAGCTGGAGCTCTAAGAACAGGTCCCTCAGAGCCTGTCCAGGGATCGCAGGGCAGCAGCAGGAGCTGTGTAGCACGCGTTTATCCCTGGTCTCCCTGGCCTGTGGTCCAGGGTGTGCCTCCCATCTTAACCAGTGACAAGGGCAATGTGAGGATAGGAATGGGTGCCAGCAGGGAAGAAGGAGGGGGAAGCCACACACCTGACTTCAGGGCAGGTTTCTTCAGAGAACAGGTGTGGGTTTTGGATGCTTTGGATGGGCTCAGGCTGTACAGGCCAGCCAGGGAACTTAGGATGGTGTGATGGGTGTCAGGTCTGCCTTTCGCCTAGGAGCTTAGTTTCCTGTGGGAAACCGGGCAGGTAGGTGGTAGAGCCTGGAATAATCCTGCAAGGGTATTGCCTGAGAATCTTTAGGGAACAGATGAGTATCGAGGGCAGAGGCAACATTAGAAAGAAAAGGGGAAGACTTTTTAGGCTAGGATGCGGCATGTATGAAAGTCACAAACGGGAGTGAGCAGGGTTGGGTGTGAGTTAAGCTCATTTTCCTGCTTGACAGAATAGAGGTTGGGGTAATGCAGATGTCAGATATGTGAGCAGTTTATAGAAGACAAAATGATGAATTAAGTTTGAAAGGAGAGGCAGTTGGAAATGAGCACATGGAAATGACATCTAAATAGTGATCAAAAGGACATTTTCAGGGGAATGATTTTGTATCTGAGTGTAGGACATGTTGAGGACTTGGTTGGCAGATGGAGAATTAATGTAGACTGCTCGTCAAGGAAGGTCTCAACTTTATGTGAAGTTATGGACTCTGCCTTGTGACAGGATGTGAGGGGAAGTGGTTGGTCTGAGAGTAGTTCAGTTCAGTTCAGTCGCTCAGTCATGTCCACCTCTTTGCAACCCCATGAATCGCAGCACGCCAGGCCTCCCTGTCCATCACCATCTCCCG